>JASEVX010000013.1:52321937-52808788 GCA_031761405.1 Serripes groenlandicus | reverse complement strand
ACGTCGTTTCCTGAGTAAGTTACCAGTACTTCTGGTCCATTTATCCTGACATCAGCCAGTCAATGGTAATGCTAACTTCGCAAGGAGAGACGTCGTTTCCTGGGTAAGTTACCAGTACTACTGATCCCTTTATCCTGACACCAGCGAGTCAGTCGTTACGCTAACCCTTAAATTCTGATCACAAAGGAGGGACAGCCATTAGTACTTTCTTTGAAGTATTTTGTATGACCTGACCGGGGATCGAACCACGAGGCGGACGCTCTACTACTTCACTACCGAGAGGGTATGCTACATTCTGGAAATAAAACATTAACTTACTTATTTTCTAATTATCATGCACAAAAACTCCAACGTGGCGCGCGAATAAATGTCAATGGGCGAACACTGATAACCTTTAGATAGCCGGTCTTCTTCTTTTATGACGTTGTTTACCCTCGCCATTAGTGCCATTTAGATAACCGGGCGGACAGATCCTTTATTTAACGCTTTCCCACATGCAACACATCTGCAGCAGGCGAATTTGCAAACATTGAACAGATGAATACATTATGTTGTTGGAAGCTTCTGTCACCTTGTGTAGATTATGATAAGTCTGGGCAAGTGGATAAGATGATCTGAACCTACACTGCTCAGATATTTCTTACATTAAGTTGTTAGAAGCTTCTGTCACCTTGTGTAGATTATGATAAGACTTGGTATGGGGGATAAAATAATCTGAACCTACACTGTTCAGATATTACTTACATTAAGTTGTTAGAAGCTTCTGTCAACTTGTGTAGATTATGATAAGACTGGGCATGGGGATAAGATGATCTATACCTACACTGTTTAGATAATACTTACATTAAGTTGTTAGAAGCTTCTGTCAACTTGTGTAGATTATGATAAGACTGGGCATGTGGATAAGATAATCTGAACCTACACTGTTCAGATATTACTTACATTAAGTTGTTAGAAGCTTCTGTCAACTTGTGTAGATTATGATAAGACTGGGCATGTGGATAAGATGATCTATACCTACACTGTTTAGATAATATTTACATTAAGTTGTTAGAAGCTTCTGTCAACTTGTGTAGATTATGATAAGACTGGGCATGTGGATAAGATAATCTGAACCTACACTGTTCAGATATTACTTACATTAAGTTGTTAGAAGCTTCTGTCAACTTGTGTAGATTATGATAAGACTGGGCATGTGGATAAGATAATCTGAACCTACACTGTTCAGATATTACTTACATTAAGTTGTTAGAAGCTTCTGTCAACTTGTGTAGATTATGATAAGACTGGGCATGTGGATAAGATGATCTATACCTACACTGTTTAGATAATATTTACATTAAGTTGTTAGAAGCTTCTGTCAACTTGTGTAGATTATGATAAGACTGGGCATGTGGATAAGATAATCTGAACCTACACTGTTCAGATATTACTTACATTAAGTTGTTAGAAGCTTCTGTCAACTTGTGTAGATAATGATAAGACTTGGTATGGGGGATAAGATAATCTGAACCTACACTGTTCAGATATTACTTATATTAAGTTGTTAGAAGCTTCTGTCAACTTGTGTAGATTATGATAAGACTGGGCATGTGGATAAGATAATCTGAACCTACACTGTTCAGATATTACTTACATTAAGTTGTTAGAAGCTTCTGTCAACTTGTGTAGATTATGATAAGACTGGGCATGGGGATAAGATAATCTGAACCTACACTGTTCAGATATTACTTACATTAAGTTGTTAGAAGCTTCTGTCACCTTGTGTAGATTATGATAAGACTTGGTATGGGGGATAAAATAATCTGAACCTACACTGTTCAGATATTACTTACATTAAGTTGTTAGAAGCTTCTGTCAACTTGGGTAGATTATGATAAATCTGGGCACGTGGATAAGATGATCTGAACCTACACTGTTCAGATATTACTTGCTTGTACGTTTTTTCATGCACAGACTCATATCATCGTTACTGTTAATCATGTATCGTAATTTACCATTAATGTATCGTAATTTACCAATAATGTATCGTAATTTACCATTAATGTATCGTAATTTACCATTCATGTATCGTTATTTACCATTCATGTATCGTAATTTACCATTCATGTATCGTTATTTACCATTCATGTATCGTAATTTACCAATCATGTATCGTAATTTACCATTCATGTATCGTAATTTACCATTCATGTATCGTAATTTACCAATCATGTATCGTAATTTACCATTAATGTATCGTTATTTACCATTCATGTATCGTAATTTACCAATCATGTATCGTAATTTACCATTAATGTATCGTAATTACCATTCATGTATCGTAATTTACCATTCATGTATCGTAATTTACCAATCATGTATCGTAATTTACCATTCATGTATCGTTATTTACCATTCATGTATCGTAATTACCATTCATGTATCGTTATTTACCATTCATGTATCGTTATTTACCATTCATGTATCGTAATTTACCATTTATGTATCGTAATTTACCAATCATGTATCGTAATTTACCATTCATGTATCGTTATTTACCATTAATGTATCGTAATTACCATTCATGTATCGTATACAATTTAGAAATGGTCATATCGTACATATTGTCGACAAACACTTCTGTTATTGTTCGTATGGTGTTTTACGCCAGTTTTAACAATTTTTCAGTTATATCACAGCGTTTCCTGGATTTGTTACCAGTACTACTGGTCCATTTATCCTGACACAAGTCAGTCAGTCAGTCGTAATGCTAACTTCACAACCCTGAGCACAACGGAGACCTCCTTTAAAGTATTTGGTATGACCCTACCGGGGTTCGAACCCAAACCTCCTATACCCGATGCGGACGCTCTACCACTTCACTACTAGTAAAGTGGTAAGTCTATCGAGGGATATGCTACATTCTGGAAATAAAACATTAACTTACTTATTTTCTTATTATCATGCAAAAAACTTCAACGTGGCGCGCGAATAAATGGCAATGGGCGAACACTGATAACCTTTATATAGCCGGGCGGACATATTTTTATTTTAGCCTTTCCCACGTGCAACACATTAGCAGCAGACGAATTTAAAAATATCTAGACAAACTATGTAAAAATCGCTATGATTAAAAGTATAATTTTTGACCAGATGAAAACCTTGTGATAAAATGGAAACAGCTCATCATGTTATTTTTTCCCCTTTTCCAACAATGTTTTCTAAAGTCGTCTACGTAACCTTTTCCCTGACTCAGACGACATATGATGTTTTATGATGCAGTCGAGTTTTGACATCACGGTGGAAAAAAAAGAAAAAACGAGCAATTTGTCCCTTTGTCACATTTTTTCGCTGCACGACGGTCATGGTGAAGTGCCCTTGGGCAAGGCACATTTTTTAGCCTAGTACTGGTTTGTTTACACAGGGATGATGAATAAGAGAACTGTTGCCGTGATATAACTGAAATAATGTTGAAAGCGGCGTAAAAACCCAATAAAACAAATTGTCACTTTGTTTTACTCAATACAACACTTACAAATTTCTAGTTTCTGAAATAATTTTATCAGATGTTTTCAAAGAAGTCAATTCTGGAAACAACACGTAGGGTACGGTACGGTAAACGGGTAACATTTGATGTCTATCTAGACTATATGGTGAATGTTGAAAATATTGTGAGAAAAGGAAGAATCATACGATCATATGGATTTCGGAATAAATGTGGGAAGACCTGTTGAAAGAAAGCACCGAACCAATAAGCTCCAAACAATCGATCAATCAAATAACGTCTAATGCAGTAACAAAAAGTCATCTGTATAATATTAATAAAATGAGCCGTCTATATGCCCCTGAGGCGGAATTTGTCGGCCCGGATTAGTCTGCGCGGACTGATCTGGATCGATACATTACGCAGAGGCCATAATGTTGGTTTTCTTGCGGGACGGCTCAAATAACGAATTACGTGCGATGTATGATTTCCTCTCGTGTTCTAAGAATCAAGTGATTCGGAGAACTATTTTTTGATAATAGTAAGTTACCCAACCCACTTGAAATTAACGTTGGTGACGTTATGTTATCTATTTCCCACAGAAACAAAATCTGCAGCAAAAAACTTTGAAAACATCTTGATAATAATAATACATATACTCTCAGTCTCTATAAATGTTTGTTTAATTATTGAAAAGAATAAAAACATGGGCATTATGATTTTGTTTTTCCTTTTGCCAAAATGTTTTCGAGAAATCATCTGCTTCAGCTGAGACAAAATAGATCTAAATGTGGGGAAGGGTAAATACTTATGGCGACATATAGGCCAAACGGGACGGATGTGGTTATTGTATGTATATTCCCGTATAAATGATGTTGTATACATGTTGTTATTCATACATGCCACTTAATAATCTCTTTTCTAATCTTAACCCTCTCCCTCATATAGACGCTTTCTGACGCCTCGGCAGCAGACGGCTTTTTGAAAACATAGTGACAAAAGAAGAAATTGTTCAAAACGAGCAATTTCTCCTTTTGCCACAATGTTTTCCACTTTTAGTCATAGGTTATCCATTCAATTATGGAGATTTTTTTCTAATTTTTAAAAAAAATATGTTCAAAGTCGTCTGCTGCATAAGTGTTGTATGAGGGACAAGGGTTAATGACATTTCCTTTTCACAAGTGGCAAATCAACCTCATTTAATCCAGAAATAAATATCCCTGCCGGAATAAACGCTCATATGGATATGACAACTCTCACATAAAGGTCGTCTCAGATCCGCCTTTGCTATACAGCCAATCAAATTGAAGCCTACAAAATCGTTAGCTACCAACATACCAACAGGGGAGATAACCTATAATAACGACATAGTAAAGCGGTGGAGGCCGAACGTTGGATGTATCGTGCGATTTCATTGGACAGAACAATGAGAAACCACTCATATTTATTTAAATGTAAAGGGTCAATTTAAGACGACCTTGTATGCGGTCCAATATAAGCACAGAGAAGTGTTTTGGTCTGACTTTAATGAGATAGGCTGGAACCAGACACCTGGGATAATGCAGAAAATAATGCCGTCAGGATTGTATCTGAATTATAGTTGAAAATGCGGTTAAATCAAAATCAATGAACAACGTCCTCAGTTTCGGGTCTTTCTGGGTAAGTTACAAGCCCTACAGGTCCATTCATCCATAGACCAGCGAATCAGTCGTAATTATAACCCCACAATCCTCAACGTCAAGGAAGGAAAGCCATTACTTCCGTTTTAAAGTCTTTAGTTTTAAACTTATTTATTTGACATCAATTACGATACAAGCTTTAAGCTTATATTAATCACGCGCGATGTCTGCTCCCTGGAGACATAACCAGTACTGCGGCGCCGTTTGTGTGGAGAAATCCCAGAGGCAGACAGAACCCGCTCATCACGGGACCTTTAGTACCAGAGGACGACGCTCTACTAATGTACCACTCTCTTCCACAAAAGTCTTCGATATGACCCGTGCGGGTATTGAACCAACAACATCCGTACCGAGGCAGACGTTCTACCACTACACCATCGAGGCGATCTGGGGCATTATGTTCCTCATTTTAATAATTCGGATGTTACCATCGATGACGAAACTGGTTTTTTTTTTCCCCCAGTTACGTCAGAGTATACACAACGAATAGCTTCGTTATTTCAATGTAAACCAACACATTTCAACCATTAATTATAACAAACCAATGAACCCAGATGGCACAAATAATTAAGCCATCCCGCGAGAAAACCAACAGTATGGATTCTGCGATCAGATAAACCGTGCCGACACATTCCGTCTGAGGGGGATAGTTTTATAGAGTAGTTATTCCTGAAACCGAAAATCAATAGGAGGCGAACAGTGTCTGCCTCGGTTAACCTGCGCGGCATGCTTAGGCTGACCCGGATCGATACTTAACGCAGAGTCCACAATGTTGGTTTTCTCGCGGGATGGCTCAATCATTTGTGCCACCTGTGTAAATTGGTGTGTTATAATAATTTAGGGTTGAAATTTGTCAGCGAAAAGAGTTACATGCAAGCTTTAAAATCAAGGGGGGCTATTCTATCAATACATAGTTTCCAGAACTACCTTAATTATCTCCCTTGTCGGCCATTTTGCCATTTTGAAGAGCAGTAAGGTGGCATAACACAGTTGAAAGCCGATTTTCTGTTTCCTGGGAAACCCCAACTTTTATTCTCTCAATATTTCTCATAATTTCCATACTGGTTCGATAAAAAAGGTTTGCCTGTATCAAGGAGTGCATAAATATTATAAAACTGACTGGAAGTCACACTCTCAGTCCATATTATGGAAAGAAGTGGCCACAAAAGTGGTCTGAAACAGGGTGAAAAAAGTAGGACAGAAAGATCAATTTGACCCTTTATTCCAAAAATCACCCAACAAAAACGCAGGGGATAAGTGTAAAATTGAAAGGCTGCTAAGACTCTCAAAACGATAGGCAATCTGTGGATGCAGTCAGAAATACCACGTTTCCAGCTCCTTTTCAAGCAATTTTGGACGCGAAAGCTTCTAATCAAATTTACCTCTAAATTCACACCTAGCTCTGCAACCAGTGTTGTCAAACCGGAAGGAGAAGTGAATTCAACTAAAAAAATTCAATCCCATGCTTAGAGCTCAATTTTCACATTTATAAACATCAAAATCAACCATTTACCCAACAAGAGTTGTCGGAGGACAATATAGCTCGCCTATCAGGGATATCGTCTATCAGGGCCTACTTCAGAACAGTTATAGCATGGGTATAAAGTCCAAAATCCAAAAGTGGAATAATTCAGTTGAAATTGAATTTACAAAAGAAAGACAAGAATTACGCGTAATTAAATGTCTCACTGTGTCCCCTGCTTTGACTATCAAGGCAAGTGTAAAAGACAAAAAGTAAACAAAACTCTAACATTGAGCTAAACACAATTTTTTTAAAACAAGAAATAACTAGAAATACTGTGAGCAAAGCTCACTAAAGAATACCCCCCGCTCCCCTCCCAAAGCATCGGATACATTGGTAAAGTTTCTACTTTGCTTATCTTCCCTTGGAAGAATCTGAGGAGAAAAATCTTCCTTCATGCATATCTACATATAATGTGTAGCCTTCATATACAGTTTGACTCAGTAGTGCTTACAAGAAATGTAGAGGTATGTGCACAGGAGTCCCTCGCAGGCAACCTCTAAGTTGAATTATCTGCCCTTGGAAGAATCCGAGGCGTATGATCTTCCTTCATGCATATCTATATATGATGTGTAACCTTCATGTAAAGTTTGAACCAAATCCATTGAGCCGTTTAGGAGGAGTAGTGCTTACAAGAAATGTGGAGGTATGTGCACAGGAGTCCCTCGCAGGTAACCTCTAAGTTGAATTATCTGCCCTTGGAAGAATCCGATACATATGATCTTCCTTCATGCATATCTACATATGATGTGTAACCTTCATGTAAAGTTTGACCCAAATCCATTGAGCCATTTAGGAGGAGTAGTGCTTACAAGAGATGTGGAGGTATGTGCACAGGAGTCCCTCGCAGGTAACCTCTAAGTTGAATTATCTGCCCTTGGAAGAATCCGAGGCGTATGATCTTCCTTCATGCATATCTACATATGATGTGTAACCTTCATGTAAAGTTTGAACCAAATCCATTGAGCCGTTTAGGAGGAGTAGTGCTTACAAGAAATGTGGAGGTATGTGCACAGGAGTCCCTCGCAGGTAACCTCTAAGTTAAATTATCTGCCCTTGGAAGAATCCGAGGCGTATGATCTTCCTTCATGCATATCTACATATGATGTGTAACCTTCATGTAAAGTTTGAACCAAATCCATTGAGACGTTTAGGAGGAGTAGTGCTTACAAGAAATGTGGAGGTATGTGCACAGGAGTCCCTCGCAGGTAACCTCTAAGTTGAATTATCTGCCCTTGGAAGAATCCGAGGCATATGATCTTCCTTTATGCATATCTACATATGATGTGTAACCTTCATGTAAAGTTTGACCCAAATCCATTGAGCCGTTTAGGAGGAGTAGTGCTTACAAGAAATGTGGAGGTATGTGCACAGGAGTCCCTCGCAGGTAACCTCTAAGTTGAATTATCTGCCCTTGGAAGAATCCGAGGCATATGATCTTCCTTCATGCATATCTACATATGATGTGTAACCTTCATGTAAAGTTTGAACCAAATCCATTGAGCCGTTTAGGAGGAGTAGTGCTTACAAGAAATGTGGACATACGGACAGACAGACGGACGGACGGACAGACAGGGTGATTCCTATATACCCCCCCAAACTTTGTTTGCCGGGGGGTATAATAAAAAAAAAAAGTTCAAAAATACAAGAAATTTAAAAAAAAAAATTGAGCTGAACACAAAGTTCCAAAATTCAAGAAAAAAAATAAAAAATAAAAAAATAATGCTCAAAGTTCAAAAATACAAGAAAATTAAAAAAAACAAGAGCTGTCGGAGGACAGCGCGCTCGACTATTCCACCGCTTATTTAAGTTACCGAGATAATGGACTCTAATGTAGTTGCATGCAAAACATTAACCACAATTTCTTAGTGGGTGATAATTTGCATTATATGCAGGATAGTGTTATTTAACATGATTATTTTCATAGGTTTGATGGTTAGATAGGGTTGTATAACCTTTCAATGGAATGCATCAAGTAGTTACTAAGATATGGACTCTTAATGTAGTTGCACGCAAACCTTTAACCATAATTTCTAAGTAAAAAAAGGGCAACAATTTGCAGCATATACAGGATAGAGTTATCTTAATTGGTTGTGTTTATAGTTGTACAATTGGGAAAGGTTGTATAAAGTTTTAATACAATTGTTCAAGTTGTTACTGAGATTACACTCTAAATGTAGTTGCAAAACTTTAACCAGAATTTCTAAGTCCAAAAAGGTCCATAACTTGCATAAAATGCTGGTTGGTAAGGGCTGTATAACGTTTCAATGCAATGCATCAAGTAGTTACTAAGAGATGGTCTCTTTATGTAGTTGCATGCAAAACTTTAACCAGAATTTATAAGTCCAAAAAGGCCATAACTTGCATAAAATGCAGGATAGAGTTATCATACTTGATAATCTACATAGGTGTGATAGTTGGGTAGGGTTGTATAAAGGTTCAATGCAATGCATCAAGTATATACTGAGACGTGGACTCTTAATTTAGTTGCACGCAAAACTTTAACCAGTATTTCTAAGTAAAAAAAGGGCCATAACTTGCATAAAATGCAGAATAGAGCTATCATACTTGATAATCTACACAGGTGTAATAGTTGGGTAGGGTTGTAGAAAGTTTCAATGCAATGCAGCAAGTAAATACTGAGATATGGACTCTTAATTTAGTAGCACGCAAAACTTTAACCAGAATTTCTAAGTAAAAAAAAGTGCCATAACTTGCCTAAAATGCAGGATAGAGTTATCTAACTTGTTAATCTACATAGGTGTAATAGTTGGGTAGGGTTGTATAAAGGTTCAATGCAATGCATCAAGTATATACTGAGATATGGACTCTTAATTTAGTTGCACGCAAAACTTTAACCAGAATTTCTAAGTAAAAAAAGGGCCATAACTTGCATAAAATGCAGGATAGAGTTATCTTAGATGATAATCTACACAGGTGTGATAGTTGGGTAGGGTTGTAGAAAGTTTCAATGCAATGCATCAAGTAAATACTGAGATATGGACTCTTAATTTAGTTGCACGCAAAACTTTAACCAGAATTTCTAAGTAAAAAAAGGGCCATAACTTGCATAAAATGCAGGATAGAGTTATCTAACTTGATAATCTACATAGGTGTGATAGTTGGGTAGTGCTGTATAAAGTTTCAATGCAATGCATCAATTAAATACTGAGATATGGACTCTTACTTTAGTTGCACGCAAAACTTTAACCAGAATTTCTAAGTAAAAAAGGGCCATAACTTGCATAAAATGCAGGATAGAGTTATCTAACTTGATAATCTACATTGGTGTGATAGTTTGGTAGGGTTGTAGAAAGTTTCAATGCAATACATGTAGTATTTAAGAACTTGCATGCAAAACCTTAACCAAAGTGTGACGTGGACGCCGACGCCGACGCCGACGCCGACGCCAGGGTGAGTAGTATAGCTCTCATATTCTTCGAATAGTCGAGCTAAAAATGTACCCAAAACTTACTATTTGTTATTATTTCTATTTTTGACCCTGGCCAAAATCCGAATATCCCGAAAGCATGTGTTATGTGTCACCTAATAGAGTATAATATTAGAAACAAATGTGATCATTAGGAAAACGCCAAGGAATTTGAGTTTGACAACCATATGTCGTTGATGCCTTTGTATGATCGACTTCTTGATTTTAATTATTTTTGCACTTGCAATTGTTTAACCCTTTCCCTCATACGACAAATCTGCAGCAGACGACTTTGAACATATTTTGTCAAAATATAGAACATCTCTATATTTGAATGGATAACCTATGACTAAAAGTAGAACAAATTGTGGCAAAGGAGAAATTGCTCGTTTTGAGCAATTTCTTCTTTTGTCACTATGTTTTCAAAAATTCGTCTGCTGCAGAGGCATCAGAAAGCGTCTATATGAGGGAAAGGGTTAATTTAATTATTTTTGATATTTCTCTATACAACATATGGTAGACTTTGCCTATCAAAAATGGCTGCCAGGGGAGGTAAATATTGTAGTTATGGGAACTATGTATTTAGCAAAAGTTGAGAAAGAAACTGCAAGGAGTTGAATGGATACTGTAAATGTAACAGCATATCAGTAAAGGACATTTGTAATAAGGAGTTCTAAACAAGCTTTTGAAAGCCAAAAGTAACAATTAATGCAGAGGGCCACATGCTACATTTGTACAGGTTTATCTTGAAATCGGACAAGCAGATTCAGAGGAGAATAATTTGAAGATTAAGTAATTTAATCCCCATTTCTGATGCTGCACAGCGGAAATGTTTTCAACCAATCAACAAGTCTTGAAAAAACGTTGTACAGTGTCACCTTAGGCACATTTTCTACTTATGTATCTTTGAGTCAGACAAGCAGATTAAGAGAATAATTTTAGAGTTGTTTCTTTGGCAAGTCATTTTACTATTTATTCGATATAAAGATATCTCTAACCTTGAGAGATATCTCTGTAAGAATAAGATATCTCTAACTTTGAAATATATCTCTCTAAGTTATAGATATCTCAATAACTTAAAGATATCTCTCTCATTTTGTTCACGTTTGAGATATTGTGATAAGTTAAAGAGATATTTATAACATAGAGACATCTCTATAACTTGGATAGATATCTCTCATATATGCTTTGAGAGATATCGCTCTATGTTAGAAAGATATTTTCATATTTCTGATAAATGTAGTTATTTATGTTTGAGAGATATTCTGTAATAAGGAGAGATATCTCACTACATATTTGTTGGTTTATGTAAAATGATTTTCTCCCCTTTGTCAGTTGTCAAACAAAGACATGTTTCTTTCGACCAATCAAACAAGGTTATTTTCAATCTTTCGTCCTATCAAACATTGTTAATTTCATTCAATCTTGGTAGTTCAGTCGGAAGCGATTAGGGCTGTTGATCCAGGTTGTGAGTTCAAATTCCAGCTCAGCCAACATTTGTTATTACCTGTCAAATAATAAACAATACAGCAGTCAGGCAGACTATCACATTTCTAATAGACAAATAAACAATAAGATAATTAAACCTTTGATTTCAAATTGTTATGAATATCTGAACCATGCTCTTTGAAAACAAAGGCAAAACTATTATAAATTTTGACATGTGTCGATCAAAATTAATTTGTGGATTCAATTTGATTAGGCTTTTTCATAGTGTCTTCGAATCACCTACTTTGGTAGAATCAATGACATTTTTCAAATACTAGGGAGCAGTAATAACACCTCTATGCAAGTCATAGAGAGAAATCTCTCTAGGTTAAAGAGAAATCTTGTTAACAAGTTTAAGGATATATCTCTCTTAAGGAGCATGTTATCTTCAATATAGAGATATCACTGTAAGATTGAGAGATATCTCATTAACGTAGAGAAACATGTCTCTAAACTAGAGAGATATTTTCTCTGTAAAATAGAGAGATATCTCTGTAAAATGGAGAGATATATCTTTGAATATTTAAGATATCACACTTATTAGAGATATATCCCTATATTTAATATAGATATCTCTTAAACAAATCAATAGTAAAATGGCTTGCCATATGTTTTCATTTAAGCTCTTTTCAGATGCTCACATCATTATCAATGATATTCCAGAGTTATGGTGTGTTAAATATTTGACAAATTATACTAAAAAAGCCTTCCCCACACTATTATTTGGGCAATTTTGATCTAATCTTAACCAAACTTTGAATAACATATTGCCAAGCTAGATCTCCAGTCAGATGCCGAATGTAAAACAAATCAGGGCATTGCTGTGATTTTAATACAAACTGTTGAAAGTTGGAATATATTACGGATAAACAACCATGGTCTGTATGTATTATTTCTTGATTTATTAATTTCTTATATTACGCTACAAAGAAATTCAATATAACAAATCATGCAAAAAAGTTACATCTTAATTCATATAATATTTTATCATATGACAATGCTTGTATCTGATCTAATATACCCATTACGTATTTCTTTATATGTAACATGTGTAATATAACATGACCAATTCACTATTTTTGTATTCATCCGCGAAAATGGCTGAGAATGTGTATCTGGTAAACACAAATGTCACAATAGATGGACAAGGCAAACGGACCATTATGGGTCATAAAAATAATTTTTTTGGTGATTAGTTAACAGTTTATTAAGTATTTAAAAATGTTGGGACTATTTTCTGACCGCGAAAAACCCAATTTTCTTTTTGTGTTTCGTCATGTGATAAAGAGAATCGGACATACATTGTCATTTCATTAAGGTTTCATTAAACTCGTCCAAGAATTTTGTTATTAAACTCGCCCTTATAACAAATTTCATAAACTCGTTTAATGAAACTTAATATGAAAATGACAACTCATGTCAGATCCTATATATATTGTTTATTTAGAAGACAATATAAACCTGATCTGGACCTTTATGCAAAGATATACATGAATAATATTATGGCAAATAATCATAATTGAAGATAAACCCTGTCCAACATATAGATATATATTGATGCCTCTGCAATAGATGAAAACATTATGACAAATAGAGAAATTGCTTATAATGAAGCAGACAACTGTTGAAAACAATGTGGCAAAAGGAAAAAAAATCAACTTTCTAGGTTCTTAAGGTTTTTTTCTGGGTCTACATCATAATAAATACATGTGGACTAATACATGTACAATAACATGTATGCAGTACTAAAGATAAACAAGAGCACCGCGTACAGCACAGACGCTCGACTGATAGGGAGAAAACAGAAAAAAAAAAATGAGCTAAACAAAAAACCTTAACCAGACGACCACGCCGCCAGGGTCATGACAATAGCTCTCGTTTTTTTCAAAAGTAGAGCTAAAAATGTGCTTGCGCGATCTTCACGCATTAAACAGTAAACTAGACAACTTTTGATAATATGACAACTCAAAAGGTTAATATATTGTACTGTGTATTCCTTCTTACAAGGCTTCAAGACTTTATCTCAAAATCGTCATGATTTTCTATTCAGAAGTTGATAATTTTGAAGTCTTTAAATATAAAATCTGACTTTATGCGCTATATCATTCAATTGTTCTCCCTCATATAGACGTTTTCTGACGCCTCTGCAGCAGACGGCTTTTTGAAAACATAGTAACAAAAGAAGAAATTGCACAAAACGTGCAATTTCTCCTTTTGCCACAATGTTTTCCACTTTTAATCATAGGTTATCCATTCAATTATAGAGATTTTCCATCTTTTGACAAAATATGTTCAAAGTCGTCTGCTGCAGAATTGCCGTATGAGGGAAAGGGTTAAGTATACCTTTAACATGTCGGAAGGTAGTACTTATGAAACAAAGAAGCAAACAAAAGTTGACAGAACTTGCCTCACTATTTTTTCTACAACACAAGTTGTAGGCCGCAGAAGCATTTACAATTAATGACAAAGATCTAAGGGGCGAAAAAATAATGTTTCATGTTCACAGTTCTTCCTGAAGATTTCTTAACCTCTGAACAAAATACTTCAGATAAAACAGTCCTGCACCCACTTTCTTTTTCACATAGCCACTTAAAGCAGTCTTCTTATTCCTCATTGCAAAAAGTACGAAAAGTATGATAAAAAAAGACCGATAGGAGCGAAATTTTTGGAAAAAGGCGGAATGTGCCACTCCATTCCGCGCGAGCCGTCATGTGACTAGTTTATACAGGAATATGAGTGCCGTCAGCGACGCCCCAGCGATCATTGTATATTGTTGATACTGGGCTAATGTGTTCTGTTCTGTTTGCAGTCGGCCAACTTTTCTGCTTAATCTCTCAACCTGGAATTCATAAAACAGCAATGAAGCTTTTAGAGCTTTAAATTTGTAAGGGGCATTTTCATGCTCTAAAATCCTTATTTGACATCAATGTTGTGGGTACTCATACTGAAAAGATTATTTTGGGTACAAACAACATAGGGTTTAGCTGGGTAATAAGAGAATTAAAGTTTGGACAAGAGCTCCAAACTTTTACAAAAAACACCCGTTTAGTGAAAACTTAAGTGACTAAAGTAGAAAATAAAAGTGGACAAGGCTTATTTGGTAAAAATTTGGATTATTCAACGGCCATAATCCAGAAGTGCCTTGGCTGGTTAACAAACTTGGCAAAAACATTATGCCAACAACCATGTTTTCCGAGTTTGGTGAAGATTGGATGGAAAATGTCAGGCTTAGAGTGGGGACAAGGCTAGTTAGGCCAATTTTTGATCATTTTAGGGCCTTAATCTAAAAATGCCATGGACGATTTAACTTGGTTATCGAAGTTGGCCTTGACATTTTGCCCACAAACTTGCTCAACAAGTTGGTGAAGATTGGTTAAAAACTGTTTGACTTAGAGAGTGGACATTGGACAACAAAAGTCAGAACATGTGGATGCTACCCAACCCCCTAAGGCAGGTGTTCCCGTTATATCACTTTACGCTTCCTCATCTGTAAATAGCAATGAATTTACCCTACCTTAAACCTTTCCCACATACAACAAATCTGAAGCAGACGACTTTGAAAAAATACCCGAAAAAGATTGGAAACTCCCTTTAAATGAAAGAACAATAATTGAATATAGTTGAAAACATGGTGAAAAATGGAGGAATTGCTCCTTTTGAGCAATTTCTCCTTTTTTGTCGCTATGTTTTTTAAAAAGTTGTCTGCTGCAGAGGCATCAGAAAGCGTCTATATGAGGAAAGGGGTTAAAATAGAGCAAACCTGCAGCAGCCGACTGAACAGAGTTAAAAATCTTGTGGCAAAAAGGGGAAATTGCTCATTGTAAGCAATTTCTCCTATTGCCACAATGTTTATTAGTCATCTAATGCAGAGGCTTCGGAAAGCGTCAGTATGTAGGAAAGGATAAAACGGCAATGGAATTGGAGACATCGGTCAGTTATCTCCCTTTAATACTCTCTACATCTAGCTAGGTCCTATCATTTGGTTTCCTCTGTTTTTATCATTGGTTTCTTTGCACATGATGGTGTACTTTTAATTGCATTTTCTTGGCCAACTGTTATTAGATTGATTAGTTATTCCACATTTGTTTTATTTAAACACTGCTATGTAAATTTTCTCTTTTGAATCATCACTTTAATTAACACAATTATGATTAATGTGTACAGAGTAATTGCAATATCTCATTGCGAAATAGCGATAAAGACAAAGGATTCCAACTAAAAGGACCTACCAACTATTTGGTCTTTATCTGACAAGGGAGATAATAAGTATCACTAATGTCCCTCATTACCCTTTCCCACATACAACAAATCTGCAGCAACAAACGCGAAGTTGCTAATCTTATTTCCTTTGCTAAAATCCTATCAAAAATCACGTGCTGCAGATGCATATGTATGTGAGAAAGGGGTCAACACTTATCACTCATCAATTTGTAATGAAAAATGTTTCCAAATTTCTCAATTCTATCTGCTGGTGGCAAGAGTTAACCCTTTCCCTCATATATACCTTTTCTGACGCCTCTGCAGCAGACAGCTTTTTGAAAACATAGAGACAAAAGAAGAAATTGCTCAAAACGAGCAATTTCTCCTTTTGCCACAATGTTTTCCACTTTAAGTCATAGGTTATCCATTCAATTATAGAGATTTCCTATTTTTTTATCAAGATGATTTTGAAAGTTTTTACGTTATATAAAAATAAAAAGTTTGGTTATCTTGCAGGCATTATCTATCCAATAAATGTACCCCTTTCCCATATATACAGACACTTTCTGACGCCTCACTGCAGACGACTTTTAAAAACATGTAGTAAACGGATTAATTACTCATAATGAGCATTTCCTCCGCTTGCCACAATATTTTTCGATTAAATTCAATAAATAAACTATCATTTTTATAGGTTTTCAATATTGTTTTCAAAGTCGTCTGCTGCAGATTTGTTGAAGGTGGGAGAGTGGGGACAATCCGCTTGTTGCAAGATAAAAAAGTATTTACCTGAAGCCTAAGTTGGGTAATATCATCCCCACTGTGTAACATCATGGAGTCTCCACCGCCCGGTGTAAATGCCTCTTGTGTTGCCATAGTCCTGTATGAAAGATTCATTAATTGTGATTTTGCAGATAAGGCGGATTGAACAGGTCTTTTCCAAACTGCATGTTTATCTGTCTCATTACCCAACCAAACCCTATACATGTAGTTTGGGTATTCAAAAGGGATTGTCCAAATGAGACAACAATTTTGACAATTAACAACATTGGACTTGAGGGTCAAAGAAACATCTTGGAATACTGAATAATTTGCCTTAATTAGAGCTCTGGACTTGATTAAATTTATGATTTGTTGTTCACCCTTTCCAACACTATGACGTATACTATAATGACACATCTGCAGCAGATAACTTTCGAAAACATTGCGGGAAAAGGAGAAATGGCTCATTATAAAATATCAAGTCTGAATCTTGGACGATCTCTGTAAATGAAAGTACCTGTATAACTACATCAATGGAGCTTAATCCTTTCTCACATATAGACGCTTTCCAACGCCTATGCAGCAGATAACTTTTGAAAATATTGTGGTTAAGGAGAAATTGCTCATTATAAGCAATTTCTTCTATTGCCACAAGGTTTTTAACTCTTGTGATTTGATGCATTGAATTATAGAGTTTGACCAATTGGTTTAACCCTTTCCCTCATATAGATGCTTTTTGACGCCTCTGCAGCAGACCGCTTTTTGAAAACATAGTGACAAAAGAAGAAATTGCTCAAAACGAGCAATTTCTCCTTTTGCCACAATGTTTTCCCCTTTTAGTCATAGGTTATCCATTCAATTATAGAGATTTTCTACTTTTTGACAAAACATGTTCAAAGTCGTCTGCTGCAGAATTGTCGTATGAGGGAAAGGGTTAATTAAAGCTCTGGACTTGATTAAATTTATGATTTGTTGTTCACCCTTTCCAACACTATGACGCATCTGCAGCAGATAACTTTCGAAAACATTGTGGGAAAAGGAGAAATGGCTCATTATAAAATGTCAAGTCTGAATCGTGGACGATCTCTGTAAATGAAAGTACCTGTATAACTACATCAATGGAGCTTAATCATTGCTCACATATAGACGCTTTCCGACGCCCATGCAGCAGAAAACTTTTGAAAATATTGTGGTTAAGGAGAAATTGCTCATTATAAGCAATTTCTTCTATTGCCACAAGGTTTTTAACTCTTGTGATTTGATGCATTGAATTATAGAGTTTGACCAATTGGTTTAACCCTTTCCCTCATATAGATGCTTTTTGACGCCTCTGCAGCAGGCGTCTTTTTGAGAACATAGTGACAAAAGAAGAAATTGCTCAAAACAAGCAATTTCTCTTTTTGCCACAATGTTTTCCACTTTTAGTCATATATTATCAATTTAATTATAGAGATTTACTATTTTTTGACAATATATGTTCAAATTCGTCTGCTGCAGAATTGTTGTATAAGGGAAAGGGTTAATAATATGATTAATCACTTTTGAATAGAAACAAGTAGTCTCCTGAACAATGAACTTTAAATTACACTTATTCATCAAAAATAGGGCATTTATTTTAATTTTGTGATGCCTTGGTTCAAAAACTTGTACTTTCAGATATAAAGATTTAATGTTCCTTTTTTACAGCTACTTTAACCCTTTCCCACATACAACAAATCTGCAGCAGATGACTTAGAATACTTCTAGACGAAACTATGGAAAATCTCCACAACTGCAGGTATTATTGCAGAAAATAGTTTAACCCATTACTTCACATGGCTTTTCATATGTCGTCTGCTTTACAATCATATGATAAACAATTTCAACAATCTAGAAAACTGAAAGAATTATATCGATAAAGAGTAGAAAATATTGCAGTAAAATCTGAAATTGCTCGTTTTGGGCAATTTCACCTTTTATTGCAATGTTTTCAAAAGTCGTCAGCAGGCGTCAAATGTCGCCTGTGTGAAGTAATGGGTTAAAACATTGTGGCAACTGGAGAAATTGCTCGTTCTGAGCAATTTCTTCTTTCGCCACAATGTTTTCGAAAGTTGTCAGCTGCAGAGGTGTCAGAAAGCGTCTATATGCGGGAAAGGGTTAAAATTGAATTCCACATGTATGTTAATGATTAATGAGAAATACCCATTTGGTATCCGTCGCGGGGTGTCATGAATCTGCTCCTCCTCCACCTCGAGTGACGGGAACTGCTCCTCCAATGTTAGAGTCCGGGCAGGCGTCCGTAGCACCACCCCTTCATCGTAATTTGTTCTAGGCATGCCATCAAGGTTCAAATTAGTTATATCCGGTCTTCCACCAATATGATGACCTCCACCTGTAGGATAAATAGCTTTTCTTTGCATGGTGTTTTATACCGTTTCAAAAAAAATTCAATATTATATTAAGGTGCTTCCCAATCTCATTAAAATCATCTCCTATTAATGCTACGCATAGGATCTAAGGACAACCGATAGAGGGTCATGTTCAGACAACCTTTCCGCCAGCCAATCAGAACCTTGCTTTCACGTTTTTGAAAGTGAAAGTAAAAATCTATATTTACCAAAAAAAATATATATTTAGCATGGGATCCCAATTTTCGCATAGTGATTTACACATGTGTATAGTTCTTATGACGACCACATCATGGCTACAAATGTGGAAATGAGGCAAAACACCGATACAGTCTTTCCCTGACCATACAGCATCGAAAAGTGTTCTTTGCTCTGGTTTTAAATGGTCTATTTTAAATTTGCTCAACTTCGTCAATTGACGCCATTTTGAAGGTTAAGCCAAACGGTTGTTGAAACCAGTCCTCTGATTAGTTCAAATAAAAATAGCTTGGTGGATCTAATAATAGCAATATTGGAAATCCAATAAAACAAGAAGATGAATTCGAATTGATCGCCATCAGATCTTACATTTGGTCAGATCTTGTACTTTAGTCAGATTGAGGTGCTTCCGAGGCAAGTTGCCAATACTACTGGTCCATTTCTCCTGACACCAGCCAGACAATCAGTCATGATGCTGACCCCATACCCCTGAGCGCCGAGGAGGTATAACCGTTATACCAATATTTTAAGTATTTGCTGCTGGTAGGGGAAATGTGAGCCAGGGCCGCGTATGCTATAAAACAGGCTAAGTGCTGGCCTTGTTTCAAGCGAGCACTCTGCTGCTGGTAGGGGAAATGTGAGCCGGGGCCGCATATGCTATAAGACAGGTCGTGCCGTCTAGCCGCGCTTACAGCAAAGTGCTGGACTTGTTTCAAGCTAGCACTCTGCTGCTGGCTGGGGAAATGTGAGCCGGGGCCGCATATGATATAAGGGCTATTATAATTTAGTATAGAAATGCAAGGAACGTTTGATAAGAGCATGTACTCAAGTATGCATACTGCAACTTTGGCTGAGTCTCTTTTTTTTGGGCCATCAGAATCATGTGGATTCAGCTGCGTACTTGTGTATAGGCAGCTACGCACCTGGAGGCCTTTTTATTAACTTTAATTGGCAATAAAACAAATTAGCATCAGATGTTTATGAAACTTCTACAAAGGAAAGTATTATCATCAAGGCAAAAACATTTCATTTCTCTAAATATCAAAGTTCAATTTTTTAGTATCTCATAATTTCTCATTTATCCAGCTTTCAAAAGTGGACTACTACGATGCGTCAAAATGCATCTGCATGTGTGAAAGGGTTAAAATCATACCAGCCACCATGATCCTTTCTGGAACATTCATCTGATGGCCCCGAATGTCATCATAGCTTGATGACCGAGAATCGCCATTCATTTCACCGCCTGTGTACGCAGGTATTGTATCAGGCACCTGCATCCTATTACTTATGTCAGATATGTAGTCTGGATCGTAATTTCTAGGCTGGACGTCACTGTAGTCGGACGGTAAACTTGTCACCATACTCCTACGTTTCTAAAAGGGAAAAAAAACAACATAACGTTACATACTTCATATTAAAAAATTAACAGTTCTTACTCTTAGATTGGATGATTGGTGAATTAAAGTGTAACATGTACCAAGTCCTTTACGGAGTTAAGCCAGCACAGGTCACCCATCCAGGCACTTACTGTGATGTACGTTGCTTAACTTTATTAAAAAGCTAACCACTCTACCAATGCCACTATAAAAGCCGGCTTCTACAAAAAGATTTTACTTATACCCCATTCCTGTAACATTTCTCCCTCTTTCTCTTGATTTCGACCCGAAGTCACACAACTGAACACAAGCAGTACACCACAGCGAAGTCCATGTAACATCACTGGGGTCTGGGGATGATGGTGATGTCAACTCAAAATCCCACCGCTGCTACCATTTGTAACGTGTACAGAGTCCTTCACGGGGCTAAGCCACCACAGGTCACCCATCCAGGCACTTAGTGACCAACTGGGATGTACGTTGCTTAACTTTGTGAAAAAGTCAACCACTCTTCCAACGTTGCTATAAAAGCCAGCTTCTATGACAAGGCCGTAGAAGTGGTATTTGTACCATTCCCGTTACCTGAGACTACTAATACGGGGAAGAGAAACAAGTGCTATAAGCTATATTATATATAGCGCTATATAATGTGCTTGTCGTTCTTATCGATCGATATTCCGCATTATCTGTACACTTGGTTTAACTTCCCGCTTATCGAGGTTTACGTACACAACCAGTTTTGTAAAGACGACAAGCAATTGGCATTTATCTCACTCGTATTCCCCTGTATTAGTAGTCCCAGCCTTTACAAAAGTTTATCAGCATATTCTCTGATCTTATTCTTATGTTCAGTTTCAACTGGTCCAGGCTACTTACTAATGTACAAGCATTTATTTTCTCAGTCACATGCAGCTACAAAATCTTGCTAGCATAAAAAAGGAAACAAATATGGAGCAGTTGAAAGATCTAATCAAATCATGGTTATTTACTTTACTGGTGATTTTAAGTCCGTTCTCAAGAGATACTGTATTCTTGAAAAATGATTAATTAATTTTAAAAACTTTTGTCTGCTATTTAACTATTTAAATCTTATCTCCTGGACATAACTTATCTGGTGCTTAAATCTCCTTGAAATACTAGGAAATTTCGATTGATAATATTGCTTTGAAAAAATAAAGGTCCCCCAAAATACACCCCACCCACTTTCTGATCTGTTAAAAAGTCATCCTATAACCATTAACTGCAATTGACATACTGTTTCGAATGTGTCGGTAAACGACATTGTGTTTACAATATGCCTATGTGCTCGTATCGCAACGTATTTCTTTTTTCTTCAATATAACGAGTAAAATATCTTTGCATGAATAATTTTATTTTGACTTCCTTTGAATTTCGGGGTGGCTTTGTTTTCATCCGCAATAGGCTTTTCTTTCCTCTATTTTAAAGATCTTTACCACCGCGGGAAAATTAAAAAAAAACATGTCTGTTTGTAAAATGTCTCGACTACAGGGATATGCAAGGCGAATATCACCATCAGAACAGAAATTAGGCGAATGGGAGGTCTCTCTCTCTCTCTCTCTCTCTCTCTCTCTCTCTCTCTCTCTCTCTCTCTCTCTCTCTCTCTCTCTCTCTCTCTCTCTATTTCTATTTCTCTTTCTCTCTCCTCTCTCCCTCTCTCTTTTTATATCCTTCCCCCCTCTCTCTCTCACACACACCACTCCCCCCCTCTCTCTCGTTCTCTCTCTCTCTCTCTTTCTCTTTCTCTCTCTCTCTCTCTCTCTCTCTCTATCTCTATCTCTCACACTCACTCTCTTGCCAGACTTACAAACAACATGAATGCAAACCAGATGTTGAACATTGTTTTATTTGCAGTACTTTGATAACAAGGAGAACACCCTTGAACTGACAATAACATCTACCAGCCAGTTACTAATCCATCATGGAAAAACACAAATGGTAACATTAATACTGTACTTCTGATTGATTTAAGCATTACCCTTTCCCACATGCAGATGCTTAATTTCTGATGCCTCTGCAAAGGAAGAATTTTGAAAACATTGTGGTAAGACATTGATCATAATTTGCTGCTGCAGATTTGTTGTATGTTGAAAAGGATAAACTTGTTCAGTTAAAACTTATTTATTTTACATTGATTGGGAAACAAGCTTTAAGCTTTTATCAATCACTCTCGATGTCTGCATCCTGGAGACCTCGCCAGTACTCGCGCCATCTGTGTTGAAAAATCCCAAAGGCAGAACCCAATCATTGCGGGATTCGAACCCTGGACCTTTGGTACAAGAAGGGGTTAAAGCCTTTGTGAACATAAATGTCAAATTATGAGTCATCCTCACATTATATGTTCTTTCTGATTCATTTGGTATTTTTCTGTAAAATGTTATATGATGCATGCAGTCTGAAAGATACATGTCTCCTTTTACCAAAATGTTTTCTACTCAGTTGGCTGCTCAACTCAATATTTTTATCTTGATATACCTAGAATTGGCTAAAGATTCTCCCAAATGAAAAGCTGGACACGTTTATTTTAAAAATTTAGCATTGAAAACGTTTTACAAATTGAAGGATTTATGTATTCTTCATATGTATTGTTAACATTTTCTCATAGATATTTTTCTAATTTCAGGAAAGTTTGTGTTTCTCTGATTCTAAATCCTGGTTGAAAGGAATGACCAAGGGTGACAGTTTGATGATCATCATTAAAATGAAGGTACAGTGCAACCTTCCTACAGCAACATTAAATGCATATGTTCTAATCTAGAGAGGTCTAACTCTGTAGAGGTTAATATTTTGCTTGGCATATGCAACTTTTTACATCTCTGAAGGAGACACCTATGAAAAACATTGTCGGATAAGGAGAAACAGTTGTTCTAAAGATGTGTCACTCTGGAGAGGTTACTATTTTCTATGACATAAGCAATTTTTACACCGGAAAAGAGAATTTTCATAACAGTTACTAATAACATATCTCATTTTCATCACTCCATTCCAATATATTATAAATTTATGTCTTTGTCCATATTTTCCATGCAATTTTCATCAAATGAGGGAAAGAATTAAACTTTTGCTATAATGATGTTTTATTACTCTACATGATTATACTTGTAGTATACACCGTTTACATAACTGGATACTTATTCCATTCTACTATATATATAAACTGTGTAATATTCACCTCTGTCTTTAGCTCATCTGGGTTTTTTCCAAAGATACCCTCAGCAGCGTAGTCCGCACAAAACTTTAACCTTACCTCATAACTAAAAAATGCTCAACATTTTCAAATGAAACTTGGTACACATGTTCCTAGGAACAATACACATGTGTTTACCAAGTCACCTAACTTTGCCTTTAATAATTATTCAGTAATGTCCCTTTTTTCAACCTAGAAAAAAATCAGACGAGCGTTGGCATTTGCTTCCGGCCGTCTTGTTACTATTATGTTTTATTAAGTTTATAGTGAAGTTGATTTATACCATTTTTAACCCATTTCCAATTTGGGTTCACATTTTGATGCATCATCAGAGGAAGATTTTATTCAATAATCATATACTTTGAATTATAGAGATTTTCTATATATATTGGACTTTGATTGTTTGATGGTCAGGAAGTCTTAAATTTGAATACATGTGTATTTATCAAATCAACTTTAATAGTATTGATATATTTTTATGGTTTTTAGATCTTGTCAAAATGCCTAACCCTTTCCAACCTACAACAAATCTGCTGCAGAAAACTTTGAAACTATCAAGTCAAGCATAGGGAAACTATTTATAAATAAAAGAACAATTTTTGAATAAAGTTGAAAAAAATTGCAAAAGGAGAAATTGCTCATGAAGAGTAATTTCTCCTTTTGCACAATATTTTCAAAAGTTACCTTCTAGAGGGGCACCAGAAACTGTGTGTGGGAAGGGGTTAAAGATCTATCTGTCAAGGCCAGGAATTTAAATTCCGAATTTATGAAAATTTTATTGCAGCGTGTTTCGAGACAATTTAGGATGAAATTTTTACCTGAAAATGATTTGACAGCAGAGGGGGCTTGCAAACAGTGTGTAGATTTGCTTAGTGAGCATTTTCAGATCAAAATACTACAAGGAAACAAAACCATAGAGGTAATGTTCCAATTAATTGATCGATTGATTGTTGTTTTATGCCGCTTTCAAAAAAATTCAGTTATATGGTAACTGGGTAAGTTTGCTAACCCCTCAACCCTGAATGCCAAAGAGGGCAGCCAGTCCTACCAATTTTAAAGTCCTTGGTATGACCCCGCCGGGGATGGAACCCGCGACCTTATGCACCCTTGGCGGACACTTTAACATTACATCCCCAAGGCGGTCCTGCTTCCAAAAGAATAAAATTGTTATTGAATAAAATTGAAAACATTGTGGCAAAAAGGAAAAAGCGGTCATTATTTATTTTGCCATAATGTTTTCAAAAGTTGTCTGTATGTGAAAAAGCATTAAAATGTGTATTGTAGACAGTCAATTTGTGCATTTTTTTGGTATTTTCTAGTTTAAAAAGTTCATGCAGCGTTGCTGCCGTTTTGATTGGGTATTGATCACCTTCAGTTATTGTTTTAGTAGTTGTTTTTCCGGAATTGTTAAATTTATCCATTCACCTACTTAAAAAAAAATGAGAGCTAAACATCCCTCAAAATAAGGACTTTAATATGAGTTGAAAACATTGTAGGAAAAGGAAGTTTTGCTCATTTAAAGCAATTTCCCTTTTTACATAAATTTTGTCTGCTGGAGCAGCATTAAAATGTATTTTTGTCAGGAAAACTGTTGTAGTTTTCTTTCTTAGAGCTTCATTTTGTTGACATTTAAGTACTATAATTGATGAAAACAACATTGGAAAGGAGAAATACTATATTTCAGAGTAATCAAAGAGATATGCTTTCACGATTTAAATATTACGATTGTAGAAAACAGCATGGGAAAAGGAGTTATTATGCTAAATTATAGAGCAGTCAAAGTGCTAGCTTTTAATCACTATATAGTATTATAATACTAGAAAACAGAATGGGAAAAGGAGTTATTGTGCTATATTTCAGAGTAGTCAAACCCAGTTAACTTTGTCAGGACAGTCAACAACAGAATTAGAGGATCTAACACTTGGTCAACTAGCTGAGGTATGTTATAATTTAACCCTTAACCACTAACAAAACATATGCAGCAGACAAACTTGAAAATAAGAGCCGTCCCGCGAAAAAAACCAACATTTTGGACTTTGCATAAAGTATTGACCCTGATCAGCCTAAGCATGCTGCGCAGGCTTACGTGGATAGACAGTTTTCCCTCATGTGGATTTTCTGTTTCAGGAATCATTACCTCTATCCCCCTGAGATGGAATGTGTCGGCCAGGATCAGTCTGCGCAGGCTAATCTAGGTCGATACATTATGCAGAGGCCATAATATTGGTTTTCTCACGAGACGGCTCATATATTGGCAAATATAGGGAAATCTATATAAACGAAACTATAATTTCATAATAGATTTGAAAACATTGTGGCAAAAGGAAAAATTGCTCATTATAAAATTGGTCTGCTGCAGAAGCATCAGAAAGCATCTGCAGGTTGGAAAGGGTTAATTGAAACAATGTTTGTCAGGGTATACTTGAACCCAAAGTCGAACACCCATGGGTGTTTGGAGTGAAGTGGAGACAACAACCGTGATTGTCGGACCATGACTAGAGCAAGTCTGTTGATCGGTCAGTCAATATGGCATATGAAATTTGAAGAATAAACTTTCTCTTCAATGTTTAAGATACAGTCAAATTTGTCCGAGACAGGTGGCTGCTTAATATTATGTAAAATGTTTTAGATAATGTAATTGAGTAAACTTTCAACTATCTGCCAAGCATACCCGACAACTTCTTGGATCATATCTGTTTATATATTTCTGAGATTCTCCCCTTTATCTTCGACTAGTTAGGCTATCCAACCCATTTGTGGGGGGTTTTAGGTTTTCTTTTGAGACATTTCTAGTTTCAATTGTACTACACTCTGCTATTTCAAAAATAGAACGTACGTGTTAATAATAACGTGCAATTTAGAGATTAGCGACTTCATTCCTGTTAATGAACTTCTTACTGACTATTTCGTATATTATATCACATTACTTTTAACCCTTGCCTACGTAAATACATTTTCTGACTCATCTGCAGCAGACAACTTTAGAAATTATTGTGGCAAAAGGAGCAATTGCTCTTAATTAGCGATTTCTCCTGCCACCACAATGTTACAACTTTATTTAACTCTTTCCCTCATATAGACGCTTTCTGACGCCTCTGCAGCAGACGGCTTTTTGAAAACATAGTGACAAAAGAAGAAATTGCTCAAAACGAGCAATTTCTCCTTTTGCCACAATGTTTTCAACTTTTAGTTATAGGTTATCCATTCATTTATAGAGATTTTCTATTTTTTGACAAAATATGTTCAAAGTCGTCTGCTGCAGAATTGTTGTATGAGGGAAAGGGTTAATAATTGTTCTTTCTTTTATGTTTTCAAAGTCATCTGCTACATATTTGTTGTATGTGGAAAAGAGGGGTTATCCTAATATTTTTACTGTAAATTGACTCACTACCCATAGTTTGGTTGAGATATTGGCAGACGACACAAAACGTTAATTTGATCATACTTGTTTGTTTTCAGGCTATAACACAACCCTGCAGTGAGAGACCGCTACCCTCTGTATATGACCACCTGGCCCTTGAGACCAGTCTGGATTTGGACACCATTATAAAACTGTGCCTCTCTGATTCTTCATTTCCAGCATTTGTTACTACAGTGGAAAAACATCTTGAAAATATTGTCAAAGAGAACTGAGCAATTTTAGTCTTTTGCCACAATATTTTCAAACGTTGCTGATGCTGTCATGGACTCATCATTGGAAAGAGTTAACAGCTATTTGACATGATAATTTTATATCGATATTGATATATTGGAGTAAACCCTTTCCCACATACAGACGCTTTCTAACGCCTCTAAAGCAGACGAAGTTTGAAACATTGTGGTAAAAGGAAAAATTTCTCAATTACAGATGTTTTTTCTTATTTTGTCAAAATATTTCAATGTTATCTGCTGCATATTTCATGTATGTGTAAAAATGAGATATTTTTATGTTGATATTGATTGATTGGACTTCATTACTGATATTTCTGTTATATCAGTTTGTTTGTTTGCTTCAAACAGTTTTTTAGTTATCCCTTTTACCTCATATAGACATATTCTAATTACTTCTGCAGCAGATAACTTTTGAAAATAATGTGACAAATGGCTCAAAATAGGGCAATATCTCCATTTGACACTTAGTTTTTAATTATTATTTTTATTCAATAATTATGCTTTCATTTAAAGAGATTTACATATTTTTGCGGATATGTTTTAAAAGCCCTGATAGCTCAGTCGGTAGCGACGCGGGCTGTCAATCAAGGGGTTTTGAATTCGAACCCCAGCTCGACAAACATTATTTCAGACGTTTGACACAAGTCACTGTGACAAGCGTCATTCATCTTTAATCAATGGGCTAACAGTTCACTTGGAAAAGCTGCCAGTTGCTTGGAAAGTATTTTGTGTGGAGTACTGGTGTGTAGGTGAACTGGCCGCCATGGAAAATTGTTGAAAATGGTGTTAAACCCCAATCAATCAATCAATCAATTATCATTTTGTTTGATTAAGATGCAGCAGAATGCATCTGTAATTGGGAAATAGTTAAAAATAACCAGTGATGATACTATAAACCCTTTCCAACCTATAGACGCATCTGCAGCAGAAAACTTTTGAAAACATTGTGGCAAAAGAAGAAATTGCTCAAAACAAGCAATTTCTCCTTTTGCCACAATGTTTTCAACTTTTTTTCAGTAATTATACCTTCATTTCTAGAGATTTTCCTTATCTTTAATAGACATTTTCAAACTCGTCTGCTACAGATTTGTTGTATGAGGGAAAGGGGTTAAGGCAATTATCATCATGTTGACATTGTCAAACCATTGTGTTTATACATATGTTTTAAGTTAACCCTTTCCCTCATACGACAATTCTGCAGCAGACGACTTTGAACGTATTTTGTCAAATAATGGAAAATCTCTATAATTGAATGGATAACCTATGACTAAAAGTGGAAAACATTGTGACAAAAAGGAGAAATTGCATGTTTTGTGCAATTTCTTCTTTTGTCACTATGTTTTCAAAAAGCCGTCTGCTGCAGAGGCGTCAGAAAGCGTCTATATGAGGGAAAGGGTTAACCCTTACATCATTCAACACATCTGCAGCACACTTTGAACACATCTATGCTTAAAAATAAATAATCTCTATTGAAAGGATAATTATTGAAAAGGGTTAAAAAAACGTTGTGGCAAAAATAAGAAATTGCTCAATATAAACAACATCTCCTTTTTATCAAATATTGTCAAGACATGGCTGCTGTAATAAGCTCAAAATGCATCTGCAGGTGGGAAAGGTTAAAATTCTTTCCCTCATACGACAATTCTGCAACAGACGACTTTGAACATAAATAGAAAATCTCTATAATTGAATGGATAACCTATGCTTAAAAGTTGAAAACATTGTGGCAAAAGGAGAAATTGATCAAAATGAGCATTTTCTCCATTTGCCACAATGTTTAAAACTTTATACAATAATTATACTGACTTTAACAATTGTTTTCAAAGATTTGCTCAGATGTTTTTAAAGTCCTCTGCTGCAGATTTGTTTAATGTCGAAAAATTAATCTGCAGCAGATGACTTTGAAATTATATTGGGAAAATGAATGATGGAATGATTTTGAAATAAAATAGAAAATATTCTGGGAAAAGTATAAATTTATTATCATTAGCAGTTCCTTCTCTTGCTGCAATATTTTTCAAAATGTGTGAATGGGAGGGTTAATGCTTTTCCTCATATAAATAATCTCTGACACCTCTGAAGCAGACGAATTTTGAAAACATTGTTGCAAAATAAGAAATTGCTTGTGATGAGCAATTTCTCCTTTTGCAACTATGTTTTCCACTTTTAGTCATTGGTTATCTATTCAATTATAGAGATTTTCCACTTTTTGACAAAATATGTTCAAAGTCGTCTGCTGCAGATTTGTTGTATGTGGGAACAGGTTAACACCTGAATCAGGTCATAATAATTTAACAGAAACAAATATTTCATTATTTATGTCTTATTTATTTACAATTGTGTCATTTTATTGTTGATTTAAATTTACAATTATTTACAAGATATACTACATTAAAACAACCATTTTGTAGTAACAAAATGGTGTCATAATAATAACAAGATTTATTTACTTTTATTTGTTATCATATTAAGTATCATGAATAAATATTTACAAAATGTTTAAAATAGACAACTTAGCACTAGTTGTGTCATGATTATAAAATATTTAGTCAATCTTAAACAAATAAAACAAATACATCAACATAAAATAGAACAAATCGTTAAAGTATTGTTCTGGTTTTTAGACACTTCAGGGCGGCGGCTTGATAAAAGATCTCCGAATATCATTTTATTTTCCGGTTAGACAGGTTTTTACGGATGTAATGTAAATAACATCTTGTAAACATTCATACATTTTCGGTAAATTCATTATTAACCCTTTCCCACATACAACAAGTAGGCAGGACGAATTTAAGAAACATTCTGACAAAACTATGGAAACTCTCTGTTAATGAAAGTATAATTCTTATTATTATTTAATTACAATTGAAAACATTGTGGCAAAAGGAGGAATTGCTCATAATGATCAATTTCAACTTTTGCCACGTTGTTTTCAAAGTTTGTCTGCTGTAGAGGCGTCTGTATGTGTGAAAGCGTTAAAGGTGATTTATAACCTTCAGTCTACGCAAAAACCTGTCTAATGAAAAAACCGATCTGGAGAAATCTGATCCAAGCCAAACCCTGGTGTGTCTAATAAACAAGGCAATATAAAATATCAAAAAATAAAATATCAATGCCTCCTTTTTTCTGACATGCAAACATCTCATGACTTTATAGCTGCTTTTCAATCAAAATATTGCTATATGAACCCCCATCCATGGGAACATGTACAAGTGGACGTTTTGGGACTAGTGTTGATCCAGATCAGCCTGTGCATCCAGTCTGATCAAGATCTACACAAATCTCATATGACATACATTAGTTACTGTAGTTAGAACATTCTGTCAACTAGTTGATGGTTACATGCAAAACGGTTGTAACTACATCTTGAACAAGGTGTAGTTACATCCATTTTGCATGAAGCCCACATAGTGTAGCTTAAAAATCAGGCGGAGTAGATGTACCTTTTCCCATGGACGAGGAATGCATCAAAGCAAAATTTAATTATGCATACTGGTAATAGCCCCTTGTCATGTGTGAATGAGAGAAGCCAGTATAATGTGCAGTAAAATAAGATCTGTGTCCAAACTGTGATGTTCAACAAAACATATAAATTTGGTTTAGTTGCTAAAGAAAGAAAAATGCTTAAGTGTGCACAATTTCTTCTTTCTGCATGTGTTATCAATTTATTACCCACAATGTCACCAAACGCTGTCACTAATAGGGAAGAGTTTTAATTATCTTATAGATCAAACTTTAGAATCAATTTTAATTGATCTTCTCTACTGAATCTAGGAAAAAAGCAATAGTTCTTTACTCCAAAATCAAAATATGTTTGATAGAAATGCAATTTATCAGCAATTGAGAAAGAGCAATCCTTTTCTTTGCCATACTCTAAACCAAGATAGAAATGTTCTTGATTGAAACGAAATTAATCAAGAACAGATTTTTTTAAAATCTTGAAAAAGAGAAAATTCTTAATCTGCAAAAATCTTAATCTTTGCCATTCACTAAACCAAGATCCAAATGTTCTTGAACGAAACGAAAGTATCAAGAACTGATCGACGGATCTTGGAAAAGAGTTGATTTTCTTACTTTTTTAGTCTAATTTTACACCATATTATTCATCATTCCAATTCTAAATTCACAAAGTAACACAGTTCTTTTAGCCAATGAAAGAATTATGTTACTTTGGAACTTAGAATATTCTTTAAATTCAAATTCGTATGAATTTAATTTAAATGGTTGGTGAATACAAGCCTTGTTCTTGTCAGCATTTCATCATGAATTCATGCAAAATTGTTAAATTTTGGGGGGGGCAAGGCACAAATAATATGGTGACAAAAACAGCTGCCAAAGAGCTACCAAAGACCTCCTACCGAAAAAATGAAATGTAGGAGATCTGTGACACTCTCAGAAAATAAACCTCTTTATTTTCAAAACAAGAGGTAAATATATCTGACCCTGGCATGTTAAAGGACACAGTCTGACCGAGACGTGTGATAGGTCACATTGTAATATTTAGTAAAATACATATTCTAGTGCTTCCCTGCTAGTGACAAGTTTTGAAACGCCGGGAGTAGAATAATGATGACTATATTTCATTTAGCACTGATCACCATATGGTAAAGAAACAGATTATACTGCACATTTCTACTGGTTGATCAGGGTCATAACTGTACACAAAAGATTGAGGTATGTGTCAAGTTTTTATTTTTCAGCATTTTAGAACCAGGTTTTCGGAGCTGTCCAAGTCCACGAAGGGTCTATTAAACTGTCCGAACTTGCTGAGTGATCTGTTGACCCTGAAAACATCGAGTTACTATGGTAACTGAACTGCTCCTGTGACATTAATGGGTTCATTCTGTCCGGGGAAACACTGTGGGGTGATGAAACATCGGCATACCAGTCAGGGCTGGGATTCACGTTTTCTTTCATACATGTTTCATAAAGATATTGGGACGAGTCTGGTCGTGTATCGGAATCGATGATTTCATGCTGGATATCCTCTAGCAACAAACTATCACAGAATTCCGACAAATCGGGCTCCTTGTAGTCCGACCAATCCAGTTGGAAATCAGTCTCGATAAAGTCATAAGAATTCACACTGTATTTTTCTGAGTATTGATTGATCTGATGATCGAACAGTCGACATGCACTTAAATCCAGATCTGCGCTTGATTCGCTTTGGTTTATCAGTCGGCATGAACTTAACTCGGAGTCTGGACTTGATCCACAGGACTCTATTCCACTATCACTTGCATCAAACGCTGTATGGTGTGGCGGGGTAGCCAATCTGGACGGGGTTTGTCCACCGTCCAAACAATCAACCTTCCTTTTAGCTTGGTTACAAATAGAGGAAACATCATTGCTACATCCATTTGTAATTCTTGACGGCACATCTGCTTTTACGCCATTAATAAATATTATAGAAAGATTGTCTGGATTGGCACTGGACTGCAAAACTGTTTTTTGTGCATTGGACCACATGGACGGTGCATCTGTTTTGTTAACATTGGCCACCAGGGATTGTGGGTCAATCATCTGACCTGCATACCAAGGTGCTTTAATTGTTTCTAAGGGTGGAGAGTTTCCATAGTTACAAAATGGCTGACTCTCAACAAATCCTTGCGCGGGAACCCCAATCACAGACCTCTCAAACATTGGTGACGATTCAAACTGATGGCCGTAATTCGGTCCAGGTACGAAACCATGGCAACTGTACTGTTTATCACTATGGTTACCTAAAATATTGTTGTACGAAGTCCAGATTGGTTCTTGGTTTTTAGGTTTCTGGCTCGAGTCTGGGATGCGACAGACTTGTTGTTCGAAGATGTGACCGGGATGCGGGGAATCCTGGAGGTGGACCCGGAAGGAAGACATACTGTTGGCAATGTAATTCCCTACTTGGTCCCAGAACTGGCCTGCATTTACTCTGAAATTGAAAAAAAAATCGTCAGAAACTTAGATAAGGAAGAGTAAACTGATCTTATAATCACAATGTATCTTTGTTGTGGATACATGTCAACGACAACCTATGTTGTGGATACTCAAAAGAATTGTGTCCATGAAATTAACCTTTTCAAACATATAACAAACCTGCTGCAGATGATTTTAAAAACATCCAGTCATAAACATGGAAAATCTCTATAAATGAAACTTACTACTGAAAAAAGTTGAAATCATTGTGGCAAATGGAGAAATTACTTGTTTTTAGCAATTTCTCCTTCTGTCTCAATGTTTTCAAAAAGTGTCTGCTGGCTGCAGAGGCATCAGAAAGTGTCTGTATTGTGGGAAAGGGTTCAATAGGGTTTGGGAATCAAATAAGGATTTTACAACATGAAATATTCGTCTCAATTATTAGAGTTTGGGCTGTAAACCTAGTTATTTTCAGCAGTGTAGATCTTGATAAGACTGCAGATTCACATTCTGAAATTGTTCATAAAAACCAATGTGTAACAAGGGACAAGCTTAAATAACCCCTTCCCAATTGCAGACGCCTTTCGACGCATCTGCAGCAGACGACTTTTGAAAACAATAATGAGCAATTTTTCCATTTGCCACAATGTTTTCAACTCTATTTAATAACTATATCATTATTTGTAGAGATTTTCCATACTGTTTTCAAAGTCATCTGCTGCAGATTTCCTGTATGTGGGAAAGGGATAATGACAAAAGATCATGCTTAGTCACAATGGGACTCGATACCCAGTTACAGTATCCAATTCCCACTTACAGACGCATTTTGATGTATCTGCAACATGCTTGAAAATATTGTGGCAAAACAAGAAACTGTTTCTCCTTTTGCCAGAATGATTTCAACTCTGTGCAATAATTTCACTTTCATTAATAGAGATTTTCCAAATATTTACGCAGATGTTTTCAAAGTCGTCTGCTGCCAATTTATGGTATGTGGGAAAGGGTAAAAAGTCCAGCAATTTTTCCCTTTGCCACGATGTTTTCAAAATTCGTCTGCTGCATACGCGCCGGAAAACGTCTGTATGTGAAAAAGAGGATAAATTGTTTGTTTGTATACTGACCTCATGTATCCCCACCTCAGTGTGTTGGTGCCGCTTTCTTTATCCACGCCAGTGCGATAGTCTCCGCGGGCAAAACTAACAATACTGTTTGGAATGATGCACCATAGATACGTAGATCTGGAGAGATTTTCGGAGTTACTTGTTCCTCGACCTGAAATAAATAAACGGTGAAATAAATATGTTTGTTTTTATGCAGTTTTCAACAACTGTGTAGTTATATCACGCCATTTCCTGTGTAAGTACCAGTACCAATCGTCCATTTATCCTGACACCAACGAGTCGGGCATAATGCTAACCCAACAATCCTGAGTGCCAAGGATGGAAAGCCAATACTACCGTGTTAGAGGCTTTGATGTATGATCCAGCAGAGTATCGAACCTTCAACCTCCAGCACCCATGGTCATTGCTCTACCACTACACCACCGATGTGGTAAAATTAAAATAAACTTTACAATGACAGTCTATCAAGTTAGTTGGTTCAATTTATTTGGGTTTTATGTGGTTTCCAGTCATATTTCAGTTAAATTGTTTTGTAACAGATCTAAACTTATCACGTGGTTAGCGTCAGGGATTTTGAACCAGGCGTCAATGGTTCGATCCCAAGTCCAGGCAGTCATGGTGGAGTGCACTTGGACAAGGCATATTTCCTAGCCTAGAACTCGTTCGTTTACCAAGGGATCATGAATAATGTCGCCATGATATGACTGAAATAATGTTGAAAATAATGTTAAACCCCAATAAAAACAATCTATAAACTAAATGGTTACTAAGTTTACCTATAGCAATCTTTGTGAAGCACATCGTTTTCGCAAGGCTGTGTCTGACGGCATTTTTCCAGTGTTTCCGCGTAGAATTCTTGAAGAACAGGAACCGACTTTGGATATAGCTGAAATAGAAAAAAAAGTAAATAAGTTAGTGATTCGTTATTGTCTCCACAAATGGAAAGTACCATACACATATATATTAATTGATTGTTCGTGTTTTAAGCCACTTTTAACAATTTGTTCAGTTGTTTCTGGGGGTAAGTTGCCTGTACTTCTGGTCCGGTTATACTTACAGCAGCCAGTTAGTCGTAATGTAAGCCCCGCAATACTGAGCGCCAAGGAGGCTGTTATTAACCTAGAAACATAGTTTTTAATACCATGTATGTACAGTATATACATGTGCATTGCCAAATTGTTCGCTTGAAATGCATTTCCACAAATAAATTATATTTGTATTCACGGTCTTTTAGTCTGAGAAGGATGAAGTTTATTACCCATTTTCTTGATAAAGATTAACTTTGACAACTCTGCAGCAGACATTTCTCGGGAAACATTGTTGGAAAAGAATAAGTTGCTAAAAAGATCCAACAATGTTATACTATGCCTCCCGATTGTTTGTTGTTAGCAATATACCTGTGATGTTTATCAAAGCAGAATTCACTAAGAAAATATTTTCGGGGAAACAATACTTGGAAATATTCAATTTCTTTACTTCATATTTTCACCAAATTGGAAGGGTCCAATTTAACCCTTTCCCACGTGTCATAACTCTTCAGTCCAACAGACGACTTTGAAAAGATATGGAAAAACCTTATAAATGAAAGAAAAAATATTAAACCATTCCCCACTTACAGCAAATCTGCAGCAGACGACTTTGAAAACATCTCGGTAAAAATGTGAAATAATGGTATAATAATTGAACAAAATTGAAACTCGTTTTGAGTAAATTCTCCTTTTTGTCAGAGTATTTTCAATAATCTTCTGCTGCAGAGGCGTCAGAAAGCGTCTATATGTAAGTAAGGAAAGAGTTGAAACTATTGGAGCAAAAAAGGTCTGCATTCGCTACAATCTTTTCAAACGTCGTCGACTGAATGCAGTCAAAACGCGTCTGCAAGTGTGAAAGTTGAAAGTAAAGAATAATGATACAAGACACTTTCCTATCGTGGGAAAAAAATATATATGACAACACTTATAATAGACACTTACCTATAGATTTCTGTAATTGGGAGGCAGAAGTTGGGAGATCTCAGCATGGCCAGGTAGGCCAACTCTGTGTAACTGTAGTTCGGCTTCACATCGCTTCCTTCACACACGTCCAGCTGTTCGTAAATCGACACGAAATTATCCACCACTCTCCGCAGCTCGGCATCGGCGTCCGCATCCATAACTTTATCACCGACGTTACAGTGAGGCGATTGATCACGTGCAAATGGCGTCGATGTTGAAAACGGAATGGGTTGGGGCCTGGATGGCGTTCGGTGGCTTTCGTTTAATAAACCGGAGATGTTTCTGCTAATTAAGCGAGATTGTAGATCCAGAGTATTTCGCACAGTCTTCGATCGATTGTCATACATCATGTGCAACTGGGCTTCATCCGCCTTGCGTTTCATATTATCGAGCTTTGAGATGCGTTGCTCAAGTTACAGTGTCCACGCACAGACATACAATGTATCCAAGCTTTTCTCTAAAAGCACCAAAGTCCACACAATTAAATAAAACTGCCCTTGTTGTTTTAAATACAAGCGTTCACCAAAACAGTAAACCGTAACTCAGAAACAACACACTTTATAATCGAACTCTGCACTGTCTATTTTCCTTATTTGAAACGTGTGCTGTATTAAAACACATAAGATGCTCGTTTTAAAAGTTCTATAAAATCACGTAAAGGCAGATACTATTTTAAAATGTGTCGTTAAAGCGCTCGTCCAACTGTTTTAATGAAGTAATGAGAGGTTTTTATGTCTCGGGTTACTCTACATGTGACACCGTGAACTCACATCAATTCTCATCGAGCACGTGCTAAATGGGCGTGTAAACCTAGCAAGTGTAATGAAAACTGGGGCAGTGTAAAAATGTGCTCAAACCTCGTTGACAGTGATTGAGTTGATTGGTTTGGCGATACTGTTTTAATCGTTTACCAGATTTTTAGAATTTGAAAGTTTTAAAGTCAACTGGTTTGAGAACATAACCAAAAAAAATATCACTTTGATATATGATGTTATTATTTTGATGTGCAGTTTCGAAAACATTGTTGGAAAAGTAAAAAATGTTCGTTAAAGCATCAATGTTTTCTGAAGTCGTACGCCTAATGTCGGTGAAAAGTCGTCTATTTAAGACTAAAGGGTTAATTGTTTGCATTCAAAACATCTGGTATAATTTGCAAACAGGATTAAAATGTTGAGTTTTCTTGTGTGATTAAATGCTATTTCAACAAATATTCAGTTATAAATCACGGTTACAATTTCGAAATCGTGTTTTACTGCGCTTTTACATCATTTAAGTTATATCACGACGAGTTCTAGTAATCTATTTCCAACATACATCAAATCTGCATCAGTTGACTTCGCAAAAAAGTGGGGAAATCCCTATAGATCAATATGAGCCAGTTCTTCTTTTGTCACAATGCTTTCAAAAGTCTCCTGAAAGAGTCCGTATGTAGGAAAAGGTGTTATCGGCAAAAAGGATTACATTTTTAAGTTCTCTTTTTGTGTTTTAATACTATTTCAATAAATATACAAATTATAAATCAAGCTTACAATTTTGAAATAGCGTTTTACTGCTCATTTAAAACATTTTCAGTTATATCCTGACGTGTTTTTTTCTGGTTATAGTATTAGTCTTTCTATTGCCCATACATTCAACCTGATACGCGGATACGTCAGATTCTGTTCTTCGCGACAATCAGTCCGCCTCGGGTCTGGAACGTTGCAGGTTCGATCCACGGCTGGGTGGCCGTCAGGGTTGCGGGGTTAGCATTAGCACTGACTGGTGTGAGGATAAATGGACCAGGAGTACTTGTTACTTACACATAAAACGCCGTGATATAATTGAAAAATTGTTAAAAACGGCGTTAAACACCAATCAATCAATCTCGACGGTCATGGTGGAGTGCCCTTGGACATGGCACATTCCCTATCCTGGTACTTGTATGTTTACCCAGTAAGAAATAATCTGTATTTACATCTCAATATTGTACATACAGATTAACATTTACAATACAACATAAAAGTACAATGCCACTCCGAACTGGAGTCATAAGAGATGAAGGTTTAATGAAAACATAATGACGTTTCATGAAAACGGTGCACAGAGAGCATACATAAGTGAACTGTTGCCTTGATATAACTGAAATGATGTTAAAAACGGCGTAAAACCCCAAAACAACAATATTTTTGAGCTCTTAAGGACGGAAGCAGCTTCCATTCAATGATTAAACTTTCTGTTGTAGTTATAATCCCTATATTTTTGACGATATGATTTCAAAGTTGTCTGTTGCAGATTTGTTGTATGTGGGAAAGGGCTTAATTGAATATTTTGCATGTAAGTTGTCTGTATCAAAAATTTGCGCCTGTATTTTCACCGCACCGCCGGGTAGCTTTTTGGTTATAGCCCTGCAAATCTATATCAGACGACTTTAAAAACATGAAGGCAACAAAAATAGAATATCTAGCTGAATGATAGATTTAAATCATTATAATACCTGAACAAAATTGAAAACACTATTACAAAAGGAGAAGTTGATCAACATGAGCAATTCATCCTTTTTCTGTAGTGTTTTCTTTTAAGTCGGCTGCTGCAGAGGCATCTAAAACCGTCTACAAGTGGAAAATGGTTAAAGGATGACCATGAAAAGTTGGTAGTTTTACGCAGTTTGACTAATTTAATTGTTTCCTAATAAATTTGTTAGATTATTGACACTATCTAAATTCAATAGGTTAGTCCATGGACATCATCTTAAAGTGATGGGTTTGTTTGAAAGTTAATCAAACTTATTAAGTTGACAGCTAGTAAATTTTGTTTAAAACTTTGTTTAGGAAACTGGGATTGACACGTTAACTCTTTCCCATTTGCGTTCAGCTTTTGAAAATATTGTAGGACAAAAAACAGTCACGTGAACAAGTGTTTACTACGAAGGTATGGACAAAAAGAAAAACAATAGTATGTATGTAGTATGATTGAAAACCGATCCCCGACTGGGTGATACCAAAGACTTCAAAAATGGCAATAATGGCAACTCTCCTTTGGGCTCAGGATTGCGGGGTCGATGGTATCAGGATAAATGGACCAGGAGTACTTGTAACTTAAACATGAAACGACGCGTGATATAATTGAAAAATTGTTAAAAACGGCGTTAAACACCAATCAATCTCGACGGTCATGGTGGAGTGTCCTTGGACAAGACACATTTCCTATCCTAGTTCTTATTTGTTTACGCAGTAAGAAATAATCTTTATTTACATCTCAACATTGTACATACATATTAACATTTACAATACAACATAAAAGTACAATGCCACTTCGAACTGGAGTTATAGGAGATAAGGAATTAATGGTAAGATAATGACGTTTCATGAAAACGGTGCACAGAGAGCATAAATAAGTGGACTTTTGCCTTGATATAACTGAAATAATGTTGAAAACGGCGTAAAACTCCAAATAAATAAGATTCTTTAGCGGCTTAAGGGCGGAAACAACTACTACCATTGTTATTCAATTAAATTGTTAAACATTTATTTATAGTAATATTCCCTTTATGTTTGACGATATGATTTCAAAGTCGTCTGTTGCATGTTTGAAGTATCTTAATTTAATATTTCGAATTGAGGTCGGCTGTATTAAGAATTTCTTAATGTTCGCGGTATATGCCTTGGTCTGGGGATCGCACCTGTATTTTCACCGCACCGCCCAGCCGTGGACGATTTTATAAACATCAAGGCGAACAGAAATAGAATACCTAGCAATTCAGTATACTTACTAAAAAAAAGTTGAAAACACTGTGGCAAAAGAAGAAGCTGATCATGATAAGCAATTTATCCTTTTGCCCCAGTGCTTTTTTTTTTTAACAAGTCCTTTGCTGCAGAGGCATCAGAAAGCGTCTACAAGTTGGTAATGGTTAAAGGATGAATAAGGAAAGTTTGTAGTTTTACGCAGTTTGATTAATATAATTGTTTCCTAATTAATTTGGTAGATAATTGACACTATCTTAATTCAATAGGTTAGTCCAAAGAAATCATCTTAAAGTGATGGGTTTGTTTGAAAGTTAATCAAACTTATTAAGTTGACAGCTAGTAAATTTTGTTTAAAACATTTGAGGGGAAAAATCTTGCTTAAAACTGGGACTGACACGTTAACCCTTTCGCACATACAGAAGACGACTTTTGAAAATATTGTAAAACAGAACAGAACAGAACAGTATCTTTATTTATCTCAGGTACATACTATATTGTACAGCATGGCGAATTACATTTAATACTTACATTGTCAATATATAATTACAAGACACGTGAACAATTGTTTATTACCGAGATATATATGGACAATTAAGAAAATAGTTTGTATGTATGTGGTATGATGGCGAATGTTTTCCTCTTTGCTCATCCTTATGCTGGACCCAAAATTAGAAACATACATTTAAATGCCTAAAGCGCCGTAAACCCTTTCCCGCAAACAATAATTCTGCTGCAGATGACTTTGAAAGGACATACATGTAGGAACAAATATAGAACGTTTCTATAAAACGTGTCAGAACGGCAATTTATCCTTTTTTACACAGTGTTTTCAAAAGTCGTCTGCTGCAGAGGCGTCAGAAAGCGTCTTTATTTGGGAAATGATTACAGGGTGAACGTTTTACACAGTTTGATTAATTAAATTGATTGTTTGCTGATTAATGTGTTAGGTAATTAACACGACATAAATTCAATACGTGTGTTCCTTGACATCATTTGAATATGATGGGTTTGTCCGAAAGTTTGTCAAACTGATAAAGTTGACAGCTAGTAAATTGTGTTTAAAACTTTTTGAGAGAAAATGTTCCTGAACTTAGATTGACACGTAAACCCTTTCCCACCTGCAGACGACTTTCGAAAAAATATTGTAAAATAGAACAACGAAATAGTATACTTTTTTTCTCAGGTACATATATTGTACAACATTAAATAAATACATTGTCAATATATGATTACAGTCATGTGAACAAATGTTTATTACCAAGATATAGACACAAATATATCACAAACATATAACATTTACAATATAACATTTACAATATAACATTTACAATATAACATTTACAATATAACATTTACAATAACATTTACAATATAACATTTACAATATAACATTTACAATATAACATTATTACAATATAACATATACCATTTACAATATAACATTAACAATATAACATATCACATTTACAATATAACATTATTACAATATAACATTATTACAATATAACATTATTACAATATAACATTATTACAATATAACATTATTACAATATAACATTATTACATTATTACAATATAACATTATTACAATATAACATATACCATTTACAATATAACATGTACAATATAACATATACCATTTACAATGCAACATATAACATTTACAATAACAATATAACATATAACATTTACAATAACAATATAACATATAACATTTACAATATAACATAATAACGGGAACAGAAAACCGCCCAGAGAGTGCTCGGCCGCCGCTGTTACTGTCATTTACAATATAACATTTACAATATCACATTTACAATATAACATATCACATTTACAATTTACAATATAACATATCACATTTACAATATATCATATCACATTTACAATATAACATATCACATTTACAATATAACATATCACATTTACAATATAACATTTACAATATAACATATCACATTTACAATATAACATATCACATTTACAATATAACATTTACAATATAACATATCACATTTACAATATAACATATCACATTTACAATATAACATATCACATTTACAATATAACATATCACATTTATAATATAACATTTACAATAGAACATTTACAATAGAACATTTACAATATAACGTTTACAATATAACATTTACAATATAACATTTACAATATAACATTTACAATATAACATTTACAATATAACATTTACAATATTACATTTACAATATAAAATATACAATACATAAAAGTACAATGTATGTAGTATGATTGACAATCATATGGCGAATGTTTTCCTCTTAAAATCATCCTTATAATGGGCCCAAAATTAGAAACAAAGATTTGAAATCGAAGATAATTAAACCCTTTCCCATATAACACAAATCTGCTGCAGACATAGGAAAATATATGGAAAGTTTCTATAAATGAGAGAATATATTTTTAATATTGTTCAAAATATTGTGGCTAAAGAAGAAATAGCTCACCATGAGAAATGTATCCCTTTTGTACACAGTGTATTTAAAAGACGTTTGCTACAGAGGCGTCAGAAGGTGTCTTTGCATGGGAATCGATTAAAGGATATAAACAATTACGCAGTTCGATTGTTTTCTAATTAAAGTGTTAAATAAATACAATACGTGTTTGTCCTTGACATCATTTGAATATAATGGGTTCGTTTGAAAGTTTGACAAACTGATTAAATTGACAGTAAGTAAAAAAATTATTTCTTAGAACCGGGAATCTGCAGCAGACGACCTCGAAATTATATTGGCAAAATTGAGAAAAAAAGCACATAAATGAGATTTTGTTATTATATAGTGTTGAAAACATTGTAGCAAAAGGAGAAATTGCATCATGAGCAATTTCTCCCTTTTCCCACATTGTTTTCAAAATTGTACGAGTACACAGACGTCAAAAAAAGGTCTGTATTCTAAATATGGAAAAGGGACATAAGTCGACCTATTTACCTCCCTTCGGGAAAAAAAATAAACCACTCAGATGGCGTTGTAAGCGTCATTCGGATGCATTCCAAAATATACGCTGTTAACCAAGCTTTGCCGAGTGAGTCGTCGCCATATTGCGAAAAAAAAATAACGAAAAGATTGACACAAAGCGGTCTTTTGGAGACTCGCTGTATTGCGTGACCTAACAGCAATATAAACAAAATGTTTCCAATCCCACCAGGTATGCTTTTGACTAGTGTTTTATGTCCAGGTTGTTCTGTTAGCGACGAATAGTTGGTCGAAACGAAACTTGTGATTTCTCCTCGAGTGAAAATGTGTATTTTTTCCTCTCCTGTGTTTGTATCTCTTTGTTTCCATTTCATATATATATTCTGAAAAGCTATCTTTTCTTTTACACGAACACCAGGCATTACACGATACAAAAGTAATAATAACTAGTTTTAAAGTCTCTTCAACCTTTAAACGCTTTTAGCGTTTTGACCAAAACGGGACTGGCCTGCGAACATATAAATATAATGCGCATGTACAAGAGCATGATTCGAACCATATATGATGATGGTGTTACTGAGATGTGTGTCCTGTGTTGAAGAAAAGTATCCAGCTCATAGAGAAGAGAATGATATAATGTGACCAGGATAAGACTCTTTAATAAGTTAATGTAAAGGGTCCTAGAAAATAAACATAGACAGTACTGAGGTAAGGGAAACAGCTGAAAACAGTCTACATTGAAATAGTGATACGGTGCACGTTTGTAAAAATGTAATGTCATCCATGTCCATTTTACCTGGTTTGTCTTGGAACTCATCTTTGGAACAACTTGACATTTTCCCAACATAACAAATTTGCAGCAGACAGCTTTGGAACATCACCGTAAATGAAAGTATTATTATAAAACAGAGCTGAACACAATGCAGTGTTTTTTCTTGACCCAAATTAGGGCAGTAATTGGCCCCATTTACAATCAAAAGACACCTCTATTTTTCCACAAAAGTAGGCCTAAATTTCAAAAAATCTGACATTCGTCACTTTTTGCACAATTGAAAGGGCCCTGTCCCTGGTCACTAAACAGCAAGAAAAAACACTGCATTGTAAAAAAAAAAATTGTCTTTTACAAATTTGTCAAAATGCATCTGCATTAATTAGTGAAACAGCCTTAACAGTAAGTAACTTGCCAACACCACCCCATATTAATCAGGGTTACAATCTAATTGACACATACAAGGACGTGAACCATTTAAAATACAGGGGTTTTAGAAACCTGATTTTCTTCTAACACTATCAGAGGACACAATTTTATATTTAACCAAACCAACCATCAATAAGTCGATTTGTCTCTCCGGAGAGCTTTACCTTCAAGGTCCACCAATAACTGGGATGAGGATATTGTTGTAAGAGAATCCTTTAGAAGCTTGAAGACTACAAAGATAGTTAACTTGATGAGGATATTGTTGTAAGAGAATCCGTTAGAAGCTTCAAGACAACAAAGATAGTTAACTTGATGAGGATATTGTTGTAAGAGAATCCGTTAGAAGCTTCAAGACAACAAAGATAGTTAACTTCTGGAGGCAGAAACATTTTAATTTAGAAAATGTCTACTAACAGTGTAACCGAGAAGCTTCAAGACAACAAATATAGTTAACTTCTGGAGGCAGAAACATTTTAATTTAGAAAATGTCTACTAACAGGGTAACCAAGACTCATACATAACCGAGAAGCTTCAAGACAACAAAGATAGTTAACTTCTGGAGGCAGAAACATTTTAATTTAGAAAATGTCTACTAACAGTGTAACCAAGACTCATACATAACCGAGAAGCTTCAAGACAACAAAGATAGTTTACTTCTGGAGGCAGAAACATTTTAATTTAGAAAATGTCTACTAACAGTGTAACCAAGACTCATACATAACCGAGAAGCTTCAAGACAACAACGATAGTTAACTTCTGGAGGCAGAAACATTTTAATTTAGAAAATGTCTACTAACAGTGTAACCAAGACTCATACATAACCGAGAAGCTTCAAGACAACAAAGATAGTTTACTTCTGGAGGCAGAAATATTTTAATTTAGAAAATGTCTACTAACAGTGTAACCAAGACTCATACTTAATCGGATCGAACAACATATTTACATGTACTATAGGACTAAGAAGGAACTTATATTCCAAAGACTTTTATTGCTTCAATGTCCACAGTGAGTGATTGTGAATCACTTATTTTCTACCACACACTGACATAGTACAGTGTGCATGTTGTGACAATCAGTGGATTGTCTTATTCTCTTTTAAAACCCTTTCCCTTGTACGACAATTCTGCAGTAGACGACTTAGAAACATATTTTGTCATGGAAAATCTCTTTAATTGAATGGATTTATAACCTATCATGACTAAAAGTGGAAAACATTGTGGCAAAAGGAGAAATTGCTTGTTTTGAGCAATTTCTTCTTTTGTCACTGTGTTTTCAAAAAGCCGTCTGATGCAGAGGCATCAGAAAGGGTCTACATGAGGGAAAGGTATAAGGATGGCTAAAGTTGAAGTTGTAGAAACTATTTTGCATGCAAATTTTCATAAATATTCATTTTCATGCTGGTTGTTGTCTGGAATGTTCTCATAAATATTCATTTTTGTACATGTACAGTAAACAAATGAAACTGAAGCAAAATAACCTTATTAATTTTTTTTTTTAAGCATGTATTTTTCAGATATATGGGTTTTAATTAGTTAAATAGCATTCATTGCTTCTGATTCGAAATTAAGTTATATACCAATATATTGTTTAACCAGAACAGGGCCCGCACTGCCGTTTCGCCCCTTTCGCCAAATGCGAAAATTATTTTAGTGGCGAAGTTTTTTCATGATTTGCGAATATAAACGGCGTAAGGTTTTTATCATCAAAATGTACCTGTTTATCAACTACGACATACAGTGACTGTTTCCGTTAATCTAAGATAATGCACTGCCATTTGATTCCATGCCGGGAACTAGTGAACACTTTACGACACCTGTTTTATCATTTTGACAGTTTGTGTAGCTATTTCACACTTGTTTTATTGTTGTGAAGTGTTAATTCAGCCTTTTAGTCCGACTGACCCAACAACTCTGACCGATACTGATACATTAAAGGCCGTACATATGATAATTGTCAATCATAGATGTATTAAATATATCGGCACGCTCTTTGAAGTAGGTTTCGACGATATGCGTAGGCCTTTCATGATTTAATGACAATGTAAATTTATATGTGTCATTTTCGATTGGGAAAAATCTATTTAATTATGGTCGAGTACAAACAATAAGGGGACCCATTGATGAGATTGCATATAAATATTTGTTGGAAACTTATGCTTGTTGTCAATGACAAAAATGGCTTCGAAACGTCCACTTGATTGCAAAATATCTATCAAAATTGGCGAAAATAAATGGCTCCTAAAATTTAAAAGCGGAGATTTTATTTCAATGCGGCGAAAGTGGTGGCGAAAGAAAAATTCAACCCAGAGGAGGCCCTGCCAGACTGATCTGAAAGCTACCTGAGATGTGACTGCATTTAGGAAATTCTGCCTGCGTAATCTCCAAAGCATCTTGAGCAGTTCAATGTATCGTCAGATGGCTTTTCTGAATGTGCTTGAGTAATTTCCCAAGTTGTTGCTTGTGGTCTGACCTATGCTTTGAGAAAGTGTATTCTGATATTTCATATCTGGAATGATGTTATTTCTTGTGATCTCTCTACTAGTAACAACCAAGTTGGGCTTGGATAGCCTTGCTTGTTATCTATACACTGCAAGGTAATCTTGGCTCTGGAAACACCTTGCTTGTTATCTGTACACCCCAAGGTAATCAAGGCTCTGGAAACGTCTTGATTGCTGTATATACACCACAAGTAATCACAGTTCTGGAAACGTCTTGCTTGTTATCTATACACCGCAAGGTAATCACAACTCTGGAAACACCTTGCTTGTTATTTATACACCAAGCTAATCACAGTTCTGGAAACGCCTTGCTCGTTATTATACACCACAAGATAATCACAGTTCTGGAACTGCCTTGCTTGATATCTATACACCACAAGCTAATGATGGCTCTGGAAACACCTTGCTCGTTATCTTTACACCACAAGGTAATCAGGGCTCTGGAAACGCCTTGCTTGTTATCTATACAACACACAGATATCACAGTTCTGGAAACACCTTGCTTGTTATCTATACACCACAAGGATATCACGGTTCTGGAAACACATTGCTTGTTATCTGTACACCGCGAGGTAATCGCTACTCTGGAAACACCTTGCTTGTTATCTATACACTGCAAGGTAATGACGGCTCTGAAACGCCTTGCTTGTTATCTATACACAGCAAAGTAATCAAGACTCTGGAAACACCATGCTTGTTATTTATACACCGCGAGGATATCACTGCTCTAAAAATGCCTTGCTTGTTATCTATACACCGCAAGGTAATCACTGCTCTGGAAACACCTTGCTTTTAATATATACTCTGCAAGGATATCACTGCTCTGGAGACACCTTGCTTTTTATCTATACACTGCAAGGATATCACTGCTCTGGAAACACCTTGCTTTTTATATATACATCGCAAGGATATCACGGCTCTGGAAACACCTTGCTTGTAATCTATACACCACAAGGTAATCACAGCTCTGAAAAGCCTTGCTTGATATCTATAGATACAACATAAGGTAATCACGGCTCTGGAAACACCTTGCTTGTTATCTATACACTGCAAGGTAATCACAGCTCTGGATACGTCTTGCTTATTATATATACACTGCAAGGATATCACTGCTCTGGAAACACCTTGCTTGTTATCTATACACTGCAAGGTTATCACTGCTCTGAAAATGCCTTGCTTGTTATTATACACTGCAAGGTAATGACAGCTCTGAAAACGCCTTGCTTGTTATCTATACACTGCAAGGATATCACTGCTCTGAAAACACATTGCTTGTTATCTATACACTGCAAGGTAATGACAGCTCTGAAAACGCCTTGCTGGTTATTATATACTACAAGGAAATCACAGTTTAGGAAACACCTTGCTTGTTATCTATACACCGCAAGGTAATCACGGCTCTGGAAAAGCCTTTCTTGTTATCTAGACAACATACGGTAATCACGGCTCTGGAAACACCTTGCTTGTTATCTATACACCGCAAGGATATCATGGCTCTGGAAACGCCTTGCTTGTTATCTATACAACATAAGGTAATCACGGCTCTGGAAACGTCTTGCTTGTAATCTATATATACATCGCAAGATAATAAAGACTGGAAATGCCTTGATTGCTATATATACACCACAAGTAATCACAGCTCTGGAAAAGCCTTGCTTGTTATCTATACACGGTATGTAATCAAGGCCCTGGTGAATAGACCCACCAAATTTCTTATTTTACACAAACATAGACCTCCATTCCATTCTTTTTTCTGGCATCTCACTTGGTTATACTTGTACTAATCCATTCCCTCCTCATTCTGTTGTTTCTCTTTTACTTTATATTTTGAAAGCTGCTCTGTCTTTTATATGGTCTCCAGTTGTAACTTGATACAAAAGTAATGATAACCAAGATAGTTTGAGACATAGATTGTTTTGAGATTAAATTTATCCTGCCTGGTAAACGTTTGTATGTTATGGTTCAGTCTTAAAAGACTGCCAGGAGGTGTTTTTTTATGTGACACTGTCTGAGATTCTGCACTGTTTATATATATATATATATATATATATATATACTTAAAGGTTAGTGTTTAAGATTCGGAACTTGGCATGCCAGGTTTTGGTGATGGGGGGGAGTGCCCTTGAGCAAGGCACATATCTTGGCCTAGTACTCCGGTTGTTTACCTAGGGATCATGAATAAGTTTTCTGTTGCCGACACCGGCACACAACTGAAATAATGTTGAAAACTGCATAAATGATAAACCCCCCCAGTTATACAAACAAATCACCAAAAGAGAAAGTCGAGCATTGGGAGTGACAGGTTTTCTCTTATGTTTAGTGATAATTATTACATGTATTATTATTATACAAGTGACTGGACACAGGTCTTTAATTACCACAAGATAAGTAGAACTGTTTTGGCCACAATGCCATGGCGCACTTTATTTTTCCGTCCACAAACACGGACACAATTACATGAATCAGCATGTTGTGCCCGTGGCAGTCTTTTACTCTCTTAGTTATTAAAGGTGGAGTAAAAAAGAGTCTTTGTCCAAGTATATATATATGTCACTTATAAATGAATCAAACTCTGTTGCAGTGTTTCATTTTGAACATTCTTTCAATGAATCATCCATGTATCGCCAGAGGTCCAGATAAGGAGGGGTATTCAGCTCTTTTTCCCACAATTTCTCTCTTATCATTAAAGGAAACCCTATGTTGTGGGTACTCAAAAGAATCGTCTCACCGAGACGATTCTTTTGAGTACCCACAACATAGGGTTAGAGGGTCGAATAAGGATTACTGCCTGAATGTATCAGCGGAGGTCCAGATAAGGAGGGGTATTCAGCTCTTTTTCCCACAATTTCTCTCTTATCATTAAAGGAAACCCTATGTTGTGGGTACTCAAAAGAATCGTCTCACCGAGACGATTCTTTTGAGTACCCACAACATAGGGTTAGAGGGTCGAATAAGGATTACTGCCTGCGGAGGTCCAGATAAGGAGGGGCATGTATACAGCTCTTTTCCTCACAATATCTTTCGTATCGCTCGGACTCCAACCAAACCCTTTGATGCGGGTACTCACAATAACCGTCACATTGATACGATTCTTTTGAGTACCCACAACAAAAGATAAGAGGGTCAATTAACCCTTTTTCCTCATATAGACGCTTTCTGCAGCAGACAGCTTTTTGATAACATGGTGACAAAGGAAGAAATTGCTCAAAACAAGCAATTTCTCCTACTGTCACCATGTTTTTATTGTATCTCTTTTCAATTATTGTACTTTCATTGAAAGGGAGTTACCAGAAGAATTCAGGTAGGTTTTCAAAGACGTCTGCTGCTGATTTGTTGTATGTGGGAAAGGGTTCCGGATTTTAGAACATGCAGTGCGCCCCTTATCTGAGCCCATATAGATCCTTTCATGTGTTTTGTAAGAAAATGTAAAGTTCTACAATGTTAATATTTAAGGTTTTTTTCACATTTCAATGATTCCTGGTTAATTGTTATGCATATAAATAGTAAGGGACTCTGGATGCACAGCAAAATGAAACACTGCTGTTGTGGGTACCAACAGAATTCATTCAATGAGAGGAGACCCTAGAGTACACTAGAGTTTCTCGAAAGGTAGTAATTGCCAAAAAAAGACTTGGTAATAACTCGCCCTTTATGAGTCAAAGGGTCATTTGGAAAAATTGGAGGGTCGAATGAAAGACCTGGTACCACAACATTATAGGGTTCGACGGTCAAATTTAATGATTTTAATTTAGACATATCTTAATACTTATATAGACGTCAGGAGTCTTTATTTTCTTTTTGATAAGCTGTAGAAGCTGGCTATGTTTGCGCCATGGTTAAAGAGGTGGACTTTCCCAAAGTCTGTCAAGGTAACAAGACCGTGAAGAACGGGTTTAACTTACAGACGTGTAGCGATCAACCTACCAAATGTACGTTATCTCAACCCTTTCCCCCCATGCAGACACTTTTAACCGACTACTTCTCATGACTTTTCATAGGTCGTCTACTTGATAATCTTCAGACGAACAATTTCATCAAACTAGAAAACTGAAATATTAATATTAATTTATATTGATTGAGTTAAAAATATTGCAATAAAAGGTGAAATTGCTAGTTTTAAGCAATTTCACCTATTGCACTGTTTTCAAGAGCTGTCTGCAACAGTAGGTGTCAAATGTCGTCTGTGTGAAGTAATGGGTTAAATAAATCTGCAGTAGATGATATTTGAAACATTTTGGCTAGAGGAGAAGTTGCTGTCGGATAAGCAACTTCTCCTTTCACACATGTTTTAAACTCTATTCAATAATAATTCTTTCGTTGATAGAGAATATGCATATTATTGCCTAGATATAAGATGTTTTTTAAGTCATTTTCTCCAGATTTGTTGTATGGGGGAAAAGGGTTAATCTAGTCCTTTTTTTTCACATGTATTTTTGATATATAGCAGTGATTCATTTTGCTTAGCATCCTGCATTATGTTCATAATCAAACATTTTTTACAAGGACCTATTCAATTCTATGTGCATCCAAGGGATGCCAAAAAATGACCAATGTTAATTTCAGATTTCCAAGGCTTTCACTGTTGGTCGCAAAATGCGATAACATATTAAAAGTGGTGAATATGTTGGTAACAACCCGCATCATGTTCATAATCAAACATTTGTAACATGGACCTATTTAATTCTATGTGCATCCAAGAGATGCCAAAACAATGACCAATGTTAATTTCAGATTTCCAAGGCTTTCACTGTCGCAAAATGCGATAATATATTAAAAGTGGTGAATATGTTGGTAACAAGTATTTTTTAAAAGGCAAATGCTTAATTGACATGTGATAGTCACCTAACTTGTTCAGCTTGATGTCAACACATTGAACAGTCCCATTAACTGTACCATCCTTGAAATGTATGTACAGTTATTTTGACAGCATGTTTGACCCGATCAATTGATGTGTAATTAATCCATACATGTATGCTAATTAGAAGGCATAGATTTGACCAAATACCAAGTGAAGGGCTGTCCCATCTTTAAAAAAAAAGCTCCAAAAAATACTTTGCAATGGAAATTGTAGGGGTAAAAAATGGGTCAGCCAAATTCTGGGTAACTTATAAAGATCTGTCTTCTCTTGTACAAAATGCAAGATTGAGTGTTGCAACACTGCCCCATATTATGTTGTTGTTTTTTTAGCTCACCTGCGCTCAAAATGTTGCTGGGCACTGACACAGGGCTATGATTATTTATAAGGGTTGTGAATTGTCACGATGTGATGAATACAGCAGCTATTTGAGTGTGCTTCTTTCGAAGTATAATTATATATCTGTATATTGACATAACCGGGAGGAATATATCCAGCTATACTACTTCATTGCTTGGGATATTTCATTCCATTAATAAAATTATTAAACTGCATCTCCACTCCATTGCTAATCATACATTTAATCTTAATTTACCCCACACATTACCCTGCACATTTACATGCATTTAAACTTGTGCATAGTAAATGTTTGAACTTACTGACTTGAGTCTGCGACTCGTTGCTTCAAAATATGACAGGTTGAATCTCATTTCAAAATGAATCACTGTATTGTTATATATTTATGTATTTATCAATGTCGGTAGTCAGCTGTACATAGCTTATTTCTTAAGAATACACCTGTAACGATAGATGCTGAGCACCTCCAGCCCAGTTTGTAGCGACATGGGCTGTCAATCCAGGGGTTGTGAGTTTGAATCCCACCTCATCCAACATTCTTTCCGACGTTTGACAAAAGTCACTGTGACAAGTGTCATTCTTCTTTTACCAATGGGCTAAAAGTCTATGTGGAAAAGCAGCCAGTTGCTTGAAAAGGTTGTGTGGAGTAATGGTGAGAGAAAGTTAGAATACACATGAATAGGTGAACTGGCAGCCGTGGGATCTTTTTTTTGAAAACGGTGTTAAACATCAATCAATCCAACAATAGATATATATTCAATTGAATTAATGGTTAATCCGTTCCCTCATACAGATGCAGCACACTACTTTTGAAAACATAGTGGCAAAAGGAAAATTGCTCATGATGACCACACTTCTGACACTAGACATATATATTCAATTGAATTAGTGGTTGAAGTGTTTGCCTTGCGAGAAGAATGCCTGTTATCGGAGCTAACCATCAGGTCATACCAAAGACCTTATCAATTGGAGTAATGGCTTTTCCTCCTTGGAGCTCAAGTGTTCTAGAGTTAGCATTACGACTGACTCGCTGGTGTCAGGATAAATGGACCAGTAGTACTGGTAACTTACCCGGTGATGCAACTGATTTATAGTTTGTTTACAGGCAGCACATTAATAATTCGAGGGATTCATGCAAAACGGTTGTAACCCCATCTCGTGGTGCATTTTGAGCGTCGTACTCGCAGGTAAAGTGAAATGTATAGAGTACACTTTAATTTAACCCTTTCCCACATACGACAATCCTGTAGCAGACGACTTGAAACATATTTTGTCAAAAATAGAAAATCTCTATAATTGAATGGATAACCTACGACTAAAGGGAACAACATTGTAGTGGCAAAAGGAGAAATTGCCTGTATTGAGCAATTTCTTCTTTTGTCACTATGTTTTCAAAAAGTCATCTGCTGCAGAGGCGTCTATATGAGGCAAAGGATTAAATCTTTCCCACTTGTTGACACATCTGCACCAATGTGCAATTCCACCTTTTGCCACAAGTCTTTCAACTTGATTCATTAATGAGATTTTCATTTACATAGATTTTTCATAGTTTTGCCAAAAATGTTTTCAAAGTTGTCTGCTGCAGATTTTGTTGTACAGTACATGTGAGAAAAGGTTGAACTATGATTTGAAAGCTCAGTTTTGAAAAAATGCTATTAAATACTACATACAACATTCATATATATATATAAACATCTATATTTTTTCCAGGTCAATCGCCTTTCCAGTTCCCAACCATACAATCGGATGGTAAGTATGAAATATTTTAAACGGTTCCGAAAACGTTCTCCTTTAATTCTTAATTGCTTCACACCGTGCACATGCATTGCCTTTTGTACGAGTTTGCCTTTCACCAACCTAGATCAAGGTCACTAGCTTTATAATATATATGTCTACAATTATGTGGACATAATCCTCTATACATGTTCTTCAAACACAGGCTCAGTGTCGAGAAAGCTTTGACAGGTTGGCCTTACATTTGTAAGAACCGAAGTCATCGCTCTAACACTTTCATCTGTGGACAGAATTCCTTTATGCTTCATACAAAGGTTAAGTGTCTTGACTAGAGAGCTTTGACAGGTTTGTGTTTTACCTACCTAGGTCAAAGGTCAAGCTCACAGTGACTATAATACGCCTATATAAAACGGCTTTATTGCTTTTTCACTTTTATTTGTGGTCGTAATTCCTTCATACTTCTTCCACTGGGAAGATTGTTGTGTGGAGGAGTACTGGTGTGAGAAAACCAGGAAACACATGAGTAGGTGAACTGGCCACTGTGATAATATTATGACGGAGAAACAGTTAAAAACGGCGTTAAACCCAAATCAATCAATCGATCACTGGTTCATTGACTATAATACATCTGTATGAAACAACACTGTAAACATCCTCGGTACCCAGGCTATTCATAACATATATGATACCCTGGGCAAATTGGCTAGCGAAACTTCGTAAAGCATGCATCACAATTTCCTCCTTACCTACACTGTAATTTTCGTATCGCATGAAGTTTGTGTCATGCGGCCAATCAAGCGGCTGCATTTTACCTCATACATTATTCATGAGAACGAGATTTTTACAGCCATATTGCCCAGGGTATCATATAGTTTATGAATAGCCTGGGCACCGAGGATGCACTGTAAAGGGATTTGTATTGTTTGCCATGCTTTTCTTACATTACATAACCAGACCCTTTGCTGTGAGTACTCACAGCACAATATAGTGTTTAATTGTCAAATAACGATTCCGGAACATGGAATTAACCCTTTCCCTCATACGACAATTCTGCAGCAGACGACTTTGTACTTATTTTGTCAAAAAATAGAAAATCACTATAATTGAATGGATACATATAACCTATGACTAAAAGTGTAAAACATTGTGGCAAAAGGAGAAATAGCTCGTTTTGAGCAATTTCTTCTTTTGTCACTGTTTTCAAAAAGCCGTCTGCTGCAGAGGCGTCAGAAAGCGTCTATATGAGGGAAAGGGTTAAAGGCATATTAGGATTTCTAGAGCTCCGTTATTATTTCAGTACCACCACCCACCTTGCCATACCCGCCGGTACAAACCGTGGCGACTGTCCCAACAGAATTCCTACCACAACAACCACCAGTACCGGCACCAGTCGACTTTATATGCCCACCCAGACCCAACACCGGCACAGAGGGGCGACCAATACTACTGAGAGCCAATCATTTCCAGGTTCGAATCCCAAAAGGCACCATTCATCACTATGACATCTCCATCACACCAGACAAATGTCCTCGACGAGTCAACAGGTAGGTACCAGACCAGACTGATCTTTTTACCACAATATCTTATTACTCGACCAAACCCTATGCTGTTGGTACTCAAAATAATCCTCTTACTGAGACAATTCTTTTGAGTACACTGGTTTGTTGACCCAGGGCTCATGAATAAGTGAACTGTCGTCGTGATGTAACTGACATAATGTTGAAAGCAGCGTAAAACCCCAATTGATAAATATTTTGAGTTTCCAGAACATAGGATTTGAAGGTCAAATAACGCGCCTTATCTAGGGCTCTTCAATAAGAGCCTAAATAATTAACGTGATTAATTGATCCATTTCCCACTTGTGTTACAAACAACAAATCTGCAAATTTATGGAAAATCTCTGTAATTAAAATGATAACAATAGTATAGAATTTGAAACATTGTGCCAAAAGGAGAATTTGTACATTATGATGATACATGCACCTTACCTCTGTAACATAATTTTAACCCTTTCCCACATACAACAAATGTGCAGCAGACGACTTTGAAAACATCTTGTCAAATTTGTGATTATTCTCTGTAAATGAAACTATTATAATTGAAGAGTTGAAAACATTGACAAAAGGAGTAATTGTCACTCTTGTTTTGTAGAAGTCGTCTGCTGTAGAGGCATAAGAAAGAGTCTAGTCTATAATTATGTGAAAAAGGGTTTAAGTGTACATAACATTTTATGTCAATACGCCATAAAACATTCATTCATGAATTGGTAACTTTTCAGAGAGATCATCGAGACGATGGTCACAGCCTACAGCCAGAAGATCTTCCAAGGCACGAAACCTGTGTTTGATGGACGGAAAAACCTTTACACCAGGGATCCCCTACCTATTGCGAAAGAAGGAGTAAGTTACCGGGGGCCTAGATAGGCGTGAACTGACCTTTGATCAATAAAATCTCTTCTTAACCCTTTCCAACATACAACATATATATATCTGCAGCAGACGTCTTTGATTCGAAAACATCTTGAAAAGATTATGGAAATTCTCCGAAAATGAAGGTATAATTACTGAAAAGAGTTGGAAGAAAACTTAAGTGGCAAAAGGATAAATTGCTTGTTTTGAGCATTTACTCCTCTTGTCACAATGTTTTCAAAAGTCGTCTGCTGCAGATAAGGGGGCGTTATTTGACCTTCAAAACCTATGTTGTGTGTACTCAAAAGAAACATCTCAGTGAGAGGTGTCAGAAAGTGTCTGTCGTTGGGAAAGGGTTAAATATGACTCGTCAGAAGGGTATGTTATGTTGCTCCAAAGAATCATCTGCTATATTTTTTTGGTCATACCAAAGACTGTTCAAATGGTAGTAATGGCTTTCCCTCTTTGGCACTCAGGATTTTGGGATTAGTTTTAAAACTGATTGCTAAAAATGGCAATAAAGATAAAAACTCAAATCTGTTCTGTCAAAATGATTAAATTACAAAATGATCATGTCACTAGTGGCTTCCCTCCTTGGCTCTCAGTATAGCAGGGTAAGCATTATGACTCGGGGCCCGCGCTGTCGTTTGCCACTTTCGCCAAATGCGAAGATTATTTTAAAGTGGCAAAGTTATTTCATGAGTGGCGAAAGGTTTTTATCATCAACATTTACCTGTTTTGGATATCAGTTCACGACATACAGTGACTGTTTCCGTTAATCTAAGATAATGCACTGCCATTTGATTCAATGTCGGGAACCAGTGACCACTTTACAACACCCGTTTTTATCATTTTGACAGCTTGTGTATTTCACACTTGTGTTATTGTTGTGAAGTGTTAATTCAGCCTTTTAATCCGACTGACCAACAACTCTGAGCGATATTGATACATTAAATGCCGTACATATGATAATTGGCAATCATTGGCAATTATAGATGCATTAAATATATTGACACGCTTTTTGAAGCAAGTTTCGACGATCAACGTAGGCCTTTCATGATTTAATGACAATGTAAGTCTGTCATTTTTGATTGGGAAAAATCTATTTAATTATGGGCGAGTACAAATAATTATTGGACCCATTGATGAGATTGGCGAAAATGAATGGCTCCTAAAAATTAAAAGTGGCTCCTAAAATTTAAAAGTGGCGAACTTTATTTCAATGTGGCGAAAGAAAAATCAACCTAAAGCAGGCCCTGTGACTGATGCACCTGTGTGAGGCTAATAGTACCAGTAGTAGTGGAAATTTACCCAAGAAACCTTTGGGTGTAACTGAAATATAGTCGAAAGTGATGCAAATCATCACTTAAACCAAACAACTATTTTGAATAATTTACAGTCATTTGACATGTATGTACAAATACAAATACTTCATTCAGTAATGTAAGGCCTCTGGCACGTTATACATAATTTACATATATACATAATAAATTCATTGAAGTGACATCATAAACTTTTTGAAGATATTCAAATATAGAAATGATTAGTATATGAAACATACTTTATGATTTAATTAGAGACCTGTTCATCTAAAAGTAATTTTCTGGTTTTAAATGCCTCAATTAGATATGTTATAAGTGAATTTACAAATGTGGGTCTACATTCACTCATTATGTTATAAAACCACCCTGTAGTTGGGTATAAATTTGTCCAGACTTCTTGGAAATAAAAAAGCTGAAGTTCCTTGTAAACTGGACAATGGACATACTAACAAAAAATGAAATTCATCCTCGTGTATATATATGTGTGTTCATTTTCTCTCCATAGATTGAGCTAGAAGTGACTTTACCCGGTGAAGGTAAAGATCGGGTGTTTAAAGTACAGGTCAAATGGCTCGCCCAGGTATCCCTGTATGCACTAGAAGAAGTCCTAGAAGGGCGTGGGCGGCAAATACCATTTGAATCCGTCCAGGCACTTGATGTGATCATGAGACACCTGCCCAGTTTAACGTGAGTAAATTTTTTATACCCATGATCAAGATAGAGCTAGGGATATACAGCATTTCCCCCCCACAATATCTCTCTAATTATCCAACCAGCCCTATGAATTGTTTGTTCTCAAAAGAATTGTATTAACACTTTCCCTCATATGACAAATCTGCAGCAGACGACTGAGGGCTGTTCCAGAAAAAAATGTCTGGGGGGGGGAGGAACGACAAGCTATTTAAATTCTGTGGGTGGGGGGTATTTTTTAAATAAAATTCTCTAGGTAGTGGGCAAAAGATGTATTTTAATTCTGTGGGTGGTCGGTTTTTTTACTGTATAAAAAACCCGTAATAAATTCGGCGGGAATTCAATGTCGAGCGTTTTCTAATTTTTAATTGTTGGATACGAGATCGCATTTACTGTATCAGCTCGCTAATAAATATTGGTGATAATGACGCTTCAGTGATTTTTACGACACCGGTTACAAGATGGCTCATGTTCATTATTTCATCTAGTCCAAATTACATTTTGTGGATTTCTCCATACTAGACCAGTTTGCCACACTATTATTTAGCATTGGCATATCCGTTACAAACTTGGCCTTATATTTCAGCCAACTGTATTATAAATATGATTGATTCGAGTTTAACGCCGTTTATCAGTTATATCACGACAGCCAGTTACCTACTACACTGGAATGTGGATAATTCGCGCACGGGTACAACGCGATATTCAGTAGAACGCAATGGCGACTTGACTCCCGTTGCAATCTTGAAAAAAGAGCCTATTTTCCTATTTAATTTGAAAATTGAACCCCTCAAAAATACAATTTCGAATAAAAAAAAATGTCCACAAAAAAATGACATAATTCTGTAAAACATGGTACTCATTGCAAAACTGGAGAAAGAATCGATTTAGATAAATAAATCACAAACCTGATTTTATAAATCCAAAAATAAGCAAAAACAAATGATTATTCCAAATTCAAAAAAATATTGCTCCTTAATATTTTCTTATAAAAATAAAAGCGCGAAAATCGAACAAAGGGTTTAGTGGGGTGTCGGTGTTGTTTTTCTAAACCACGTGCCAGTATCAACCATGCAATAAACCCTTGAGTCAAATTTGTCCGATTTCACACTGATGCATGCATGAAATAGGCCATTACAGTCATGTTTCTCCTTTTCTGAAAATGTTTTTAAAAGCTTTCTGCTGCAACTGAGTCAAAAGTAATTGCATTGTTGAAGCCTATTAAAATTGTGTGTAATTTACACAGAAGTAAAGATATGTTACGTGGACTGGTCCAGATGTAAATGTTTGGGAAAATCCATTAAGATTACATAAGCATAAGGTCACGGTCACCTTATAATCACATGGCAAGATCTCAGTAAAATTACGTCATACCTAAGGACCCTTTTGTTCTATTTACTGGACGTATGACGTAGCTCATTTATAGGGGGGGGGGGGGGGGGGAATAGTTCTATCGGGGTCAATGATTTACGGAAAATTGATTTAATCCTTACCAATTTGCACACGCATTTTGACGCACATGCAGCAGACTTCTTTTTATAGCATTGTGACAAAAAGAGATATTACATCATTTTGTTTGAAATTGGAAAATTAACTTTGAATTGGAAAGGATTTTAAAGGGTATGGAATTTTATTTTCCCTTGTTTAACAACTTTGAAACTAGAAAAAAAAATGTAGGGAAAGGATGCATCGCTAATAATAAGCAGTTTCTCTTTTTTTCACAATGTTTTCAAACGCTGTCTGCTATATATGCATTTAAAGCTATTAATACATGGTTTGTGAATTGTTTTTTCTTTTAAATAAGAAAAAAGGAAAAAATGTAAGGAAAGGAGACATTGCAAATGGCGGTTAGAAAGAGTTTGTTTTACATCCCTCAATATTAGCCAATTTGGAAATAAAAGTGAGGATTATATTCGTAATACAGCAAAAGTATATACACATATAATAGACACCATATTCTGGACTGCTAAAATAGATTAGATTTTGAGACATTTTTCATCGCCATTGCATGCAGTTGACGAGTGTCGGGATTTGGCATGCTGAAGCATATTACTTGATTGCTTTAATTTCTAATGGTAATTCGCGATCGGATTCCAATGCGATGCTAGGCCTTGGACCCCGAATATCGCGATATACTGGAACTCCAGTGTATAAATGTATTTCCTGGTTTTCACACACCAGTATTTCGCACAACAATCTTCCCAAAGCAACTGGCTGCTTTTCCACATAGACTTAGAAGATTGGTGGAAGATGCATGTCACATTGACTCTTGTCAAACATAGGAAAGAAAAATGGCTGAGCCTGCATTGCTACCGACTGGTTTTGGGTTATCTAGGAAGGTACACTCTTGGTCATGGTAAAATATGATACTTCTGGATGTCTTTTAACACATGCATTTTAATTTGGATCTGCTTGAATGTGTTAAAAAGTATAAAACATGAATAAAATTGCTATGAATGTGATAATTTAAATTCTCTAGGTGGGGGGTAAAATTGAAATTTTATTCCATGGGGGGTGCCCAAAAAATAATTAAAATTCTATGGGGGGTACCCTCAAAATTGCTGGTCGTTCCTCCCCCCCCAGACTTTTTTTTCTGGAACAGCCCTGAACAGATTTTGTCAAAAAATAGAAAATCTCTATAATTGAAAATTGAATGGGTAGTCTGACTGAAAGTGGAAAACATTGTGGCAAAAGGAGAAATTGCTTGTTTTGAGCAATTTCTTCTATTGTCACTGTTTTCAAAAAGCCCTCTGCTGCAGAGGTGTCAGAAAGCGTCTATATGAGGGAAAGGGTTAATGAGACGATTCTTTTGAGTACCAACATCATAGTGTTTAGTTAGATAATACGAGAGATATTGTGGGAAAGAGTTGTATACCCAACCTGGAAGTTCATCCCTGAAAGGCAGGATCCCGTCTGTTTGGCTGACTTATTTGCAACCAGATTAAATAAGAAAGTCAAAAAATTTTGCTCATGGTATCCTGATCCGGATGCATGTTACATCAATGCTTTCTCTCTGAACTGGAGTGATCTGCAATGCTTTGACTTTGGTTATTAAGTAATTAGTTAGTGGATGATGATACATCTTTTCCTTCAAGCGCTCATGTTATACGATCACTCTAAGGGATCCCCTCTATTTGGCTGGCATGCTTTGACTTTGGTTATAGAGTAATTAGTGAGACGATTCTTTTGAGTACCCACAACATAGGGTTAGAGTGTCAAATAAGGATTTTAGAACATGAAAAACGCCCCTTATCTAGAGCTTGGTTATACCTCGATGGTGTCTGATTGTGAGTCTGTAAATTTGTAAATTGTCTATTTTCAGCTATACACCTGTGGGCCGATCATTCTTTTCACCACCCGAAGGTTATGACCACCCACTTGGTGGGGGTCGGGAAGTCTGGTTTGGGTTCCATCAAAGTGTCCGACCCTCCTCCTGGAAAATGATGTTAAACATAGATGGTATGGTTAATTTATATATAGTCGACAGCCACTTACAACAAATCTGGAGCAGATAACTTGGAAAACAAATGGAAGAAAAGTTATGGAATATAGTTCAAAACATTTTGGCAAAAAGAGAAATTGCTTATTTTGAGCAATTTATCTTTTTTTACAAAATATTTTAAGTCGTCTGCTATTTCCCACAATATCTTGATAACATAACCCTAGCAAACCCTATGTTGTGGTTACTCAAAAGAATTATCTCAGTGACAAGATTTACCTCTTTCCCTCATATAGACGCTTTCTGACGCCTCTGCAGCAGACGGTGTTTTGAAAACATAGTGACGAAAGAAGAAATTGCTCAAAACAAGCAGTTTCTCCTTTTGACACAATGTTTTCCACTTTTCGTCATAGGCTATCCATTCAATTATAGAGATTTTCCATTTTTTTAAAAAATACAATCAACGGCGTCTGCTGCAGAATTGTCGTATGAGGGAGAAAGGGTTAACCTTTTTCCACATGTAGATGCATTTTGACCCATCTGAAGCAGCTGCTTTTGAAAATTAGAGATTGCTCATGATAAGCAACTTGCTTTTTGTCAGAATGTTTGAACACTCTTTCAATACAAATAAACTTAAATTTACAGAGATTTTCTATACTTATACCAATATGTTTTCATAGTTGTCGTATGCAGAATTGTTGAATAGTGGTAAAGCATAATGATTGTAGAACACAGATTACCAATCTCATTTAACCCTTTCCCTCAGACGACTTTGAACATATTTTGTCAAAACATAGAAAATCTCTATAATTGAATGGATAACCTATGACTAAAAGTGGAAAACATTGTGGCAAAAGAAGAAATTGCTCATTTTGAGCAATTTCTTTTGTCACTGTTTTCAAAAAGCAGTCTGCTGCATAGGCGTCAGAAAGCGTCTATATGAGGGAAAGGGTTAAATCAGCCCAAAAAACTTGGTTTTGTGTATTTTGGATCTGACTACACCGCATAAAAGGTCGTCTCAAATTGACCTTATAAAACTAAATACTCATGAGCACGTGAGGATTTTTAAGTCAAAAAAATTGCAGGATACAACAAACGCCCGTGCTATACAATTGGAGCACGAATGCGACATTTGTTAATATCTAGCTTTGTCGTTGTATTTCAGTTTCTGCCACTGCGTTTTACAAAGCCCAGCCCGTTACAGAATTTATGTGTGAGGTGTTAGATGTGAAAGATGTGACGGAACAAAAGCGCCCTCTCACTGATTCACAGAGAGTCAAATTTACCAAAGAAATTAAAGGTAATACACACACACCAGGTAAACACCTTTTTAACTCTTTTTTATTCGCCTGTATTATGTGAGAACACCTTCGGCGGGCGGGCGGGCTGCATCAACATGTTGTTTCCATTCAAGTGGAAGTTTCTTTCGATCTTCACCAAACTTATTGAACATGTTCGTGGGCATTATGTCTAGGCTAAGTTTGATGACCAGCTAAATTGTCCAAGGCACTTTTGGATTATGGCCCTTGAATGATAAAAATAAATTGGCCAAATTAGCCTTGTTTGCTCTCTTAGTGCCGAGCCCCGGTAGCGACATGGGCTGTCAATCCAGGGGTTGTAAGTTTGAATCTCGGCTCGGCCAACTTTCTTTCCGACGTTTGACAAAAGTCAATGCGACATGCGTCATTCGTCTTCCACCAATGGGCTAAGTCTATGTGGAAAAGCAGCCAGTTGCTTGGAAAGATTGTTGTGTTGAGTACTGGTGTGAGAAAACCAGGAAATACGTGTGTAGGTGAACTAGCCGTCGTGATATGACGGAGAAATTGTTAAAAACTGCGTTAAACCCCAATCAATCAATCAATCGCTCTCTTAGTTGAACTGTTTTCTTCTGATCTTCACCAAACATATTTGAGGACATAATGTCTAGGCCATGTTCAATAACCATCCAAATTTTGCAAGGCCCTTAAATTATCAAAAATTGCTCGCTCTAAGCTGAATTTTTTTTTCATCAGATCTAAACCAGACCTGGTGAAAAAGTTTATGGGAATACTGTTTAGGCCAAGTTGGATAATCAGGCACTTTTGAATTATTGCATTTGACTTTTTCCAAAAATTGGCCAAATAGGACATGTCAGCTCTTCAACCCTCTCCCACTTGACGACACATTTTAACGCATCAACATCAGATGACATATGAAAAACATTATGACAAAAGCAGAAATTGCTCGATACGAGCAATTTCTCCTTTTGTCACTATGTTTTCAACTATTTTCAATAAATTTATTTTCATTGATCGATATATTATATTTCTTTTCTCTATTGTTTTCAAAGTCGTCTTCTGCAGATATGTTGTATGTGGGAAAGGGTCAACTTCCAACAGTTCTTATACAATCTTCATCGAACTTGATGTGAATGTTTATGGGCATAATACCTCTGTTGCCACAAAAAACTAGCCAAATCACTATAGTTCTTCCAGACTTATGCCTTCCTGATGGGTGTATTTTGTGACAGTATGGTAATCTTGTTTTTTCCAATAAACTGCAGTTTTTTGGTCAGTAATAGTTCCAAGGCCTAGATGACAAGTATAATGGTCTTTTTCCCCATTACATAGCCACATTCTATGTGTGAAGTATTTAGAAGAATTGCATTAATCCTTTTAAATGTTTTGAGGGTCAAACAAGGCTTTTAACCCTTTCCTTCATATGACAAGTCTGCAGCAGACGACTTTGAACGTATTTTGTCAAGACATAGAAAATCTCCATAATTGAATGGATGACCTATGACAAAAAGTGGAAAACATTGTGGCAAAAGGAGAAATTGCACGTTTTGTTTTCAAAACCCTGTTTGCTGCAGAGGCGTCAGAAAGCGTCTATATGAAGGAAAGGGTTAAGAATATGAAGTACATCTTTTAGAGCTCCTAAATTGACTCGGAAGATTTTTAAGAGGTAAAAAGTACATTTTTAATCATACAGACGTTTTCTGAAGCCTCTGCAGCAGACAACTTTTGAAAGCAAAATGAGAAATGGAGAAATTGCTCAAATGGAGCATTTTCTTCTTTTTCTAAAATATTCAATATTTGAACTTGCATTTATAAAGATTTTCCACATTTTTGCCAACATCATTTTAAAGTTGTCTTCGGCAGATTTATTGTATGTGGGAAAGTGTTAAATGTTTGTGTATGAGTACCAACATTGTTACAACAAACGGTTAAATTGAGTCATTACAGAGATATTGTTGAATAAAAAAGACCAGTTGACTCCTACTTATCTAGTCATCTTTCTCTGTTTTTGTGTCTCCTTCCTTGATAGGGAGACACATAGGTGTAATGTGTCCATTATGTTTTTACTGATTTGAGCCGTCCCTCGAGAAAACCCAACATTGTGGACTCTGTGTAAAGAATCGACCCGGTTCAGCCTAAGCATGCCGTGCAAGCTTACCCGGATAGACACTTTTCGCCTCCTGTGGTTTTTCTGTTTAAGGAATCATTTCTCTATACCTCTATCCCCCTGAGATGGAATGTGTCGGCCTGGATCGGTCTGCGCAGGTTGATCTGGGTCGATACATTACGCAGGGGCCATAATATTGGTGTCCCCACGGGACGGCTCATTTGGTATAATTTACATATTTTGACCATTCTTGTTATAACTGTCCCGTTCTTTCTTATGCTCTTGTTTACAGGTTTAAAGGTTGAGATAACCCATTGTGGTACCATGAGAAGAAAGTACCGAGTATGTAATGTAACCCGACGACCAGCTCAAACCCAGTCGTAAGTTTCTTGTTCTACTTTGACCACCCTTTCCCACATGCAGCAAATATGCAGCAGTGGACTTTGAAAACATCTAGGCAAAAATATAGAAAAACTCTACAAAGGAAAGTATTATTATTGAAAAAAGTATCGAAAACATTGTGGCAAAATGAGAATTTGCTCAGTATGAGTAATTTCTCCTCTTGCCACAATATTTCTAAAAGGAATCCGTTAATGACAGAACTATAATTGAATATAGTTAAAAACATTGTGGCAAATTGAGAAATTGCTCATTGTGCAGAGATATCAGAACGCGTCTGTATGTCGGAAAGGGTTAATACAGTTTCAAATAAACATACATCTGTTGAATATTCTTGCATAGACGCCTCATAAGATACTGGGAGAATGTATGATGGGTTTTATATAGGAAATAAGCTGTTGACAGAGCTCTAGATAAGGGGGTTTTGCATGTTTTTAAGTTCTTATTTGACCCTTTAACCCTATGTTGTTGGTCCTCAAAAGAATCTCACTGAGATGATTATTTTGAGTATCCACAACATAGGGATTGCTTTAATAAAGTTATGACTTGGTCTAACTTGGTTGCTTTGCCATTGCAGACATATTGTTTGGGGAACAATTTTATACAATTTTCTAATTTTGTTTTGTTTTGTGTTTAAGAATTCCTCTACAGCTTGATGCAGAACAGACGGTAGAATACACTGTAGCTATTTATACAATTTTTCTCATCTTGTTATGTTTTGTGTTGTAGATTCCCTCTACAGCTTGATTCAGGACAGACGGTGGAATGCACTGTAGCTAGGTACTTTTTAGAGCGATACAAGATGAAGCTGACCTATCCCCATCTTCCATGTCTACAGGTCGGACAAGAACAAAAACATACATATCTACCATTAGAAGTAAGTTCAACCTTTTAACCCTTTCCCACAAACAGACGCTTTCTGATGCCTCTGCAGCAGACAACTTTTGAAAACATTGTGGAAAATGGAGAAAATGAGCAATTTCTCCTTTTGCCACAATGTTTTAATCTCTATTTAAAATTAAACTATCATCTGAAGTGATTTTATGTGGTTTTCCTCAATTGTGTTCAAAGTTGTGGGCTGCAGATTTGTTGTGTGTGGGAGAGGGTTTACCTCATGCAACAAATCTGTAGCAGAAGACTTTGAAAATACATTGGCAAAAATACCGAAAGTCTCTCTTTTTGAGCAATTTCCTCTTTTGCCACAATATATTCTAAAATCTGCTATTGTTAATGCATTAAATGTGCATTGCATGTGGGAAAGAGTTTTCATTTGTTATCTTAAAACTTCAAAATATGCTAAAAGTATTTGGAATATTTATAAAAGTGATTGTATTTACATACTAGGAAATAATGTTGATATTATGTGTGTGTTGTGATATTATATCTGAAAGACAAAACCCAGTAACCAGTCTGCTAAGGGCCACGTTGGTAGCTAAGGGATTTGGTTCCAGATGTACTGATTTTGATCCCTGGTTATAGTGGAGTTTCCTAGTCTAGGACTGGTTTATCACCCAGGGATCTTGAATAAGTGTTTTGTTGTAGTGATATGACTTATATACCATTGAAATTGATATAAAACCATAATGAAACAAAGTGACCATATTTTTGCACATTTTCAGCCGGACTAAAATGAACAAGCCATACTAATACTACTTAAGAATTGTTATTTGTTTACTTACTTTTGACATTTTATTTTGCTTGGAAATACTGTTGTGTGGAGTACTGGCATTTTTTTTTTACCTTATATAAAAGTTTAATGGCCCCTTGCCCTTGGAAAATAAGCATAGTTTTTCCCCTAAAAATATAAAAAAAAAAAAAAAAAATTCTTTCATATTCAACTTTTGAACATTAGCTTAAATCTCATTTATCTTTCCACAATGAACAGAATAAAATTTGACTTGATACTTTGATGAGAATTAAAGTTGCTGATGTTGCCCTTAGTAAATATGACCCAAAAACTGCTGTGACAAGATGATTGTTGTCTGGACTAAGACAGAAAAGACCCCATACTTTGCCATATGGAGCCAGAAATTGAAACACAGTTTTTAGACTATGCTGTATATCTGACGTTCTCAGCAGCTTCTTTTCACAGCATGTTTTGGACCATGTTTACATTACATTCATGATTGACCATTACAGTGTATTGCACTATTGTAGTTCACATTGTGTTGCTTAAAATTAAAGTTATAATAAGTTCTCAAAAATTAAAGTTGTTTTCTCATTTAGCAAGTAACAAAAAATAACACTTGCGAAAAAATGCAAGTAGAAAATATTGCTAATTTCGACCCTTGACAGTGGTATAGTTTGAGTGAACTGGATTATTACAATCTAGTGGAGGAGTTCAAGAACATGAAAAATAGAGAGATGGCCTTGTAATGATAAAAGTTAAACATGCACATTATGCACATTTCTCTAGTTTTCAATTTTTCTCCTTTTTTTTCTAAAACGCCGCGAAATTTTCCCCTTCTCAAAGGCCCCTTCCCCTTTTTCGGAAAAAAACTCTTGACTGGTGTGACAGAACCAGGTAACGCATAATGATGGTTTCATGTCAAACGGTTGTAACTACATCTTGTAACAAGATGTAGTTACAACCGTTTTGCATGAAACCCTCAATATGTATGTGTACTTGCCATTGTGGTATGACTGAACAGTTGTTGAAAACGGAGTTAATCCCAAATGAAAACAATCAATTGACCCGTTATAATAATTGAAATGTTTGCTGTTTGAAAAAAAAATGTGAACATTCTTTAATCGGCATTATTTTCTTTTTTCAGGTGTGCAATATAGTAGGAGGCCAGAGATGTATCAAAAAACTAACAGACAACCAGACTTCCACCATGATCAAGGTTTCACAAATAAGTTCTCCTTAAATCCCTGTCACAATGTCTTCATGTACTCGTACTAATCGTATTCTCAAATTCAAATCGGGTTCAGTTCCCCCTTTTAAATACTGACGTGTCATTATTGTTCTGTTAATAGTTTTCTCGGACCTGTTATCAGCCAGTTGCATGGATAGAATGTTGTGTGGAGTACTGGTATGAGAAAGCCAGGAAACTCACGAGTAGGAGAACTGGCTGGCGTGATACGACTGAATTTTTTTTTGAGGACCCTAATCAATCAATCTCAGATATGTATGAAATAAGTTAAATCACTGCACACTGTTTTGATATTGATGAAGTAGTTGTGCTTATTGTTTTCATAGATCTGTTATTAATATTAAGTTTTCCCCTTTCCCTCATATGACAATTCCGCAGCAGACGACTTTGAACATATTTTGTCAAATAATGGAAAATCTCTATAATTGAATGGATAACCTATAAATGACTAAAAGTGGAAAACATTGTGACAAAAGGAGAAATTGCACGTTTTGTGCAATTTCTTCTTTTGTTACTATGTTTTCAAAAAGCCGTCTGCTGCAGAGGCGTCAGAAAGCGTCTATATGAGGGAAAGGGTTAAATCACTGCACACAGTTTTGATATTGTTGTAGTAGTTGTATTCATTGGTTTCTCCGATCTTTTAATAATAAAATAAGTTTTACTATAATCACTGCACACAGTTTTGATATTGTTGTAGTAGTAGTTGTATTCATTGTTTTCTTGGTTCAGTTTCGGAAATACACTTTCATTCATTAGCTCTAGCATGTATTCTTGGTGATGTAATTGTACTAATTATATTCTTGGATATTTCTCTCAAATGAATTTTTTTCTGATCCCTTTCCCACTTGTAGAGACATTCCGAGACATCTGCAGCAGACGACTTTTAAAAACATTGTGGCAAAATGGGAAAATTGCTCAAAACAAGCAATTTCCCTTTTTGTCACAAAGTTTTTGACAATAAAAAATCTTATCCTTTCAGTTATAGAGATTTAAATATGTTTTGTCTAGATATTTTCAGTGGTCTGCTGTTGTATGTGAGAAAGGGTTAAATCAATGTCACACTGTTTTCACGATGTCTTTGTAGACTTTGTATTAATTTCTCAGATCCACTTCATAGATTAAATCACTGTAGCATGTTTTCATAGTGTATTAATTATTTTCCTTGATTAATTTCTGAAATAAGTAAGTTTTCCTTTAATCACTGGGCAATGTGTTCATGCTAATGAAGTTGTGTTGTACTATTCGGATCTGTCTCTCATGTAATGTTTCACATTGTTTTCATTGATTGTTGTAGTTTACTTACTTAGTGAGATACCTAGAACTGAAATCGGCATGATAGTGGCAATGTGTGAGTTTCAGATGGCTGTGGTTAATAATGGTAGATGAGCCCCGGTAACATAGTTGATGGGTATGTGGGCTCTCAATGCAGGGGTTGTGAGTTTGAACCCCAGCTCTGCCAACATTCTTTTAGACGTTTGACAAAATGCTAAGAAACAAGTGTCATTTGTCTTCCACCAAAGGTCTTAACAGTTTTTGTGAGAAAGCGGCCAGTTGCTTTGTTAGACTGTTGTGAGAAAACCATGAAAAGAATGCCTAGGTGAACTGGCTGCTATGCTATGACTGGAAAATGATTAGAAACGGTGTTAAAATCCCAATCAATCAACTGGCTGATGAGAATGAAGGAGATGAAGTCTGTCAAATCTCTGGGTTAGATAAGCAGTACATTGCTTGAAATTTCATGTTATAGTCAGTGGTAGATCTTGGAAATATGACCTGTTTGTAACAATAGTTTGATACTTGCTGAAGAATAGTAACTGTCGTTGGTTTCTGGGAATTTACTTGTGACTCTTTGTTGATGGTGGGTCATACAATATTGTTTCCCCGTTCAGGTATTGTTTGTGGACGTAGAAAATGCTACTGGTGTTTTGTGTTGTTTGTTCTAGTGGTAAAGTCAACAAGTTTTGCTCGTAATTAATTGGGAAAAGTAGTTTTTATGTGGCCAAGCTAGTTTTGTATTAAGAAGAAGTATAATGTATTTGAAATTTAGAACTGCTATTTCTGTTGTGTGTACCGTTTAGAGTGTTATAACTGGATATCTCAGAGCTCTAGATAAGCAGCATGTTCTCAGATCCTTAGGTGTCTCTCAAACCCTATGATGTGGGTACTAAAAAAGAATCATTTCATTAAGAATATGTTTCCTTTGAGTATCCGTAACATACGGTTTGATTGAGTAATGAGCAAGATATTGTTGGGGAAAAGACCAGTTTACTCCCCCCTTATCTAGTCCTCCGAGTCAGTGCTAATTTTGTGGTGTGTTACTGTAGCATTTAGAGTGTGATGCTGGATTTGAACTGATGTTAGTTTGATGAGCAAGTAGGTTTTTGTATTGCCGATTTTGATTAACACTTTCCCACATACATACAGATGCTTTCTGGCGACTTTGAAAGCATATTGACACATGGAGTAATTGTTCAGAATATTTCCATCCAAACAGATTTTCCATATATTTGTGGATGTATTTTCAAAGTTATCTGCTGCAAGTTATCTGTTGCAGATAACTTGTATGTGGGAAAGGGTTAAGCCAGTTACTTGGTAAGGTAAGTGAGTGATTGATTCAGTGTGCAGTGTTTTGTGCTAGATTTCTTTTCATATTTGCTGTAAATGGGCCATGTTGCCCGAAAACTGACCTTTTAGACTTTATAGCTAGCAATGATTGATTAGGACTTACTTGTTTCCCCATCATGTCTTAGAAAATTTATGTCAATGCAACAAGGGTCATTCATCTTCCACCAACTGTCTACATGCATGTTTAAATGGACAGACTTGTGTAAAGTACTGGTGTGAAAAAGCATTTTAAACATGCGTTGGTAGATTTGCCGTCATGATATGACTGAAAAATTATTGAAAATGGCGTAAAATTCTGACTAGCAAAGATTCTGATCAATCTATTCCTCAACTAAGTCATATAAGAATTTACTTATTCTCCATCTAGTCCTAAAAATTATGAACAAAAACGATTATCCTGTTACTAGAATGCTATTGAATCAAATTTTTATTAATTTAACCCTTTCCCTCATTCGACAATTCTGCAGCAGACGACTTGGACATATTTTGTCAAAAAATAGAAAATCTCTATAATTGAATGGATAACCTATGACTAAAAGTGGAAAACATTGTGGCAAAAGTAGAAATTGCTCGTTTAGAGCAATTTCTTCTTTTGCCACATTGTTTTCAAAAAGCCATCTGCTGCAGAGGCGTCAGAAAGCGTCTACATAAGGGAAAGGGTTGAAACCTGAAGTTCTGTTTTCCTGTCAAAACTATAATTACTTCTTTTCAAAAGTACTGGCCTTGGGTGAGTGACCCTCTTCCAATATGTTAGAAAACCCGGCCGTTGGGCTAATTTTCACTTAAGTATAGAGTTAGAACATTGGAAACTACTCTTAGTTCTAAAATTAGGGGAGTGATATAGGACTATCATAGTCGACTTGTTAAACAATAGACCTCCTGTGTTGTCTCCTATGTAGAAATGCAGAAAGAATGTATTGTTCCTGTATTGTCTCCTATGTAGAAATGCGGAAAGAATGTAACTTCTAAAAATGTTTTTATATAATTTTGAGTTGAAAACATAGTTGAAAAAGGAAAATATCCCTATTTTTAACAAGTTTGCAAAGCCCTCTGCTGCATATCAAAGGTCTATAACAGGTTGAGCGTTAAATCATATTTTTAAAACTGGTTTATCTTTATTTATTTCCACTTTTTCTTCATTTGTAATCATTCTGTATTTAGTTATTGTAAATACTGAGTGAAGTATTGAAGATGTTACAGTAAAAGTTCCAGACAAATTGAACAATAGTGGAAAATTTAAAAAAAATCTTATGAATTATTATATTGTTTATCGTTCGTATTTAACCCTTTCCCACATACAATAAATCTTCATCAGAAGATTTTGAAAACATCTAGGCAAAAATATAGAAACTCTATAAATGAAAGAATAATTATAAATGAATATGAAAACATCTAGGCAAAAGAAGAAATTGCTCATAATGAGCAATTTCTTCTTTTGACACAATGCTTTTAAAACTTGTATACTGCAGAAGCATCAGAAAGCGTCTACATGTGGGAAAAGGTTAAATAGAAAGCAGGGTTCCAGATACTAGATGTATTTCATGTTCTTAAATCGTAATTTGATCTCCAAACCAAAAGTTGTGAGTATTCAAAAGAACTGTTACTAAATAGGTTGAAAATAATGTGGCGAAAGAAGAAATTGCTCATCATAGCTATTTATTCATTTGCTACAATGCTTTCATGTTGTGTTATTCAATTCTTTGAGTACTAACAAGAAAGGGGGTGTTATTGAGTCACTAGGGAGATTTTGTGGGGCAAAGTCCTGTTTACTCCTTTACTAGTCCTCTGCAATCTTCAACCCTTTCTCACCTACATGTACACAAACCTGCAGCCGACAACTTTGAAATGATTTTTGCAAAGTTTGGGAATTCTTTATTAATGAAAGTTCATGTCTAAATTTTGAATAGAGTTGAAACCATTCTAACATAAGTCAAAATTGCTCATTATATGTAATTTCATCTTTTGCCACAATGATTTCAAACGTCGTCTGCATAGACGTCAGCACGAGGGAGAGGGTTAATGAAAGCTTTCATCAAGAGGAAAACAGGATGAAACTATTAAAACTGTACAATAGAGGGGAAAAAAACCATTGAGCAATGGAGATGGGAGTCAGTAAAATTATCCTTTTCTCAAAATGTTTTCTAGTCGTGTCTGAAAACCCTTCATCAGTTTGTGCAAACAAATTAATTACCTTGTTTATATTCCAGGCAACGGCTAGGTCTGCCCCAGACAGAGAAAAAGAGATCAACAATCTGGTAGGTTCTATTTTAACCGTTATCCCACTTTACGCAACTTTTTACAGCTGTATCTTATTCAGCATTGCATGACTTTGAAAAGCATTAGCGAATAATGGTGACATAAATCACACATATTCAGACTGATCCTGGTCGACATGGATCCATATTAATATATTAGATAGATTCTAGGCAAAATCATATCTGTAAATACACAAGACACCAAGATTCAAGGCTATTGATACCAGTTGTAGTGGTAAAGCCTCAGTCATCCCGTGCAGGGGGTCGCAGGATCTTTCTCAGAATTGTGGGGTTAGTATTATGATTGGTGTCAGGATGAATGGCCAAGCTTTACTTGTAAATTACCCAGGAACTGCTGTGAATTCTAATTATTGTAGGAAAAATCAGCTTGATATGAGTGGATGTCTCAATTGTTATCCCTCTCAAACAAGGAACCATTAACCCTTTATCACTTGCAGATGCATTTTGACACATTTTCAGCGGATGACTTTTAATAATCAAGCAACATCTCCCCCTTTCCCACAATGATTTCTACTCTATTCTAAAATTGTAATTTCAATTAGTAAGATTTTCCTCTAGATGTTTTCTAAGGTGTCCACAAGTGATCCTTACAAAGTGGGAAATGGGTTTACATATCGGCCAAAGACATGGGACAAGCGTCATTCGTCTTTCACCCACTAATGGGCTAACAGTCTATGTGGAAAAGCATCCAGTTGCTTGGAAAGTATGTTGTGTGGAGTACTGGTGTGAGCAAACCAGGAAACATACGAGAAGGTGAACTTGTCGCCTTGATATGACTGAAATTTTTTTGAGAACGGCAATAAAGGCAATAAACCCCAATCAATCAATCGGCCTAAAACATGGTACTTGCCCAAGGTTAATGGATAGTATTGTTGTCATGTAATTATACCCCCTTCAAAGAAGAGGGGGTATATAGGAGTCACTGTGTCGGTCGGTCGGAAGCCATATTTTGTCCGGCCTTTTTCTTACAAACCACTGGGTGGAATTCAATAAAATTTTACATGAAGCTTCTATACCAAGAGATGTGCATATCCTAAAGGGGTAACAATTGCATGTTATTTTACAGAGTTATGGCCCTTAAGTTGTGCTGTTTAGGGGGTATTTATCATCTTCAGTGATAGTTCTAGTTCCAATCAGTTCTGATTGTATCTCTTGTTTCTATTTGCTCAGGTGAGGAAGGCCAACTTTAATTCTGATCCATACCTCCAAACATTTGGCATCAGTATCATACCACAGATGGTCGACGTCCACGGCCGTGTGCTAAATCCACCAAAAATTCAGTACGGGGGTCGGGTAAGTGTAAGTTTATTTCCTTATTATACCCCCTGATACAAAGTTTGGGCGGGTACTATGTGATCCTCCGTGTCCGTCCGTCTGATTGTTTGTCCCACTTTAATATCCATGCTATTATGAATTTTTTAGCCTTGAGACATAAATAGCTAATATTTTGCAAAAGGCTTGCACATGATGTTGGGTAAAGGTCACCATGACCCATTATCTGTTAAGTCCTTTTCGTCATGATATCAGAGCTCTAGATAAGGGGGCATTTTGCATGCTCTTAAACCCTTATTTGACCCTCTAACCCTATTTTGTGGGTACTTAAAAAAGAATCCTTCTCAATGAGATGATTCTTTTGAGTACCCATATTGTATTGTTTGATTGGATAATTGGTAAAGCGCTGTGTACCCCTCCTTATCTGGTTCTCTGTAAAAAAAATAAATTTATGCATTCTAGTTCAAGTTTGATCGGTAAAGATGGGTCTTTTTGCGAGTGCGAATAGTGATCACTCAGGTGAGCCTTAACTGTAGTGCAGTGATAGCTTAGGCGGTAATGACATTGGCTATCTATCTAGCCTGTTCATCCGCACATGTATTTTATTCCTATATATACATTTTGTTTCACCCAAAAAGTAGAAGTGTATCCCCATTTTGTTTTTACACCAACTTCATCCTATGTGATTGCGTTAGGATAAGTCGATTACCTTGTAAGAGGTTTCATTTTGCATCCAATCTTTATGGCTCTTCATCAAACTTTCATTTCTATCAAATCTCTTGTCAAGCTGCGAATTGGGTCACTTAGCCAAATTTTAGAAAATATGTCTTGAACGCTTCTAGAGGACACATTTTTTCATCAAATTAACATGTAAGTACATTCATCGTTTATCAAATATTGGCATGGTCGAACCTGAATCATGTGGGGTCAAAGAGTAGAACTTTGCGGCCATATTTTTCATCCAATCTTCATGAAAGTTCATGTTTGAAATGTGGGGTCAAATGTTGATTCGCCATAAAAAATTACCCTAGGGAGCTTGAGATGAGGGTTCGATCAAGTCATAACAAAGGCGTTAACCCTTTCCCTCATATAAACGCTTTCTGACGGCTCTGCAGCAGACAGCTTTTTGAAAACAAAGTGACCCAAGAAGAAATTGCTCAAAATGAGCAATTTCTCCTTTTGCCACAATGTTTTCCACTTTTAATCCATTCAAGATTTTCTATTTTATGACAAAATATGTTCAAAGTGGTCTGTTGCAGAATTGTCGTATGAGGTAAAGGGTTGAAAAATGTAAGTTGTCGCCTTTATGATCAGAGTTGCAGGAATAGCACTGTGACTATGACATCATCCGTGTCAGGATTAACAGTACTGGTAATATTACCCCAATCCAGGAAGCGTTGTGATATGGCTGAAATACTATTGAAAGTTGCTTAAAATACATTTAATTTGTCTTACTCTTATTTTCCATTTATAAAAAGAATGCAGTATCTGACAATATTGCATGCATTGATGTTGCACTAAGATCACTTGTTTTAAATGCCTAATTGTATATATTCTGATATTGTTCCTTCTATTTTCCATGTATAAAAAGGATGCAGTATCTGTCAATATTGCATGCATTGATATTGCACTTAGATCACTTGGCTGCTAAGGAAGAAACATACAGTTACCTTACAGAACTCTTCCATCGAACCTTTGATGAATTTAAAGACAAGCTTTCAGTGTTGACATTGAAGATTTCCATTTATATCACTTGTTGTGGATAATGAATAGGCATAGTATAAGACAGATTTGTTTTCCTTATACATTATGTATTCAGTAAAAGCTTTGAAACTATTGAATGTCTATTCAGGTGAGTGATACAGGGCCATAATATTTCATGTTTACTTCTTATCTAGGACATTCAGTATCGATGAGGCTGTCAATCCAGGGGTTGTGAGTTTGAAACCCAGTTGGGCCAACATTCTTTCTAACGTTTGGCAAAGAGGTCAACATGATATTCATCATTCTTCATTATAGTCATTGTGGAAAAACAGCCAGTTGCTTGGAAAGACTTGTTTGGAGTACTGGTGTGAGAAAGCCAGGAAACAAATGGGTAGGTGAACTGACAGCCGTGAAATGAATTGAGAAATTGTAGAAAACGGCATTTTACCCGAATTAATCGATCCTTATCTAGTTCTCTGCTATTGTATTAACCCTTTCCCTCATACGGCAATTCTGCAGCAGACGACTTTGAACATATTTTGTTAATAAAATGGAAAATCTCTATAACTAAATGGATAACCTATGACTAAAACTGGAAAACATTGTGGCAAGAGGAGAAATTGTTCGTTTTGAGCAATTTCTTCTTTTGTCACTATGTTTTCAAAAAGGCATCGGAAAGCGTCTGTATGAGGGAAAAGGGTTAACCTTTTACTTCACTTTTTCTCCACATACAAACAAACGTACAGAAGACAACTTGTGGAAGTAGAATTATCAACCCTTGTCCCATATATATAACACTTTCTGACACCTGTAGCAGACAATGTTTGAAAACATTTGACGCAGAAGGAGACATTTAACTCTTTTTGCCAATATGTTTTCAAAGTCGTCTTCTGCAGAGATGTTGTTTGTGGGTAAGAGAGGGTTTCAAAAGTTGAAAAAGATGTGGTAAAAAGGGAAATTGCTCATCTGAGCTATTTATCCATTCGCTGCGATGCTCTTATAAGTAGACCTCTGCGGATTCTTTAACCCTTTTCCTCGTACGACAATTTTGCAGCGGACGACTTTGAACAAAAAATAGATACTCACTATAATTAAATGGATAACCTATGACTAAAAGTGGAAAACATTGTGGCAAAAGGAGAAATTTGCTCGTTTTGAGCAATTTCTTCTTTTGTCACTGTTTTCAAAAAGCTGTCTGCTGCAGAGGCTTCAGAAAGTGTCTATATGAGGGAAAGGGTTAAAGTGAGTCTGAGTGTGGCAAAAATTTCAACCTCTATGCTTCATCTCTATTGGTACAGTATCATCCATCCTTTCTTCTGTCCAGCCAAGGCCATATCTAAGGCGTAGGTTTGCTAAGTTTGCCAGAGAAATACCACTCCTTTGACGGCTGAAGCAAATTTCAACCCATGTGTTTGTTTTTTGCAGACTAAAGCCCAAGCAATACCAAACCAAGGAGTATGGGACATGAGAGGGAAACAGTTTTATAATGGCGTTGAAATACGAGTCTGGGCCATTGCTTGTTTTGCTCCCCAAAGAACCGTCCGAGAGGATGCACTCAGGTATATTAATTAGCTTTACCCCTTTTTTCCACATACAGCAAATCTGCAGCAGTTGACTTTAATCAATTAAGGTAAAATATAAATATGTATAGTTGAAAATACAATAATTGTATGGAGTTGAAAACATTTTGTCAAAATGAGAAATTGCTCATTTTTTCACCATGTTTTCAAAAGTCATCTGCTACAGATGTGTCAAAACATGTCTACATGTGGGAAAGATTGTCAATCAAGGTGTTGTGAGTTCAAAACCCAGCAAAGGACAGATTGATTATTTATTTCCCTCCGTGTTGCTCAGGGTTTAGGGGATAGCATAAGGATTGATAGCAATGACTTAACCCTTCTATACATTCAGCTTATATCTGCTGCAAAGTTAAAAATATCTATACAAAAATTTAGAAAAACTACAAATTAAAGTATTATTTTTGACATTATTTGCAAAATGAGAAATAGCTCATCAAGAAAACATATAGGTAAAGATATGGAAACTCTCTTAAAATAAAAGAACAGTGAATTTCTCCTTTTACCACAATGTTGTCAGAAGTCGTCTGCAGCAAAGGCGTCAGAAAGCGTCGGTATGTAGTAAAGGGTATAGAAATGCAGCTGGGCCTAAAATAAAATATTGTTTGTTTGCCGCTTCCGCTCTACCCATGTGTTTACCGCCGGTCCGAATTTTTTTACAACCCTTCCAAATTTATTTTTCTTTTTTTCTTTTTATCATTTTCGGTAGTTTTGTCTCCTTTCTTATATGACCAAGACTAAAAACGGTTGCAGTTGAATGGTGGAAAAATGAAGCGAAAACGGGATGAAGATATTGTTTTCTGTTTAAATGTATCAAGAGGAGAAAAATACAATACTGAAAAATAGATTGTATGGTTACAAAGTGTTATTTTAACTGTTCTACATACAGATCTAGTCTAATACTAAAAGGAGTGATATATTAACTGTGCTGCATACAAATTTAGTCTACTACATACAATTTACATGTTTTGTTAAAAGTCTATTCAAAATAAATAGCAAAATCATATATAAATGTGTCTTCAATACTTCTAAAGGTGACTGTATTATTTAAAGCTGCAAAATAAAATAAAAAAATCTGTCTGAGATTTTTTTTTTATTTACCCATCTACCTACCCACCCCTAATTGGCATGGGTCGGAAGCAGCAAACAAACAATTTTTTAATTGTGGCCCTGATAGTGAGGACTGTTAACTTGCATCTTATTCATATTTTCACAGAAATTTCACACAGCAGCTACAAAGAATTTCAAACGATGCTGGGATGCCCATCCTCGGTCAGCCTTGTTTTTGTAAATATGCCACGGGACCGGACCAGGTGGAACCCATGTTTAGATACCTTAAAAACACATATCAAGGTCTGCAGGTTATCGTTGTTGTTCTACCGGGAAAAACGCCCGTCTATGGTGAGTGAATTTTGAATATTCTTTATGACCCCCTTCAAAGAAGAGAGCCGAACCCCGGTAGCTCAGTCGGTAGCACGAATGGGCTAAGTCTATGTGGAAAAGCAGCCAGTTTCTTGGGATATTTGTTGTGTGGAGTACTGGTCAGGGTTCGACACTAAGGCACGTCCGAACGACATTCACTGCCTGTACACAGGTCCGGGCTTGCGAATGTCCCAGGAACATGCCCGACCGGTCGTGTGCAATAAGAACGGGACATTTACCCATAAGAAATGTTCTTTTAAAATTCCATTTAGTTCTGCGTGTAAAATACGTTTCACTTTCACAAAAACGATGAAGCCGTAGTTTGTTTTTACAAAAAAGATTCACCTAATGTAATGCGCATGCGCGACGGCTTCTGCCGAATTATTTATAACACGCGGGTTTTCCAGAATTCTCCATGCAGCGATAGAACTAACTGTAAAGGGAGTTAACTCTAGTGGTGTAACGATAGGTCGACTTATCGATGTATTGCGATAGCTTTGCTCTCGATAGCAATAAGTCGATAGAATATTTTCAAGTCGATAACTATCGCAATAGTTTTTTCAACTATCGATTGTTAACGATAGTTTTCATATAAATAAAACAAATCTGAACGATTTTCGGCAAATTGTAATGTCAACAATCATGAGAGAATGAAAGATAAACCTGGATGTGTAGACCTTTCTATAAATAACTTACTCAAATACTGTAGCTACTAGCTAGTATGTTGACCACGTGATCAGTATGTATTTGTTGCTTTGCTAATTTGTAATCTCGCGAGACAGTTAAAAGGAGAGCTTCATCCAATGGAGCTGCTTTCTACTTGAAGAAATAACACCACGTGATATTTTCGCAGGCATATACAGATCACGTGATTCTTTTCGCGCGCTTTCTTGAAGCTGTAGTAAACATCTCCTTATTTGGAAATCTACTACACAGCAAAGAGTTTCTCATATATTCATCCATGCGATACATGTTTACAGGGTTCGAATTTAAGCTTGCATACTCGCTAATAATACGCATTTCTAATCGTCGATCTTTTAACAGGGTTATTTCTTTGACAAATCGCGGTAATTGCAGTGGATTTTCGAGAGCGAGTGGCTTCCAGTTTTGCAATATTAGCGGAAGTTTACAATCGATACATGTCTTGTGCGCATGCCTATTCAACGGCCCCAATATTGATGACGTTTACTGCATACATTTGGGCCCCTGGAAGTAGTTTTGATTTACATATCGCAAATACGATTGGCTATAATGGTCACGTGTGTATTTTGGGTTTTCCCAAATTGTATTTCTCTACGGAGATAGAAGAAATGGATGTTTTTGCACTTATTTCAAAGGTACATGTATCAGTAAAGCATGAAGGGGTAGCCAGCAATGTTAAGTCTATTAACAAGAAGTTAATCACAAGTGTTCATACTTTAAATATGATTTTGTTTTAATTTTGAGAGGTCGGAGTAAAAGACAAGAAACTATACAATGGCTTTATAATATTGTTTATTCATAATTGCATCATACTATTATCAGTCCAAAACAGTTTATTTAATATAGTATTAAGCCTATTTAGAATAAATCATATTTGCGCATCTCCACACACAAGAAACAAACAAGTTGCATAATAAATATAAAGATTTTAATATAACTTGGTCAGGGCACATGAAACTTGGGTCAGGGCTAGTAGGTTCTGCATCTACTAGCCCGACCGGGCTAGTTGAAAAAAAAGTTAGTGTCGAACCCTGCTGGTGTGAGAAACCAGGAAATGCATGAGTTGGTGAACTGGCCGCCGAGATATAACTGAGAAATTGTTAAAAACGGCGTTAAACCCCAATCAATCAATCAATCAAAGAAGAGAGTGAATATTGCTTTGCACATATTGGTCTCTAGTTATTTGTTATTTAAAGAGTTATAATCTTTTAAATTATCTTAGAAAAACATTGTAGCATCTAGATGTCGCGGTCTGAACTTTTACACAATTAAAGAGATTACGTGTAAGCGGTCCGGTTAGCTCAGTCGGTCCCGGCCAGCCTTTGGGAGCAATCATACCTACCTTTGAGATTTCCCGACTCAGGAAGATCCAGAAGTAAAAACTTGACTATTCAGTTTAATATGAAATTTGATTTGGATCAATTACAAATCCTCGGCAAGGTAAAGTTTTCGGCATTGATTCCTGTTTTTGTGTTGACTGTACAATTATTAAACTCGTGTTTCACTTTTGTCATTAATTTCAAAACCTCTGAATTCCATCTTTTCATATGGTGCGGCTCAGTAACAATAAATATGTATTCGCATTTTTCTATACAATTATGATACTTGATCTTGGTTACATGTTATTTCATAAAATTTTGTGTATACTTTTTTTTCCCAGCGGAAGTAAAACGTGTAGGTGATATCATGTTTGGACTTGCAACACAATGTGTATATTTGTTTTCCAGCGGAAGTAAAACGTGTAGGTGATATCATGTTTGGACTCGCAACACAGTGTGTTCAGGCAAAGAACGTGAATAAAACAACCCCACAGACCCTGTCCAACCTGTGTCTGAAGATTAACGTCAAATTAGGCGGCATCAACAACATTTTATTACCCAGTATTCGGTAAGATCTCTTCTCAATTTGTGATCTTTAACCCTTCACCTCATCTCATATAGACGCTTTCTGAGGCCTCTGCAGCAGACGGCTTTTTGAAAAACATAGTGACAAAAGAAGAAATTGCTCAAAACGAGCAATTTCTCGTTTTGCCACAATGTTTTCCACTTTTAGTCATAGGTTATCCATTTAATTGTCCCCCGCTTTTAGCGAAAGCTGGGGACTATTATTTCTCATTCGTCAGTCCGTCCGTCAGTCCGTCCGTCCCTCCGTCACGCTGTCACAAAAACTTTAACCTTGGTCATAACTTCTGAACCGTAATAGGTACTGCTTTCATATTTCACATGTGTATTCCTTGTGACAACCCCTTTCCATCAATACCAATTTTTTTGACCTTGTGACCTTGACCCTGACCTTTGACCTACATTTTAAAAATATTAACCTTGATCATAACTTTTGAACCATAACCGGTAGGGCTTTTTTATTTCACATGTGTATTCATTGTGACAAGACCTTTTCGTCAGTATCATATTTTTGGACCTTCTGACCTTTGACCGTGACCTTTGACCTACATTTTGAAAACTTTAACCTTGATCTTAACTTTTGAACCATTACAGGTAGGGCTTTTATATTTCACATGTGTATTCCTTGTGACAAGCCCTTTCACTCAGTACCCATATGTTTGACCTTGTGACGTTCATCATGACCTTTGACCTACATTTCCAAAATGTTAACTTTGAGCATAACTTCTGAACCATAACAAGTATTGCTTTCATATTTTACATGTGTATTCCTTACAACAAGCCCTTTCCATCAGTACCAAATATTTGACCTTTTGACCTTCACCATGACCTTTGACCTACATTTCCACAATTTTAATCTTTATCATAACTTCTGAACCATAAGAGGTAGTGCTCTCATATTTCACATATGTATTCCTTGTGACAAGCCCTTTCCATCAGTACCCATATTTTTGACCTTGTGACCTTCATCATGACCTTTGACCTACATTCTGACCTATGTAATACATTGCTCATAATAAACCAGCCATGATTTAATTTTCCATATAATTTAATGAGGTCAATCTGTTTAGACTTCACAAATACAACTGACATATTACTATAAACAATAAAGCCTTCTCTAGACAGAAAAGACAGTTACAATATGCCAGGAAGCGTTGCAACCCAACCAATAAGACCCCCAAAGCGGGGGACCATAATTCTCTGAATTTGCTTGTTATAGAGATTTTCTATGTTTTGACAAAATATGTTCAAAGTCGTCTTCTGCAGAATAGTCGTATGGGGAAAGGGTTAAATCTATGTCAGGATTAAGCCCCTTCAAACATGGAACACATCTGCAGCAGACGACTTTGAAAATGTGAATGCCAACAAAAATGGAAAAGCCTCTGTAAAGGAAAGAAATAGATTTTGATAGATATATATAAAATACTCTTCGGCAAAAAGAAGAAAAAAAGTTATGTGCAATTTCTTCTTGCGTCCCAATGTTTTCCTAAGTTGTCTGCTGCAGACGGGTTTTGTCATTTGGTCCATAAACCTAAAAATTGAAACGATTCTGTAGAACCTAATATTTTATAAACGTAGTTGTTTTTATAGCACAAACATGAATGGTATTGTGGCTTTGTTGTCATCATAAAAAAATGTCATTCTGTATGATCTGTGCAACTGATGACAAAAGTCGATGTGACAAGCGTCATTCGTTTTCCAACAACTAACAGTCTTTGTGGAACACCAGCCAGTTGCTTGGAAAGACTTTTTAGCTCCACTGGCTGAAAGCCAGTCGAGCTTATGTCATGGCGAATTGTCCGTCGTGCGTGCGTGCGTGCGTGCGTGCGTGCGTGCATGTGTGCGTTAACTTTTTCCTTTAAACGACTTCTTCTCCCTAACCACTTGGCCAATTTGGTTGAAACTTCATGGGAAGCATCCTCTCAATGTCCTCTACTAAATTCCTTCAATTTTTTTTGATCCATTCAAAATTCTGGTTTCCATGGCAACCGAAAGAAAAAAATAGTGAGAACTTAAAAAATCTTCTTCTCCGAAAGTGTCAGGCCGATTTTCAAATAATTTTGTAGAAATGTTCCTTGGGTGACCCTTTATTAGATTCCTTCAAGAAATTTTGATTGGGCGAAAAACATGGCCGCCAGGGGGCGGGGCTTTTTTGCCTTATATAGCTATAGTGAAAACTTAAATAATCTTCTTCTCAAAAAGTGTTCAGCAGATTTTCAAATAATTATGTAGAAATGTTCCGTGGGTGACCCTCTATCAGATTCCTTCAAGCCATGTTGATTGGTAAAAAAACATGGCCGTCACAGGGCGGGGCTATTTTGCCTATATGGCTAAAGAGCAAACTTAAAAAATCTTCTCCTCCAAAAGTGTCAGGCCGATTTTCAAATAATTTTGTAGAAATGTTCCTTGTGTGAACCTTAATTAGATTCCTTCAAGAAATGTTGATTGGGCGAAAAACATGGCCGCCAGGGGGCGGGGCTTTTTTGCGTTATATAGCTATAGTGAAAACTTAAAACATCTTCTTCTCCGAAAGTGTTCAGCCGATTTTCAAATAATTTTGTAGAAATGTTCATTGGGTGACCCTCTATCAGATTCCTTCAAGCCATGTTAATTGGTCGAAAAACATGGCCGCCAGAGGGCGGGGCTATTTTGACTTATATGACCATAGTGAAAACTTAAAAAATCTTCTCCTCCGAAAGTGTCAGGCATATTTTCAAATAATTTTGCAGAAACATTCCTTTGGTGACACTCTACAAGATTCCTTTAAGCCATGGTGGTTGGTAAAAAAAATAGCCACCACGGGGCAGGGCTGTTTGGAGATTTTATTTTTGCCTTATGGCCGTGGAGCGATACTGGCCCTCTTGGGCCTCTTGTTTGTTGAGTACTGGTGTGAAAAAGCCAGGATAGACTGTAATGTGACTGAAATATTGTTGAAAACGGTATTAAACCCAAATCAACAGGTAACATCCCATGGGAAATACCTTTTTTCTGTTCATTTCTGTAAATATCTATAATTCTATGTAATATGTTGCTATATTGCATAAACTAAAAGGTCAAACAATTTTAAAATAAGTTAACAAACTAATCATTTTATAGCCCGGCCATGTTTCGAGAGCCGGTTGTATTTTTTGGAGCTGATGTGACGCACCCTCCTGCTGGGGACAAGTCTCGACCATCGATCGCTGCAGTGAGTCGCTTGAACTCCGCACTGCATCTATATGTATATATATAAAAACTTGACCTTTGACACGTGAATGAATTGTAGAGCCTAAATATGATGGTCTTCTCTATGATCAGACATGTGAATGATGATGTAGATTTATTTAGCTCCTTGACTTCATCTTTGATTGTCTCTGTGACTTCATCTTTAAACTTTGATTGGCTATGTAATGACCTTTGATCTGTAGCTATTTATAGTTTGAAATAGCTTTCTCTCTTTTTGTAAATTGACCTTTAAACTGAACCTATTTACAGTAATCAGCGAATGATTTGCTTTTCCACTCTTTCTTTCTCCCTCTCTCTCTTTCTCTCTCTAACCCTTTACCTTATATGGAAGACTTTCGTCAACTTGTTCATAAGTCTCTTTTGAAAACAAAATATGAAATGAAGAAGCGAACTATACATCGCTTTACGACAATGTTTTCAACTTGTATTTCCACAAAGGTTTCAAAGGTTCTTATATGATGCATGCAGATATACGGCTATATTTAACCAAATTGTTTAGATTCCTGAGTATCCCTCCTTTCTTAACCCTTTCCCACATACAACAAATTTGAAGCAGACGACTTTGCAAACATACAGGATGCCTGTGGAAACTATGGAAACTACCTATGATTGAAAGGATTTGAAAACATTGCGGCAAATGGAGAAATTGCTCACCATGAGCAATTTCTCATTTTGCCACAATGTTTTCAAAAAATGATTTGCTGCAGAGGTGTGGGAAAGGTTGACCCTTTCCCACATTGAACAAATCTGCAGCAGACAACTATGAACAGGTTTTGTCAAAAAATGGAAAATCTCTATAATTAAATGATAACCTATGACTAAACGTGGAAAACATTGTGGCAAAAGGAGAAATTGCTCGTTTTGACCAATTTCTTCTTTTGTCACTATGTTTTCAAAAAGCTGTCCGCTGCAGAGGCATCAGAAAGAGTCCATATTAGGGAAAGGGTTGCATCTCTGTGAATGTCTTTCTATCTGAATGTTATGAACTATGCATGTGGACTGGTTCCTCTTCTTTATTACAGTCCAACCGTGTTCCGGGAACCAGTCATATTTCTGGGTGCGGATGTCACTCATCCTCCTGCGGGAGACGCCAGTAAGCCTTCCATTGCAGCCGTAAGTTTGTCCCCCAACTTTTTGTCCTGTGTGACCCAAGGACTAGATAACGATTGGAAAATTGTTTTTTCACCAATATCTCAATCAAAGCCGAAGTGGAAGACAGTGGTGAAACGGTAGAGTGTCAACCTCTCGCATCATAGGTCTCGGCTTCGGACCTATTGATGAGAGGTTTTTGCCATCAGGATTTTTCCACACAAACGTTGTAAGTACTGGTTAATTTTCCAGGAAGCAGATGTAGAATAAATAAGTTGGAACTAAACCTGATGTTGTGTTTCATTAATTGTTAGTAACCCGCAAATTACATCAAAGAAAGTACCTGTCACTGAAGCGACGCTGCCATATATAACCCCACTTAAAAAACGAGGCTAGAAAATGTACACCTTGACAGTTTACAAAGGCATATTTCCGATAATTGGGTCGTAAATACAAAAACAACACGAGCAAATTGTTGAGAATTTTATTAGCTATACTTCTACAATAATTATTTCAAAATCAAACAAGGAATGAATATTAAACCAAAAATATGCCACACTGACTATCAGGTTTAGGCTAATTTCAAGATAAACAATAGGATTATCGGAGATAAGCTGGGGTTGCTACAATTAGTAATTATACTTTTAAAGAAAATGTTCGTATTTTTGCCTGGAGGTTTTCAGTCATGAATATGCTGTTGATTTTTTGTATCCTGCAATTACATAGGTCATACAAACCGAGCATGTGTTCATGAGTATTTAAATGTAAAAGGTCAATTTGAGACGACCCTTTATTAGGAGTAGTCTGATCCATATACGTACAGCATTTAATTTTGTCCGACTTTAACCCTTACCCTCATACAATTATTCTGCAGCAGACAACTTTCAACTATTTTGTAAAAAAATTGGAAGATCTCTATAATTGAATGGATAACCTATGACTAAAAGTGGAAAACATTGTGGCAAAAGGAGAAATTGGTCGTCAGGAGCAATTTCTTCTTTTGTCACTATGTTTTCAGAAAGCGTCTACATGAGGGAAGGGTTTAAAATGAGATTGGGTATGTAATAATGTGCTCAACATTCATCTGATCTAGGTTGTTGGTAGCATGGACGCCCATCCTAGTCGGTACTCCGCAACAGTCCGGGTGCAGCAGCACAGACAAGAGATCATTCAGGAGCTCGCGTCCATGGTGAAGGAACTGTTGATCCAGTTTTACAAGTCCACCCGCTTCAAGCCGACGAGAATTATCTTCTACAGAGATGGTGTTAGTGAAGGACAATTTAATTCTGTAAGTTGTGTGTTTGGGTTTTACGCAGTTTAATTCTGAAAGTTATCAGTTTGGTTTTTACACAATTTAATTCTGTAAAGTATCATTTAGGGTTTTACACAATTTAATTATACCCCCTTCGAAGAAGAGCGGGTATATAGGAGTCACTGTGTCGGCTGTCGGTCGACTGGCCGGAAGCCATATTTTGTCCGGCCTATTTATTACAAACCACTGGGTGGAATTCAATAAAATTGTGCATGTAGCTTCTATACCAAAAGGAGATGTACATATCCTAAAGGTCTTACAATTTCATTTTATTTTACAGAGTTATGGCCCTTTTACTTATTAGTCCCCTACCGGCGTGCCGAAGGGGACTATTAGGTTTGCACTCCGTCCGTCAGTCCGGCAAATTTTTGTCCGGAGCATATCTCCAAAACTGTACTAGCTATGGCTATGAAATTCCATATGTGGATACATCTCATCAATGCGGAGTGCAGTGCATATGAACCATAACTCTTGCTTCCCTAATTTTTGAGTTATTTCCCTTTCTTTATTTTCATACTTGATTTTTGTCCGGAGCATATCTCCAAAACTGTACTAGCTATGGTTATGAAATTTCACACATGGATGCATCTCATCAAGGGGGAGTGCAGTGGACATGAACCATAACTCTTGCTTGCCTAATTTTTGAGTTATTTCCCTTTCTTTATTTTCATACTTGATTTTTGTCCGGAGCATATCTCCATAACTATACTAGCTATGGCTATGAAATTTCACACATGAATACATCGTATCAAGGGGGAGTGCAGTGGACATGAACCATAACTCTTGCTTGCCTAATTTTTGAGTTATTTCCCTTTCTTTATTTTCATACTTGATTTTTGTCCGGAGCATATCTCCATAACTATACTAGCTATGGCTATGAAATTTCACACATGAATACATCGTATCAAGGGGGAGTGCAGTGCACATGAACCATAACTCTTGCTTCCCTTATTTTTGAGTTATTTCCCTTTCTTTATTTTCATACTTGATTTTTGTTTGGAGCATATCTCCAAAACTGTACTAGCTATGGTTATGAAATTTCACACATGGATGCATCTCATCAAGGGGGAGTGCAGTGGACATGAACCATAACTCTTGCTTGCCTATTTTTTGAGTTATTTCCCTTTCTTTATTTTCATACTTGATTTTTGTCCGGAGCATATCTCCATAACTATACTAGCTATGGCTATGAAATTTCACACATGAATACATCGTATCAAGGGGGAGTGCAGTGGACATGAACCATAACTCTTGCTTGCCTAATTTTTGAGTTATTTCCCTTTCTTTATTTTCATACTTGATTTTTGTCCGGAGCATATCTCTAAAACTGTACTAGCTATGGTTACGAAATTTCACACATGGATGCATCTCATCAAGGGGGAGTGCAGTGGACATGAACCATAACTTTTGCTAGCCTAATTTTTTAGTTACTTCCCTTTCTTTATTTTCATACTTGATTTTTGTCCGGAGCATATCTCTAAAACTATACTACCTATGGTTATGAAATTTCACACATGGATACACCTCATCAAGGGGGGTTGCCGTGCAGATGAACCATAACTCTTGCTTGATTAATTTTTGAGTTATTGCGCGGGCGGAATCCAGTTCTTTGTCCGGAGCATATCTCCGAAACTATACTACCTAGGTCTATGAAATTCCATATGTGGATACATCTCATCAATGCGGAGTGCAGTGCATATGAACCATAACTCTTGCTTCCCTAATTTTTGAGTTATTTCCCTTTCTTTATTTTCATACTTGATTTTTGTCCGGAGCATATCTCCAAAACTGTACTAGCTATGGTTATGAAATTTCACACATGGATGCATCTCATCAAGGGGGAGTGCAGTGGACATGAACCATAACTCTTGCTTGCCTAATTTTTGACTCAAAAGTGCAAACCGGTAGGGGACTATGGTATTGCTTGCAATCCTCCAGTTACTTGTTAAGTTATGGTGTAGGTCAAGGTGCTGTTTTGGGGGTATTTATCATCTTCAGTGATAGTTCTAGTTTTGTAAGTTATCAGTTAGGATTTTTAGACAATTTAATCCTGAAAGTGACCAGTTTGGTATTTAGAAAATTTAGGAAATTTTATTTTCAAAGTTACCAGTTTGGTTTAAGTTATCTGTATCAGTGTAACACAATTGAATTGAGTGTTAAGTTTATCAGTATAGTTTTTGTACAATTAATTTCTAAAAGTGAAAAGTTGTCTGCTGCAGAGTCATCTGAAAGCATCTGTATTTTGATAAAGGGTTTAAACATTGTTTGAGGTAAACAGTTAAGATGTTTATATCTATACTTAAAGGTTCTATCCCACGAGCTCAGAGCAGTCAGAGAAGCGTGCATGAAACTAGAGGCAGACTACCAGCCCGGTATAACATTCATCGTGGTACAGAAGCGACATCACACGCGACTGTTTTGCGCCGACAGAAAAGACCAGATTGGTCGTAGTGGGAACATTCCAGCCGGTACCACTGTGGACGTGGGCATCACTCATCCGACGGAGTTTGATTTCTATCTATGTAGTCATGCTGGTATACAGGTGGGTTGTTAGCTCCTCTGTTTTTGGAAAGAAAAAAAAGTCTGGGCTATTGTGATACCCTTGGCGTGGTTGTCTGCATAATCACAACACTTTATCCGTACCTAATAACTCGAAAACCGTTTTACATTTAAAAATGAAACTTGGTACACATGTTCCTAGGAACAATATGCATGTCAATACTATGTCACAGAACTCTAGCTTTAATAATAATTAAGAAATGCCCATTTTTCAAGTTTAGGAACAAAAAGATGAGCGTTTTGCAGGAGCTTTGTCACTTTGTCTTTTTCTACTCTAAGCCTTCTTAAGGAATAAGACACAATATTACACAAAAAATATTGTGTCCATCTGCATGGCACTCAAAGTAAGACAGTTAGAGACAATGTTACTTTATTTCCTTGAAAGTGACATTTATTTTGTCTAACGTCAAATGGTCAAATAAAGTTTGGGCAGGGGATGTTATTACAACGAAAATGCTTGTTTTCTCTTGCAGGGTACCAGTAGACCGTCCCACTATCATGTTCTATGGGACGATAACCGGTTCTCAGCAGACGAGTTACAAATGCTGACCTATCAACTGTGCCATACCTATGTAAGATGTACTCGAAGTGTTTCCATACCGGCACCCGCCTACTATGCCCATCTTGTCGCATTCAGAGCCAGGTACCATCTAGTGGAGAAAGAACATGACAGGTATTTATTTAATCGCGATTCTTTTGTAATTAACTGTAAATTGCAAAGGACAGAATTGATAAGGGGGAGTAAACTTGGTCTCTTCCCCACAGTATCTCTCTTATTACTCGACCAAACCCTATGTTGTGGGTACTCAAAAGAATCGTCTTGGATTCTTTTGAGTACCTAACTAATAGGGTCAAGTAATGAGATCTCCGAAGTAAGTTTGAATTTGTTACGTCTTTTTGTATCCCCTGTTGTGGCAGGGATACACATGGGGATCAACTTCACTTACTGACATGTTGGCTATCCACACATGTGTTTCTTCAATGATTCTTGTTTAACCCTTTCCCACATACAACAAATCTGCAAATATGGAAATCTCTACTAATGAAAGATCAATTATTGTATGAAGTTGTAAACATTGTTGCAAAAAGAAGAAATTGCTCATTATGCTTCAGAGGCGACTTTGTGAGGGAAAATGCCAACAATTCATGTTGTTTTAGCGAGAGAGGAAATCAAAATCTTGATTCTGTTTGCTCATCGGAATATTAAATGCATGTCTAATTTAACCCTTTCCCACATATGACAAATCTGCAGCAGACGACTTTGAAAACACCTGTTCAAAAATTAGTTAAACCTCTATAAATGACAGTTTAATCATTGAATAGAGTTGAAAACATTGTGGCAAACGGAGAAATTGCTCATAATGAGCGATTTCTCCTTTTGCCAAAATGTTTTCAAAAGTAGTTTGCTTCAAAGGTGTAGGCAAGCGTTTGTATATATGGGAAAGTGTTAAGAATATGGGTTTCCTATGCATCATTTTATGTTATACAAACATTTCTATTTGAATGGCATGCCCTTGTCTTATGAAATGATGGCTTTTCTCTTAACTGTATGAATATATTAACCGAAAAACAAACTTTCTATACTGAAGAGAAATTAAAGAAAATGCTGTGGGAAAAAAGATGGTCAGATGGAGTAATATCTCCTTTCCCCCCTCTATTCAACTCGGCAATATTAAACTTCATGTTTTTTTAGATATTTTAAGATTTTTCGTCGGTTGCTTTCAAAGCCAACTACACTGACAATATACCATTGTAATTGTTAACTGAAATGACCTCTAGCTGTTCTCTCTCTCTCCTAAAGCCACTCTACTTGACATACACATCTATTGGTGCTTCTACAGTGGATGGCTTTTAAAAACAATGTTGAAAAAAGAGAAATATCTCAAAAATAATGATTTCTCCTTTTCCTAGTGTTTTCTGTGCCTCAGATTTTCCAATTCAGATAACTCTAAAATTACTTTCCATACCAAGTAAATGGTAAACAGATAATTCCACCGTATTTTGTGATATGACTAAAAAGTTAATCTAATCCTGACCCTTGTACAAACATATATATTATAGTGACGTACATATATCATCATCAAACTGTGCAACATTGTCTCACTATGCATGTATTCCTAAGATGGACTCGGTGGGGTGAAAAGCCAGGAAACACATGAGTAGGTGAACTGGCCGCCGTAATTAGACTAAAATGTTGTTGAAAACGTTGTTAAACCCCAATCAACAAACATTGTATTATAATGAAGTACATGTATCAAACTCAAACTTAAACTGCTACATTGGCTCACCATGTCTTGTCATAAGATCCCTTCGGTGGTGTAATGTTAAAGCGTCTGTTATGGGTGCAATTCCTGGCAGGGTCATACCAAAGATTTGGAAAAATGGTAGGCTTACCCCTCATTGGCACACAGGATTGTTGGGGTTAACATTATGACTTGACTGGCTTGCTTAACCCATCCCTCATATAGACGCTTTCTGACGCCTCTGCAGCAGACGGCTATTTGAAAACATAGTGACAAAAGAACAAATTGCACAAAACGTGCAATTTCTCCTTTTGCCACAATGATTTCCACTTTTAGTCATAGGTTATCCATTCAATTATGGAGATTTTCTATGTTTTGACGAAATATGTTCAAAGTCGTCTGCTGCAGAATTGTCGTATGAGGGAAAGGGTTAAGGATAAATGGACCAGTAGTATTGGTAACCTACCCAGGGAATGCCCGGACATGACTGACACATTGGTGAAAGTGGGGTTAAAACACCATCCAAACTAACTCTACATGTTTTCATGAAATAGTATACATCTTCGCACAAGGGTCAGGTTGAGGTCCGTGTTATTAAGTTTTAAGTTTTGCAACAAATGAAAATACCAAGACAGAACCATACTTTTTGAATGTTCTTCTTTGCATGATATATCAGAAGCCTAGATGGGGATGTGTTGACTGGTCTCCACAGTATCTATGTCATTTCTTTAACCATTTTGCAGCAATCAACTTTGATAACATCTTTGCACAAATCTAGAAAATCACTTAAACTGAATTTAATATTATGAAATTGAGCTGAAATGACTGTGCGAAAAGGAGAGAAATTGCTCATTTTGAGCAATTTCGCCTTGCATCACATTGTTTTCAGTAGTTGTCTGTTTGAGGTGCATGGTAAAGTGTTATTAAACGTGTTGTTTTGGCACTCAAAAGATTCATCTCATCGAGACAAGTCTTTTGATTACCTACAACATATGATTGTTACGTGAAATAAGGATTTAAGTAGAACACAAAATATGCCCCTTATCTAGAGCTTTGTCTATACTCAATGCTTTAATCTCTATGCGAATGTTCTCACTTTCTAACTTTACAGCGGGGAAGGCAGTCGGTATTCAGACAATAGTGATGAGCGAACGCCGTCGGTGATGGCACGAGCGGTGACAGTTCATCCAGACACAGTGAAGTTTATGTACTTTGCATAAAAAAACAAACACATGCCATGGCAATGTCTGCTACCTGTATGTAAGAACAGACCTTAATAACATTAATGAGATGTGTTAAGTGTTTTACGTACAATGCAGGACAAAGGCGAAACAGTTATAGAAAACAGATCTAATTAACACAGCTGAGTTAGAGAAAGTGTTTGATATATGAAGAAGAAATGCAAGGAAGTTACAGTGTGTCCGCTGTGTGTTTTAAGAAGTTGCATTAAGGCACTTGTTGTAGTGTCTGAAGTTGTGAAGAAAGAAGGGTGGGCACATCTACTACATGCATAAACAGGGAACAACTGCTATGTGAAGTAGACAATGACAGGGAGCAAGATTCAAACAAGCAAACAATCATCTTAAATGTTAACCTGTTGTGGTATTCATAAAGACGGCTTCTTTGGAAACATCTTCAGAACTGAACCTTTCGATATATAGTTGAACACATGGTTTTACGCAACTTCCTTTTTCCACAATGTTTAAAAAGTATTTTGTATTAAGGAAAAGGTCAAACATGTCGCAGCTACCGCTGTTGTTTTGATTCATTGACATCTGTCAACATCTGAAAACATTATGGGGAAAGATCAATTGCCTATAATGGGTGACTTCTTCTTTTCCAAAATGCTTTAAAAGCAACCTCAAAATAATGCTTAACCCTTGTGTATCATTTGTGTAATAATTAATTGATCTAAAATAGAAGCCTATGACATAGGTAATAATGGAATTAAATATCCATAAATAAGGGTTTGATTATTGAAAAGAGTTGAAAACATTGTGGCAAAAGGAGAAATTGCTTGTTTTGAGCAATTTCATCTTTTGTCACTATGTTTTCAAAAGTCGGCTGCTGCAGAGGCTTAAGAAAGCGTCTATATTCATGAGGGAAAGGGTTAATAGTTCCTAGACCAAAAACCATGATAGAGTTCCTTTAGATAGCGAATTTAACATTTGACAAGCAAGGATGGAATACCTATATCTGTACATGTATTTCTGTTTTCTGTGCTGTGTGTAATCCTCGACCTATCTGAACTCGGGTCACTTGTCCTATCATGATATGCTATAACTTATTTCTAAGCTGTAATCTTGCGGAAACTTGTCAAGTTAAGAACATGGACATCTTTTTCTATCTTTACCTTCACTACAAAAAAGTACGGAAGCCTGTATTCACCGACCTTTCTTAACGACATTCTAATTTAACATTTAAATGTTATCATGTTTTCTGTTTGAATATATACTGTATGATTTAGCTAAACAGGAATTACTTAAGATTTAGAATGTTACTCAGAAATTGTTACTCAGAAATGGTTAACTCTTTCCCACTTGAAGGCTTCTGGGCTTAATTGTGAGGAATTTATATAATGAAAAGTGGAGTTGAAAAAAAAATGTGTGGCTCATTATGAGTAATTTCCTCTTTAGTCACAAAATGTTTAATTCAATAATCTACTGTGATAGATATTCTTATGTTATGGTTGTCTTTAAACCCTTTTCCACATATCAATGCTGTCTGACGCCTCTGCAGCAGACGACTTTGAATATATCTTGCTAAGTGAAAATAGAATTAATGAATAAAGCTGAAAACAGTGTTGCAAAGGGAGAAATTGTTCATTATGAGCATTTCCTCCGTTTGCCATAGTATTTTCAGTTCTTCGGTAATAACACTTTTACGTTTAGATGTTTACCATATTTTTTCTTTTGGCACAATGTCGTTAAAATGCGTCTGCCATTAGAAAAAGGGTTGAGAGTTTTGAGTACTAGTTTACCCAACAGCGTTCACTAACATCTGGAATCTTCACTGTAAGCACAAACAACATAAAGGTGATATATTTTGTTTTTGGTGTGTTTCTCTTATAGCGGAGATGGGAGTAGCAGTCGTCATTCCTCGGATCACAGTGACGAGAGGAACCAGTGTGTCATTGCACGCGCGGTCACACTGCATCCAGACATGGTGAAAGTCATGTATTTCGCTTGAACAGACGAGAGTAAACAGTGCGTCATTGCACACGCGGTCACACTGCATCCAGACATGGTGAAAGTCATGTATTTCACAGCAGCAGCTAGCTTTGGTACTTTCTAGAAAGCTTCCATATCAAAAAGGAGTTGCAAGATGTTTTCAGCATGTCTTTGACTGAGTTACGGCCCTTTGATATTTAACAATCTATTTTGGGGAGAGTTCATCAGTTGTGTACTGATTTCCTTGTTTTAATTATGTACAATAATGTAAAGGCTCTTTTAAAGCGTTGGCGGGCTTAAGTTTCTGTGTATATAATAATGAACTTGTTTTTATTTTTTTTAATTTATTGATGTTGAATATTTTATATCTTTTAAAGATTGTTACTTTTTAGCTCACCTGAGCTTTGCTCAAGGTGAGTTATTGTGATCGCCTTTTGTCCGTCGTGCGTCGTGCGTCAACTTCTTCTCCTCAGTAACCAGTGGGTCAATTTGGATGAAACTTCACAGAAAGCATCCTCTCAATGACCTCACCAGAATTCCTTCAAATTTTTGGGATCCATGCAAAATTCTGGTTTCCATGGCAACGAAACTGAAAAAACTTCAAAATTCTTCTTCTCCCAAACTGGTTGGCAGATTTTCAAATAATTTTGTAGAAATGTTCCTTAGATGACCCTCTATCAGATTCCTTCAAGCCATGTTGATTGGTCGAAAAACATGGCCGCCAGGGGGGGCGGGGCTATTTTGCCTTATATGGCTATAGTGAAAACTTAAAAAATCTTCTCCTCCAAAAGTGTCAGGCCGATTTTCAAATAATTTTGTATAAATGTTCCTTGGGTGACCCTCTATCAGATTCCTTCAAGCCATGTTGATTGGTCGAAAAACATGGCCGCCAGGGCGGGGCTATTTTGCCTTATATGGCTATAGTGCAAACTTAAAAAATCTTCTCCTCCAAAAGTGTCAGGCCGATTTTCAAATAATTTTTTAGAAATGTTCCTTGGGTGACCCTCTATCAGATTCCTTCAAGCCATGTTGATTGGTCAAAAAACATGGCCGCCAGGGGGCGGGGCTATTTTGCCTTTTATGGCTATAGTGAACACTTAAAAAATCTTCTCCTCCATAAGTGTCGGGCCGATTTTTAAATAATTTTGTAGAAATGTTCCTTGGGTGACCCTCTATCAGATTCCTGCAAGCCATGTTGATTGGTCGAAAAACTTGGCTGCCAGGGGGCGGGGCTATTTTGCCTTATATGGCCAAAGTGAAAACTTAAAACATCTTCTCCTCCGAAAGTGTGTGGCTGATTTTCAAATAATTTTGTAAAAACGTTCCTTGGATGACCCTCTATCAGATTCCTTCAAGCCATGTTGATTGGTCGAAAAACATGGCCGCCAGGGGGGCGGGGCTATTTTGCCTTATATGGCTATAGTGAAAACTTAAAAAATCTTCTTCTCCGAAAGTTTCAGACCGATTTTCAAATAATTTTGTAGAAATGTTCCTTGGATGACCCACTTTCAGATTCCTTCAAGCCATGTTGATTGGTAAAAAAACATGGCCGCCAGTGGGCAGGGCTATTTTGCCTTATATGGCTATAGTGAAAACTTAAAACATCTTCTCCTCCAAAAGTGTCTGGCCGATTTTCAAATAATTTTGTAGAAATGTTCCTAGGGTGACCCTCTATCAGATTCCTTCAATCCAAGTTGATTGGTCGGAAACTATGGCTGCCAGGGGGCGGGGCTTATATAGCTAAAGTGAAAAAAAAATATTAGGTGAGCGATTCCAGGGCCATCATGGCCCTCTTGTTGCTATAGTGAAAACTTAAAAAATCTTCTCCTTCAAAAGTGTCAGGCCGATTTTCAAATAATTTTGTAGAAATGTTCCTAGGGTGACCCTCTATCAGATTCCTTAAAGCCAAGTTGATTGGTTGGAAACTATGCCCGCCAGATGGCGGGGCTTATATAGCTAAAGTGAAAAAAAAAATCAGGTGAGCGATTCCAGGGCCATCATGGCCCTCTTGTTTATTTTTGGCTCTTTTCCTTCCCCATTCTTATGCCAAGTCCATGTATACAACATGAGGAAATATTATTAGAAAAGTTGCATCTCCTAAACCCTTTTCCCTATAAAGATTTAAGTTTTTGAAAATATCCTGGGGAAAAATGGATAGAAATTGGTTATTTTTTAGCAAATATCCTTTTCCCAAGATGTTTTCAACACTGTATAAAAGTTTTGCTCTTCAATTTTTTAGATATAATTTATTTTTGTACAGACATTTCAAAGCTTGTGACTTAAAAAAAACATTGGGTAATTGGTGAAACACCACCACATGTGATGGATGCAAGAATAATGATCAAATATTCTCTACAAAACAACGAATAGATATGAGAACAAATTAAGGGATGGTTTTGTTTTTAAACCCCATTTTCCCACATACAGCAAATCTGCAGCAGACAACTTTGAAAGCGTCTTGGCACAAATGAGACGTTCAACAGCGTCTGTCTGTATGTGGGAAAGGATAAAGCTTAAATGTTATAGTGGCATATGAAAACCAAATCTGTATGGCCAAAGAACATGTGGATCAAATGACAAACCATACAACCCTCAATATGTGAATATATTAACCCTTTCCCATGATATACATGTGCTTTTCTGATGCCTTTTCAGTAGACGACTTTTGAAAACATTGGGGCAAAAGGAGAAATTGCTCATGAACAATTTCCTCTTTTACCGCAAATGTTTTCAAGACTTCTCAAAGTTAAACTTTCATTTATAAAGGTTTACCATTTGCTTAACCCGATGTTTAACCCTTTCCTTCATGTAGACGCTTTCTGACGCCTTTGCAGCAGCAGATCCGAGGTATGAGGGAAAGGGCTAAGAATTGGTTTGCTGAAGATTTGTTGTATGTGTGAAAGGGTTAATGTAGTTTATTTCAGTGGGTTATTGAAAAGTAGCAGTGGATTATATCCTGATATAGTCATTGTTTGAACTGTATAAATTTATGAAGTAATCATTTTATTGTGGCACTCTTGTCTTTAGCCCCATCTGAAGATCTCTCCATGTCAACAGTATGTTCAAGTGTGTAATAAACAGACAAGATTGATTATTTAGATTTAAGAATATCTTAAGATATGTTTCCAAGTACAAACACCAAACAACAAAGCCAAAGTTCAATTGCGAAAACAACCCTGTTGGTTTTTTCACACAGTGAAACAAACAATTATCCAACAAAGTCGTCTAAAAACACAAACCAAATAGGATCAAATATGGAATGATGAAAAAAACCATAATATTTAATTTTGTGAAAGCCTTATTAGTTCAAAGGTCAAACGAATGAATTCCATTTTTTAAAACCAATTTTATTTTTTATTTTTTTGGTGTTTTGATTCGAGTTTTTTGTTCAAAGCTTAAATGTGTACAAGAAAAGAGACGGATTCCCCATATGCAGGCCCATGTGCAGTAGTCAATTTTTGCAAACAGTGTGGCGAAATGAAAAATTGCTCATGAAGAAAAAAAAATTGTCACAATGTTTACATCTCCAATCACTTAGTTTACTTCATTTCTAAAATAGTCCTGGTATTGCCTAGATACTTTCAAATTCGTCTACTGCAGATTTGCCATTTGTTGGGACAGAGGGGGTAATTTTTTCACCATTAATATTCCATGGACCTTGACCATGTTATAGTGATACCAGTAAATATAAAGGGCCTTTTTAACGCTGTCTCGATAATTACTAAGTAAAATCTTGTAACATAATATTGAAATGTTTAATTTGGATGCACGAGTTTAAAACAGTGTGGGGAATGTTTGGTTTTAGCAGTTTCCCTTTTTACCAAAATGATTTCAAACATCATTTTCAGAGACATCTTAACCCTTTCCCTCATACGACCATTCTGCAGCAGACGACTTTAAACATATTTTGTCAAAACATAGAAAATCTCCATAATTGAATGGATAACCTATGACTTAAAGTGGAAAACATTGTGGCAAAAGGAGAAATTGCACGTTTTGTGCAATTTCTTCTTTGGACACTATGTTTTCAAAAAGCCGTCTGCTGCAGAGGCGTCAAAAAGCGTCTATATGAGGGAAAGGGTTAAGTCATCTTGTACATGGTAAGGAGTTTTAGACTTGCTCAAGAAAGCCCATAGTGTCTGGTGTAAATTGATCACAGTCACAAGTTGAGTCAGAAGTTTAATAAAATATATTTTTGGGGGTAAAATATATATAGTTTGTGGGGGCCTTTTAACCCTTTCCATTATTTAACATCTTTTGATTTTTTCATGGAGAAAACATATGAAAACTTATAAAAAAAAGACAACATAAGAAATTATTCATCATTGGCAATTGTTGCTCCTTTTCTGACCACATTTTCAACTCTATTTCCTTGGTCACTTACTCAGTTTGAAACATTTTTCCCACATGCGGATGACTTTTGAAACTATTGTGGAAATGGGAGAACATTGCTCATGATGTGCAATTTCTCCTTTTTCTACAATGTTTTTTAATCTATTCTGAAATTCAAATTTTCATGTACAGAAATCTCTCCTACTCTTCTCCAAAGTCGTCTGCCGCAGATTGTTTGTATGATGGGAAGTTTTATAAGGCTGAAATGAGATCATGTTAATAGAAGTGTTGACACTTCAGTGTGAGAAAAAGTGTGATGTGAAAGCCTTGTTGGTAACTATTATTATTATTGTATTTGTAAATTAATGTGATAAAACAGAGGAATACAATGAAAATCCTAGTCTATATGTGTGTGTAAGATAAACAACAATGTATAGCTCATTTAATGTGGTTAGGGACAGACACTCAATGTATAGCTCGTTTAATATGGTAGGGACAGATACACAACGTATAGCTCATTTAATATGGTAGGGACAATCAGGAATTATCACTGGCAGTAGTGTTATATTTAAATTTTGCATTGGATACAATGAAATTGTTTTGTTTCCTATTAGTAAATTTTATTAAATGTTTGCTCCAGCTGTGGTAAGGGAATTTTAAAGCACTGCCAAATTTCACTGAAAATGCTCTTGCAGTTTTTAAGATGTTTTTGTTTTCTGGATGTCTAACTGATATTAATAAATTAACACTTTCCCACATGCTGTTGCCATCGGATGCCTCTACAGCAGAAGACTTTTTAAAACATTCTGAATAAAGGAGAAATTGAAAGAAGCAATTTCTGCTTTTGTCACAATACATTTAACTATATATATTCAATCATTATACTTTCATTCATAAAAAAAATCCATTTTTTTGCATTGATGTTTTCAAAGTCTTCTGCTGCAGATTTGATGTATGTTGGAAAGGGTTAATTGTCCCTGCCAAATAGAGTGAGCTGATCATGATCACTTCCATCCTGCCTAGCTGTTCCCCTGTGGTAGTTTTGATCCTGGGTCGTACAGGACCAAGGTAATAGAGAATAAATAGTACATCATGCAATAGATAGAATTGAAGCACTGAGTGGTGACAAACACACATTATCTGCTTGATTTTTGAACCTTTTCCCACATGCAGACGCATTTTGTCACATCAACAGTAGACGTCATTTGAAAACATTGCTACAAGATGGAAATTACTCTTATTGAGCAATTTCTTGTTTTACGACAATGTTTTCCCTCATACGACAATTCTGGAGCAGACAACTTTGAACGTATTTTGTCAAAACATAGAAAATCTCCATAATTGAATGGATAACTTATGACTAAAAGTGGAAAACATTGTGGCAAAAGGAGAAATTGCAAGTTTTGTTCAATTTCTTCTTTTGTCACTATGTTTTCAAAAAGCTGTCAGCTGCATAGGCGTCAGAAAGCGTCTATATGAGGGAAAGGGTTAAGTCCATCTGCTGAAGATTTGTCATTTGTGGGAAAGGGTTTATCCATTAAACTAAAGTTGCCTGCTCAATGCTTACATTTCATTTGTTACGACATTAAAATCATGACCATACATTTTACTGATGGGTTTATTTTGTATGCCATACTTTTCATATGGAATCCATTTTTATTATTTTATCGAAATAAATAAAATATATGAATAAATCATGTGAATATGTACAAATTGTACTGCTTTGTTTGTATTGTTTTCTTCTAGTTTATAATATGATATACCTCGGGCAGAACCTCATAAATTTATCTGCATATCCGTTTTGGGGTAAGGCAAGTTTTTAGCTTGACTATTCGAAGAATATGGAGAGCTATTACTGTCGCTTGTGCATCGATATTGCAACTTTTGTTTAAAGTTTTGCATCCAAGACTTTCTCGCAACTCTCAGATGCTATTCCTTTGAAACTTCACACACTTTTTGGACATCATCAAATGACCTTGCGGGACAAGCCCTGTAACTCGACATCAGATTTTGACACAATTATGCCTGTTTTTAGACTTAGAAATATTGGTTAAGGTTTTGCATGCAAGGCATTTTCTCACAAACCACAGATGCTATTGCTTTGAAACTTCACACACTTAGTGGACATCATCAAAGGACCCTTGCAGGACAAGTCCCAAAACTCTATCCGATTTTGATGTAATGTGTACATGTTGAGTAAATGGTTAACCCTTTCCCACATACAACAACTCTGCAGACGACTTTAAAAACATACTGGAATTTTTTTAATTAAAGTACACTGATTAAAAAGAGTTTAAATCATTATGACAAAAGGTGAAATTGTTTGTTTTGAGCAATTTCTTCTTTTGTCGACATGTTAACAAAAAGCCGTCTGCATCTCAAAGCGTCTATATAAGAGAAAGGGTCTTATTAAGATTGCAAGTATAAAATCTGTCAAAGAAATGAGAGTCAAGCTACCTCCAGACATGCTAAATAATAAGGACAATGAAATTATGGATGAAGTGGATAGATCCCAGTTTGGTACATACCAAAGACTTGTCATAGCATAATTATGTAGATCCAAATTAGGCTGGATATACATAAATTATGTATGTACTGACTAATCTGGTTCAACACTGATACCTAATGCCTAACGGTTGTCTTTTTTCAAAAAGAGCTTTAACCCTTTCCCAGATATGACAATTCTGCAGCAGACGACTTTGAACGTATTTTGTCAAAACATACAAAATCTCCATAATTGAATGGATAACCTATGACAAAAAGTGGAAAACATTGTGGCAAAAGGAGAAATTGCACGTTTTGTGCACGTTTTGTGCACGTTTTGTGCAATTTCTTCGTTTGTCACTGTTTTCAAAAAGCCGTCTGCGGCAGAGGCATCAGAAAGAGTCTATATGAGGGAAAGGGTTAAAAAAAAAAACTACCTGAAATTGGAAAAAGGAATATTTCCTAGAAATTGAAGACACTCTGGGACTACTCGTGAAATCATACAAGCCATGCAACATGAAACATAAACTTATGTGAGGTATCCCTAATGAAGATTCATTTAACCTTTTCCCACATAAAAACAAATCAGTCTGTAGCAGACTGAAAACATTTGGACACCAATGTGACAAATCTGTATGTATAATTATTGAATAAAGTTGAACATATTTTGACAAAAGTAGAAATTGCTCATAATGAGAAATTTTTCCTTTTGTCACAATGCTTACAAAAGCCGTCTGCCTATATGTGGAAAGGGTTACAAATAAATGCTTGCATGGTAACTTATGGTAAGGACACTTCCCCTGTGGCTTAACCATTTCTCTCATACAACAGATTTACCGCAGACACTTTGAAAAAATGGTGACCAAAACCAGAAAAATCTCCATAAAAGATAGCTTAATTGTTAAATAAAATTGAAAACATTGTGGCCACAAGGTTTTTAAAAGACGTCTGCTGCTATTGCATCAAAATGCGTCTGCTGGTGGGAAAGGGTTAACCATTTCTCTCGTACAACAAATCTACAGCAGACTACTTTGAAAACATAAAGTAAAAAAAATTAGAAACTGAATGAAAGGGCAATTACTAAATTGAGATGAAAACATTGTAGCAAAAGGATATCTAATTGTATAATATTGTTGTAAAAATTTGTTTAAAAGCTAGTCTGATTGATAACTGCAGAATGCTAGCCTTAATGTCCTCAAATTTGATACGCATATTTTGTTCAATGTTCCTGATAATGTGGCGCTAAAGGGAGCATAAACATTTCATGTTTATGTATTGATTCCAAATAAAAAATAAAACGTGATATGGATATATAAGGGGAGGTGACCAATCTAGTCAATCTTGCTGGTTCATGCCAGACATACTAATTTACTATAGATTGCTGGGTACCAGATTATTTAAGTGGTTGAATATGCCATTTCAAGATTTGAAGTATAGCAACATGAAACCAGTGGTGCAAAGGTAGAGCGTTGGCCTTTCGTACCAAAGGTCCCGTGATGAGCGGGTTTTGATATTGGGATTTTTCCACACAAACGGCGCGAGTACTGGTTAAGTCTCGAGGAAGCAGACACATCAAGCGTGATTAATATAAGCTGAATGCTTGTTTCGCAATTGATGTAGAATAATTAAGTGTAAACTAACCCCATCTCTACAGACATATTATGATTCCTTTTCTGCATATAACTGCTGAAAACATTGTAACAAAAGGACAAATTGCTCATAATGAGCAATTTCTCAATTCGTCATAATGTGTTCACTTCTATTCAATTATTATACTTTCATTTGCAGATATTTCTATTATTTTTGCCAAGATGTTTTCAAAGTCGTCTGCAACATTTTTGTGATATGTGGGAAAGGGCCAACCTTTATTCTGCTAAATTCAAATGTCAGTTACTGAGAAAAAGAAAGCCCCAGCAATAAAACGGCATTGACAAACACAAGATAGTGACCTAACACTAAATCTAAAGCAGACTACTTTCAAAAACATCTGTGCAAAAGTCATTATGATCAATTTCTCCTTTTGTCACAAATTTGTATCAAAACAAACTAGAAATATCACTGAAGGTGATGAATACCCCCAGCTGGTGCCTGACAATATACATATGTATGAGAAATTCAAGGGGCCATAACTCATTTAAAATAAATTCGAGTGCAATACACCGACAATATGCACAACTAGGCTTGGTATCAATCATTCTTGTGAAGTTGTATTGAATTCTGACCAAGGGTTGCTGAGAAATAGTGTTCACAAGAAATGTCTACAGACCAACTATGTATGAGAAATTCAAGGGGCCATAACTCATTTAAAAATAATTCACGTGCAACACGCCGACAATATGTACAACTAGGCTTGGTATCAATCATTCTTGTGAAATTATATTGAATGCTGACCAAGGGTTGCTGAGAAATAGTGTTCACAAGAAATGTCCAGACCAACGGACCGACCGACAAGCGTGACTCCTATATAGCCCCCATATACTACGTATCTAGGGGTATAATAATCAAAATAGTTAAGTGCAGAAAGCAACCACTTCTATATCTGGAGAAGATAGTGCCTTTGTCCAAAAGCCAGTTAGAACTAATTTGTGTATAATGCAATAATGGGGGTAGTTTAAAGAAAATTGGTAAAAAAATGAATGATTTCTGTTTTATTTTTTAATAAATGAAAAGACAAATTTACAAAAAATGTACAAATTCACAATAAAATGCCAAACGTTTCGTGTAATAAATGACATTAACACAAATGAAATCTGCTTCCCTAGATAAACTCACATTTGAATCTGTATGTATCAAGAGAGCTGCTACTGCATTGTTTGTTCTCTATAGTTATATTAAAAAAAAAAAAAAAAGTATTCAAAAGTTGTTAGATTTTCGATCCTTAAACATACATGCTCTAGACCAATAAATTATATATATATGTTTTTTAGAAAGAACACGATAAGCTATAAAGGATCAAGATTTAATCATGAAGATTAGTTTCAAATAAATCATGTACGTCCTGTAGTTTTTAAGTGGTAAAATCCCTGTGTTTGTAAGTTGTTCATCAGTGAATCCTGTTTGTTAAAAGACCTTGTGCATCTTCCAATAACTTTTCTGTCCTTTCTCTCTGTAAATATACAAGGATGAAAAGTGTTTGATAATAACTGTTCTCTTGGATGAATCTGCAGCAGATATTGAGAGCTTTAACCATTTCCCTCATACAGACGCTTTCTGATGCCTCTGCAGCAGACGACTTTTGAAAACGTTATGGCAAAAGAAGAAATTGCTCAAAACGAGCAATGTCTTCTTTAGCCACAATGTTTTCAACTTCTTTAACCCTTTCCCTCATACGACAATTCTGCAGCAGACGACTTTGAACATATTTTGTCAAAAAATGGAAAATCTCTATAATTGAATGGATAAACTATAACTAAAAGTGGAAAACATTGTGGCAAAAGGAAAAATTGCTTGCTTTGAGCAATTTCTTCATTGGTCACTATGTTTTCAAAAAGCCGCCTGCTGCAGAGGCGTCAGAGAGCGTCTATATAGATGCCTCTGCAGCAGTCAACTTTTGAAATCATTGTGGCAAAAGGAGGAATTGCTCATAATGAGCAATTTCTCCATTTGCTACAATGATTACAGCTCTATTCATTAATTGAACTTTTAATTATAGTGATTTTTCCACATTTGCCAGGATATTTTCAAAGTGGACTGCTGCAGATTTGCTGTATGTGGGAAAGGGATAAAAAACAGGGTAAAGGTTCATTCAATTAACATTTTTGTGAAATTATATTGAAATTTTGTCAGCAGTTTCTGTCAAGCAGATTTTTTATATAATTATTCTTTTCATTGCCCTAGCAATCGAAGACGAGATCGTGAAATTATTTAAAAAGGGGATCATGCAAGTAATATCCTTGTTAAGTTTTATCCAACTTCAAGCCAATGGTTTTTAAGATATTGTTTTAAAGTAAATGGTTAACCCTTTCCATCATACAGCAGAAGACTCTTAAAATATCAAGGCAAGAATGTGAAATCATCATGTTTATACAAGAAAGGTTGATTATTGAATGAAAAGAGTTAAAAAACATTGTGGCAAAAGGAGAAATTGCTCATTATAAGCAATTTCTTCTTCTTGCCACAAGTCGTCTACTACAGCATTGTTAGAAAGCGTTTGTATGAGGGAAAGGGATAACATGTTTGTTTTGTTTTGTTGGGGTTTCACGCCGTTTTCAACATAATTTCAGTTATGTCACGATGACCGTTCACTTATTCATGATCCCTGGGTAAACAAACCAGTACTAGGCTAGGAAATGTGCCTTGCTCAAGAGCAATCCACCATGACCACAACACCGCATGGGGATCGAACCTGGGACGTCTGGTTCCAAATCCCTGCCACTTACCATGATGGATTACTGAAAGGGTGAACAACCGAATAGAGATGAGATCCTTATGTGTCGCCCTGTATAGTTAAGCAACATGAAAAATGATGTGAAAATTTAATACATATACTCACATCTAGTTTTTCCAAAGCGTCTCCTTTATCTTTAATATCTGCATAGGCAGGCAGAAGAGCTTGTAATCGGACAGCTTTTAGTGCTGTTGGCTGACAAGCTATAAGATGACTAATTTCTTGGGCCTGCAATTGATACATTTAAATAGTTTTAGTATACATGTAATTCTTAAACCATATCCCCCATACAACAAATCTGAAGCAGAGAATTTTGAAAATTCTTTGCAAATACATGTTTAAGGAAAATATTTCTAAAAAAACATTGCGAGGAATCGCTCATTTATAATATAAGTAAGTTAGAGCAATTTCTTCTTTAGCCATAATGTTTTTGTTATAATTTCTGCTGCAGATGCATCATAATAAAAGGGCTATAAAATGTCCCTTTAAGAAAAATCTGCTGTGAACATATCTTATAATTTGAAAAAAAAATATGTCTGTTGCAGATGCCTCAGAACTTATCTGTATATGAGGGAAACAGATCATTTAGATGTCAGTTTACTGGTCATATCAGACGTGTCCTGTCATTCTTATGTGCATGATGATTAATTGACAGTTTAACATCATTTTCAGCAGTACTTCAGCTTTATCACAGCTGCCAGTTTGTTTCCTGGCTCTCTGACATCTAGGTAATCCACATAACATAATTCCTGGATCTTAATTTGGAAACCAGTAAAATGTTGAATACTGTACACCGACACTTTCAGGTTGGGTCTCATTTCGCTTACTAAAAATAGCAGTGTTTCATTTAGCTGCACATCCTGAGTCCTAGGCTCATTAAATTTTGCCAGGACTCATTAAAATGTAAAGATCTTTTTTTTTTGCACTGTAGGACTCATTGACTTATGACAAACATTTGGTACGACTCATTGAAAGAAATTTCAAAATGAAACGCTGAAATGGTGATTGGCATTAATTGTCGACCCTTTCCCACATACAACAAATTTTGAAAACCTTTAAGCAAGAATGTAGAAAACCTATGGAAATTAAATTTCAACTAGAACTATCACTGAAGATGATAAATACCCCCTAAACAGCACCTTGACCTACACCATAACTTAACTAGAACTATCACTGAATGTGATTAATACCCCCGAACGCCGCCCTGATAGGAAAAGTTGTGAAATATTTAGAAACCCCACCTTAAAAGGACAATGTTATGGATCGGGTTATTCTTGTTTTGTTCATTTTTGGATATGTAAATTAGAGTTATGGTTCTTGTACACTGCACTTCCTCTGATTATGCTCTACCGTTGTATGTAGTTTTATTAGATTCCATCTGTTAGTTATTAAATAATTCTCCGGACAAGAAAAAGTAACAAAGGGCAATTAATCTGTATTTAGGTAAATAAGAGTTATGGTTCTTGTACACTGCACTTCCTCTCATTATGCTCTACCATTGTATGCAGTTTTATTAGATTCCACCAGTTAGTTATTAAGTAATTCTCTGGACAAGAAAAAGTAACAAAGGGCAATAACTCTGTATTTAGATAAAATAGAGTTATGGTTCCTGTACACCGCACTTCCTCTCAATGTGTTGTATCATCCTATGAAGTTTTAATAAATTCCAACAATTTGTTTTAAAGTTATGCTCCGGACAAGACTCTACGAACAAGAAAACGTAACAAAGGGCAATAACTCTGTAATTATGTAAATTAGAGTTATGGTTTTTGTACACTGCACTTCCTCTGATTATGCTCTACCATTGTATGTAGTTTTATTAGATTCTATCTGTTAGTTATTAAGTAATTCTCCGGACAAAAAAAAGTAACAAAGGGCAATAACTCTGTATTTAGATAAAATAGAGTTATGGTTCCTGTACACCGCACTTCCTCTCAATGTGTTGTATCATCCTATGAAGTTTTATTAAATTCCAACAATTAGTTTTAAAGTTATGCTCCGGACAAGACTCTACGAACAAGAAAAGGTAACAAAGGGCAATAACTCTGTAATTATGTAAAGTAGAGTTATGGTTCTTGTACACTGCACTTCCTCTGATTATGCTCTACCATTGTATGTAGTTTTATTAGATTCCATCTGTTAGTTATTAAGTAATTCTCCGGACAAGAAAAAGTAACAAAGGGCAATTACTCTGTATTTAGGTAAAATAGAGTTATGGTTCCTGTACACCGCACTTCCTCTCAATGTGTTGTATCATTCTATGAAGTTTTATTAAAATCCAACAATTAGTTTTAAAGTTATGCTCCAGACAAGACTCTACGAACAAGAAAAAGTAACAAAGGGCAATAACTCTGTAATTATGTAAATTAGAGTTATGGTTCTTGTACACTGCACTTCCTCTGATTATGCTCTACCATTGTATGCAGTCTTATTAGATTCCATATGTTAGTTATTAAGTAATTCTCCGGACAAGAAAAAGTAACAAGGGGCAATAACTCTGTATTTAGATAAAATAGAGTTATGGTTCCTGTACACCGCACTTCCTCTCAATGTGTTGTATCATCCTATGAAGTTTTATTAAATTCCAACAATTTGTTTTAAAGTTATGCTCCGGACAAGACTCTACGAATAAGAAAAAGTAACAAAGGGCAATAACTCTGTAATTATGTAAATTAGAGTTATGGTTCTTGTATACTGCACTTCCTTTCATTATGCTCTACCATTGTATGTAGTTTTATTAGATTCCATCTGTTAGTTATTAAGTAATTCTCCGGACAAGAAAAAGTAACAAAGGGCAATAACTCTGTATTTAGGTAAAATAGAGTTATGGTTCCTGTACACTGCACTTCCTCTCAATGTGTTGTATCATCCTATGAAGTTTTATTAAATTCCAACAATTAGTTTTAAAGTTATGCTCCGGACAAGGAAAATCGGAACGGACCAACCGACCGACCGACCGACCGACCGACCAACCACAGGGTGACTCCAATATACCCCCTCTAAACTTCGTTTATCGGGGGTATAATAAGTAAAAGGGCCATAACTCTGTAAAATAACATGCAACCTGTTACCCCTTTAGGATATGCACATCTCCTCTTGGTATAGAAGCTTAAGGTTAAATTTATTGAATTCCACTTAGTGGTTTGTAAGAAATAGGCCGGACAAAATATGGCTTCCGATCGACAGACAGACAGCCCGACACAGTGACTCCTATATACACCCGCTTCTTCGAAGTGGGTATAATTATTGAATAGAGTTGAAAACATTGTGGCAAAAGGAGAAATTGCTCCTAATTAGCAGTTTCTCCTTTTGTCACAATGTTTTCAAACGCCGTCTGCTGCAGAGGCATTAGAAAGTATGTAGGAAAGGTTTAACCCAATAAGATATGACTTACGCGACTTGATTGATATCGTAATCTCATGATTCGGAGTCTGTTTCGGGCTTCTGCAGCTCTGTAAAGACAAGGACATTATTCTATAAATATTCACAAATTATTTCAACCCTTTTTTCCCCAACATGCAGACAGTTTTGAAAGCATAGTGGCAAAAGGATAAATTGCTGCTAATTAGTAGTTTCTTCTTTCTGTTGATTTTTGAACTATTTTAAATAATTATGTATTTTATTTATTTGAATTTTTCAATTTTTTGCTCTGATGTTTTAAAAGTCGTCTTCTGCAGATTATGTTGTATGGAAAAATTTCATTACAGTTAAATGGTAAGTTATCAAAAAATATTCACAATTTCATGCAAATTCAGAGGACGTACAATCTAAGTTGTTTTCCTGATTTTATCTTTAAATAGAATCACATTGAAAACATCTTAGAGCAAGGTGTTAAATCTGGTAAATTTCAGACAAAGAAATTAAAATATAGAGGGGAAAAGAAACAACTGCTTGTTTTCTAGCAAATTCTCCTTTTACCACATTGTTTAAAAAGTTGTATGTTGCGCAGGCATCAGAAGTAGTTATCTACATCAAGGAATGGGTTACCCGATTGATTGATTGATTGATGTTTAATGCCATTTTCAACAATTTTTCAGTCATATCTCACCTATTAATGTGTTTCAAGGCTTTCTCACACCAGTACTCCACACAACATTCTTTCCAAGCAACTGGCTGCTTTTCTACATAGACCGTTAGCCTATTGGTGTAAGACAAATGACACTGGTCACAGTGACTTTTGTAAAATGTCAGACAGAATATTGGCCAAGCTGGGGTTCAAACTCATAACCCCTGGATTGACAGCCCGCGTCGTTCCCGACTGAGCTACCGGGGCTCGTCAATGGGTTACCCGAATACATATGACTAAATTCAAAAAACCCGATCATGAAAAACAAACACTTACTTCAACTGTCCAATCAGTTTCTCATGTTTATCTTTCTCTGATACTTCATCTTCGGAGGGTGGGGGATGATCTCTGAAAAAAGATGTTAAAAACAATCATTAAAAGTGGATGTAATGGAACCTGTGTATAAAGACCACCCATCAGAAGGCAACAATATGGTCTTTGTTCACAGGTGGTCTTTAATTGCAGGGTCATTTAAGCAGAAAATGAGTTATTAGGAAACTGAAAGGTATTCCAAGGTGGTCTTTTTAGCACAGGTTTGACTGTTTATGATAAAACTGGCAAAATTCCTTAGCCCAGCAGCCTAAATAAGAGGGATTTTATTAGCCTTTTCCCACCAATATCTCTTTGATTACCCAACCAAAACACTATATTGTGGGTACTTAAAAGAATCGTTTCAAATAAAGATCAAAGAATACTTAGTACTTGTCTTATCTAGCTTTCCATCATGCATATAAATGTTCATGCATCTGCAACCGATGACTTTTGAATACGTTGCAAAATGAACAAGAGTGCCAAACAGTGACAAGATACACATGTATGTCAATGAGGCATGACTCAGGCACGACTAAAGTGAATTGGCCAGTTTTTTATCAATAAACATTCCTTAAGTAAGTTTCATGAAGATTGGATAATAACTGTTGAAGTTAAAGAGCAGACAAGGCCTATTTTACCAAAATTTGGACAATTGAAAGGCCTTTATAAATCCAAAAGTGCCTTTGGCGACTTGGCTGATTATCGAACTTGACCAAGACATTATGCCAACAAAAATATGTACCAAGTTTCATGAAGATTGGATGAAAACTGTTTGATTTACAGATCAAACTTAGCTAAGACATTATGCCCACAAACATGTTCAACAAGTTTGGAGAAGATCGGATGAAAATTGTTTGACTTCGAGAGTGGACAACCCACACAGGTGTTCCCATAATAGGTCCCTTTGAGTGTTTAAAATTTGCTCATATGAACAATATCTGTTAACCAAAATTGTGTTAACTTTATTGAATACCTCAATCCTTTCATTGATATAGATTTTACATATTTTTGCCTTGATGATTTCAAAGTAGTTTGCTGCACATGAACTGTGTGTTTGAAAGTGTTGCTTCTAGATGCTACTTCTGTTATAACTGATAATTTGGTATACACCTGTTTTGTGATGAAGTATTGATTGTTTGGTGTTTGACGACGCGTTCAACAATATTTCAGTTATATCACAGCGTTTCCTTGGTTGTTACCAGCACTACTGGTCCATTTGTCCATTTATCCTGACACAAACCAGTCAGATGTTATGCTGACCTCGCGACCCTGAGCGTCAAGGAGGGCAGTCAACACTACCATTGGTATGACCAAACCGGGGATCAAACCCAGGACCTCCGGTGCTGAGGCGGACATTATACCACAGAGGTGATGTGATGAAGTTACAATGATCCCTTTTTACATTACACCCTTTCCCTCATATAAACGCTTTTCGGACGCCTCTACAGCAGACAGCTTTTTGAAAAACATAGTGACAAAAGAAGAAATTGCACAAAACGTGCACTTTCTCCTTTTGCCACAATGTTTTCCACTATTAGTTATAGGTTATATTCAATTATAGAGATTAAATTCTATTTTTTGACAAAATATGTTCAAAGTCGTCTGCTGAAGAATTGTCGTATGAGGGAAAAGGTTAAGTAATAATAAAATATATATATTAACTATATGTAAAGCCCTACTTTTCAAATATCTTTTTCTTGTCTATAAGTCGTTTGGAAGCATTGACCTGTTGTTCCACAACATCTTTAGGAGGGTCTTCATACTGGAATAAAAAAATAGTATTGATTGATTGATTGGTTGATTGATTGGGGTTTAACGCCGTTTTTAACAATTTCTCAGTTATATCACGGCGGCCTGTTCAACTACTCATGCATTTCCTGGTTTTCTCACACCAGTACTCCACACAACAAACTTCCCAAGCAACTGGCTGCTTTTCCACATAGACTTAGCCCATTGGTGGAAGATGAATGACGCATGTCGCATTGACTTTTGTCAATCGTTGGAAAGAAAGTCGGCCGAGCCGGGATTTGAACTCACAACCCTCTGGATTGACAGCCCGCATTGCTACCGACTGAGCTACCGGGGCTCGGCAGAGGGTCATCCAAGGAAAATTATATTTAAACAGGCGCATATAACCTTGGACAAGAATTTTAAGGTTTTCATCGTATAAGGAAAAGAAACTAGAATGGAGTTCTTTGTGGAGCACGTGTGTCACCTGCACCTGCTCATTGAAAGTGTGACGAAAAAAAAGTGTGACGGACAGATAGACAGACGCCGGATAAAAAAAAAAGTAATCCCTAAGTGCCTACCATGCTACGCAGGGTGACACAAAAATCACCCCCTGGCAGCCATATTTTTCTATGGATTGGAATAATTGGAACAATCTTGGCGAAGGGTCACCAAGGAACATTTGCACCAAATTATTTTCAAATCTAATCAGTACTTTTTGGACAAGAAGATTCTTATAGTTTGATATTTTCCCCCCTTTTTGACGCCGCAACAACCAATGTTCTACATTAGTTAAATGTCATTTTCACAGCTCTAGATGATAAGCATTTTTCATCCTCTAAAATCCTTATTTGAGCCCCAAAACCTATGTTGTGGGTACTCAAAAGAATCGTCTAGGTGAGAAGATTATTTTGAGTACCCACAACATAGGTTTGTATGAGAAGTAACGGAGATATCATGGAAGAAAGACCTGTTTACTCCTCCTTATCTAGTCCTCTGCCATTTTCAAAGGTATTTCATATTTCAGTCATATCATGGTGACAGATCACTAACCCATAAGCCTTTGGTGATATTCAATACTCCACTAAGAAATGTGCCTTGTCCACTCCAGAGTGATTTATATAACTATAATAAGTGGTAAGGACTTACTTCAAATTAAATGTAAATAAAAAACTAAATATATAACGTCATAACATATAAAATAATTCCAATGCAATAACACCTCTACTGATAGAATTAGATAGATAGATTAGAAGCCTATATTATATATTTACCGCCAAATATCGACTCCGTTGTTGAGGGGCCAGTTTTTTTAAATCTCTCTCTTCAATTTTCTTCCTATTCTTAGCTTTAAATTTTTCACCATCTTCATCCTGGATATTGAAAAAATAATTTAAATACATGTGAAACATTAAACAGGTAAAAAATCCCCAGAGAACTAGACACAAGGGACGTTTCCCCAAAATATTCCTCTTATTACTTAACAAAACCCTATGTTGTTGGTACTCAGTGAGACGATTCTTTTGAGTACCACAACATAGGTTTTCAGTGTCGAATAAGGATTTCAGAACATGAAAAAACACGTACTCTAAAGTCATTTTTCATACCTTGATCAGTAAGTGGTAATATCATTAGAAACAAGATTGCCAAACTGTCACAAAATACGCCTGCTAGGGCCATAATCAAAAAGTGCCTTTTGTGATTTGGTTTGTTGTCTAATTTGGTAAAGATCAGTGTAACTGTTTGACTAAGAGATTGGACATGGGTAATTTGACCATTTTTTGATAATTTTAAAAACGGCCATAATCCAAAAATAGTTTAAAAAGTGATTTGGCTCAGGCTGGTTATCAAACTTGGCCTAGACATTATGCCCACAAACATTTTCAACAAGTGGTAAAGAACACATGAAAACTGTTTTACTAAGGGAGTAGACATGGTTAATTTGGCCATTTTTTCATTATTCAAGGGCCAATTTCCAAGAGTGGCAAATTGGCTGGTTATCAAACTTGGACTAGACATCATCCCAACAGACATTTTCAACAAGTTCGGCAAAGATCCGATGGAAACTGCCCGCCGCCCAAAAGGTTGCCCACAATAATTGATCCTGTAATACAGCATGTATTAATATTATTACAGGTCATCTAAGATTGACCGTTGCACCAATAAGTCAAATTGTCTACAAAATCTTGAGGTACCAACATTGGAGATAACCCATATGAATAAACGAGTAAGAGAAGCAGTGATTGCTGAGTGTTACGATTGTATGGAATTTATGAAAAATATTTCTTGATTGAGGAATGTTACATTTACACTAAATAAAGAAAGAAAATAACCTTGGAGACCCTGATCTCCAACATTGCCCTCACACATCATGAAATATGAAAAAATTACAATAAAGATGCTGATGCCTAAATAGGAGGGAATACAAACAGAAATCAAAGTACAAAGTACTGAAGGTAGAATTGCGATCGTTTAAGAAGAGATACAGAAGTGCATATATGAATATTTATTTTACCGGTTACATTCAGGCAAAGTTTCAAGTGTGTAACCCTTTCCAGTGCTGAGATTTTTCCTCAACCTGAAACTTTAACCAAAATGTTGACGAACAGACAGACGGAGAGACAGACATCGCCAATCTATAGACCGGAATTGCTAGAGCAATCCGGCCAAAAAAAAAAAAAAAAATCATCAATTTTAGCAGTAAAATCCTGCCAAGAAGTAATGAATTGAGAAAAAAATGTGCTGAGAGGTCCATAATTTCAAACTTGCTAAGATTTGGTCTGTGCAATGAATGTACAAATTGAAAAATGTATTGTTGACATGTATTTTCTACACCATCATTGTAATGTTGTTTATCATAAATAAAATTATTCCTTTTTTTAAATAAACTTTTAATCAAAATGTGTGTCTCAGTGTTGTCTTCTTCAGCAGTTTGACAGAAACAAAGCCTAAATCTGAAATTGTGTCAATGTGTTATTTGTCAACTCTGTCCCATAAGTTTTGCTTGTGATTTGAACTATCATAAAAAAGCACGGAAAGGGACAACTTTCCCAACTTTGATTAAATATGTTTTCAATTAAATTGTAAAAAATATTTTTCTTGTTTTTTGAAAGTTTTGTCATTATTATTTAAGACGGACATTATATACTAGAATAGCCAACTGACTATCATTTGAAAAAGTGTTTCTTATTTAAACCTTTCCCACTTGCATACGTAATTGCAGCCGACGACTTTTGAAAACATTGATGCAGAAGAAGAAATTGCTCAGAACAAGCTTTCTCCTTTTGTAACAATGTTTTCAACTATATTCAATGATTACACTTCCAATAAATGTGATTTTCTGTATCTTTGCTCAGATTTTTTTTAATTCGTCTGCTGCAGAGTTTTTATATTGTGGGGTGGGTTGTGATTTGTTAAAGGGCAAGCAGGATTGGGAATTGAGTGTTGCACTTATCCTAATGAAACACTCGCCTGCCTGTGCATGTTTTAGCTTAACTTAACTTGTTAATGTTCTTTCCATCATCAACTTAGTCATATGTTAGTAATCAACTATATGAACGAAATAATCGCGTCAAAATCTTGAATCGCGTCAAAATCATAACGAACAAACTGTCAAAATCTAATTTTGAACTGTGTAATACAAATTTAGAATAAAAGGATGAATCAGTTATGTTGTAACAACCAATATCCGCGGGTCATTTACCTGATTTTGGCCGAAAGAAATGATCGATTTCTTGCAAGATTTATTCGTTATTCGTTCTGCCTATTATAATCAAAGTATTCTAAACGCTTTATAAACAAGTGATTTAAAGCGCTCAAATCATTTGATGAAATTTGTTTCTTTAGACGCGGACCTTGTCGAAAGCACCTATCCAAAATGCAAATCATTGTCGAAGGAATAGATGGACTGAGAGAAAGAGAAAGAAAAGGCTTAGCAATGCATACTATCTTTATGAATAAGGACATGAACGAATATGTATGGACTAGCGCATAGAATTTCGTACTAGCCGATCCTTCATTCCACTCGCTTATGCTAGCGGGCGAGTGGATGTTTACATCTCTGCCGAGAGGGTAAAAAGGGTTACAATTTACAAAGGGTAATTGCGCGGTGCAGTGCTATATTGGCGTAGTGATATCTAAATAATTGTGTACACTTTAAATATGATATTTACACTTACAAGACTTGTTATTTTCTATTATAAGCTTGAATAATCGGATTTTTTTTCGTTACTCTATGTTTGCTTTTGTGAGCATTCGTAAATTAGTCAAACCAAAAATTGCACTTAATTGTTGGTGGTGAAGGGCATATACATCACGTGACTTCAAACTCACTATGACTATGGCAGCCTCTGCGCATGCGCAAGTCTACCAAAAAATCAGTAATTTCCACTTCCATCCATATACCAACAGACCTAAGTATCCCAACACTAGAATACAGAAGATGTGGCATCAACGGAGAAAAATCTTATCCAACTAAACTAGAGAAAATAGTCTAAAATTATTAAAATTTAAAAACAAAATAGCCAAGGAAGAACGCACTAATTAAGCTTTGAAGAAGTTAACACGGAACTCACTCCCATTCACAGTTGTAACAGCACCTAGAATCAACAACTTCGAAAGCAGAATCAACAAACATTCTAACAACAACCCCTTCAAATTCAATCCACGTTGCTTCACTTCAAAAAGTACAAGTGGTGCAAATAGAACAGACTGGCCATTAGCAATCTCCGAATAGATTATATAACGCAAGTTACAGGTTACAACATAATTGCATTTCTCTTATTTTCAAACCTTTTGTTGTGGCACATGTCCCCACAACAATGGGTTTGGAGATCAACAAACATGAAATGTGTGACAGTGTAAGATACACAGGTGGACTCTCCATTTTCCACAACTTCAGCAGTTAAAGATCGACTCTAAACTATAGTATTATTGTCTAGTGGTTGTCTACAATGATTGTACTAATTATGCCACCCGGCTGGTTAGCTCAGTTGGTAGCGTATCTGACTTGTGATATGTAGGTCACGGGTTCGATACCCGGTTGAGGCAAAAAATCAGTAATTTTCACTTCCATCCATATACCAACAGACCTAAGTATCCCAACACTAGAATACAGAAGATGTGGCATCAACGGAGAAAAATCTTATCCAACTAAACTAGAGAAAATAGTCTAAAATTATTAAAATTTAAAAACAAAATAGCCAAGGAAGAACGCACTAATTAAGCTTTGAAGAAGTTAACACGGAACTCACTCCCATTCACAGTTGTAACAGCACCTAGAATCAACAACTTCGAAAGCAGAATCAACAAACATTCTAACAACAACCCCTTCAAATTCAATCCACGTTGCTTCACTTCAAAAAGTACAAGTGGTGCAAATAGAACAGACTGGCCATTAGCAATCTCCGAATAGATTATATAACGCAAGTTACAGGTTACAACATAATTGCATTTCTCTTATTTTCAAACCCTTTGTTGTGGCACATGTCCCCACAACAATGGGTTTGGAGATCAACAAACATGAAATGTGTGACAGTGTAAGATACACAGGTGGACTCTCCATTTTCCACAACTTCAGCAGTTAAAGATCGACTCTAAACTATAGTATTATTGTCTAGTGGTTGTCTACAATGATTGTACTAATTATGCCACCCGGCTGGTTAGCTCAGTTGGTAGCGTATCTGACTTGTGATATGTAGGTCACGGGTTCGATACCCGGTTGAGGCGAACATTCTTTCGGGCGATTTTTCCCATTGCCTCTCACCTCTGATTTATGTGAGAAAGTAGTCAGTGGCTTCGAAAGAATGTTGTGCAAGTACTGGTGTAGGAAAGCCAGGAAAACATGGGTAGGTGCACTGACCGCCGTGATATGACCAAAGCTGTTGAAAGCGGCGTTAAACTCCAAACAAACAAACAAACAAAACTAATTATGCCCCTTGGTTCAAAATTGGCCCCATCCCGAGTGTCACTTTCTTTACAGATATATAGGGAGAAATCTTCTCATCCACATTTTGCAGTTTTGTTTCAATTTCGTCTGCTGCAAATTTGTTGTATGTGGAATAGGGTAAATAGTCACGCTAAAGGTTGATTTTCTTAACCCTTTCCCACATACAACAAATCTGCAGCAGACAACTTTGAAAATATGAATAATCACTTATTGAAAGTATAATTACTGTAAAATGCTTGTTGATAATATTGTGACAAAAGTAGAATTTTCTCATTATGTCACAGTGTTTTCAAAAGTCGTCTGCTTTAGAGGCGTCAGCAACCGTCTACAAGTGGGAAAGGGTTAAAGCGCCGATCTTATAGATTTCACAGCTGATGTGAATGGCATATTTCAATTTATATCAACTGTATTAATTTTTCACAGACCAAAAACAAGACACCTATGCTCCTGCGTGATGTAGATCTTGCTCAAGTTTTACAAATTGAGATAAGTTGCTTTATCCTTTTTCCACATACAACAAATCTGCAACAGACAACTTTGAAAACATAACATAAAAACATTATTTCAAAAAGTCATCTGCTGCAGATGCATCAAAATGGGTCTGTTTGTGGGAAAGGATTAAATCAGTTGAAAGTGTTCAATTCTAATTGATAATTGTGGAAGACATAATTAGCAGTTAAACTTGAATAATTTAAAAGAGAGGTGTTATTTAAAGATTGTTGTATCTATAAGTGTTGAGGAAACTGAAAATAGCCAGCATCCACAGGTATAACCGTATTTATAGACTGGCATCAATTATGTAGAGAAAATTGCTTTTGGAATTGTCTTCTGTTACATGTGGAAAAGGGTTATGCTTTGTTATAGCAATTTATTAGTGTGTTATAGCATGACTGATTTATTGATTTGGGTTAAACACCATTTTGAAAAGGCTAGCCTGTAATAAAGTCCTATCAAAAGAGAACAGCACGGCAATACTTTTGATAGCTACATTTGTTACCAACGACATATATACGTTTTAGGCAATGTTTGGAGTTCGACGATATATGAGCCGTCCGACGAGAAAATTAACATTTTGATCTCTGCGTAATGTATCGACCAAGATCAGCCTGCGCAGTCTGAGCAGGCTAATCCAGGCCGACACATTCCGTCTCGGGGTGGATAGAGGAATAGAGTAATGATTCCTGAAACAAAAAATCAACAGGAGGCGAAATGTGTCTGTCCGGGTTAACCTGCGCGGCAGATTCCACAGTGTTGTTTTTTTTCGTTTTCATATTCGAATAATCGGAAATCTACTGTTCCGGATTGAAGAAATAACGGGTGCATAAATAGCCGAGTTATCATAAGCTGTCTTTTAAGATAAGAGATGCATTACTCATTTAATATAATGTGATAGTAAATGCCTGCAAAACATTGTACATCATGATTGGATTACATGCACAAATATTCATAGATTGACTGCATTAACAGCAATGTGTGTAGCCATTTACTAAATGTATTCCGTTAACACATAGGACACCCAATATTCAAATAATACGTACGACTTTCCCATATTTACAATCAGTGTCCTGGATTGAAATTCAAAGACAGGGATGTTCATTATTCAACATAAGGGGTATGATAAACTCTAATATGGTGCAATATTCACGAAATCCTTCAAGTCGGATTTGGCAGGATGCGTAACACAATAGGCAGGAAGTAAGCCCTTCAACCCACTTGATTGTGTGGGAGTTCTCCTTTTACCACAACGTTTTCAAAAGTTGGCTGCTGCATCGGAGAGCGTCCATAAAAATGGTAAAGTATTAACCGTATTGAATTTGAGGAGTAGTCTGCTTCGAAATTATCTATTGACGAAATGTTTATCTATTAAAAGTGTAAAACATAGTGAGAGAAGGAGACACTTATGTATTTTGCGCAACATCTGCTTTTATCTACGAGCTTTCCAAAATAGTTCCTACAGAGGCGTCTCATGTGTAAAACCAAGTCACCAACGATGAGGATAAAAATATAACTAATTAAACACGTTTGTGTTGTGTTTTATTTATATATGGCATTTTTACCAACAACAACAACTATGTTGTGCTCACAGTTTACTAAATTTGACATAAATGTGGCCGCAGTCGGAGATTATAAGCCCAATTCATTAAAATCAATGTTGCGAAACAAACTTTTCAACTATACACAACCGTACTAATATATCTACATAAGTACAACTAATGGAAACTGCCCTTTACAAACACCAACATTTTATAACTCGAGTGTGTATACGTTGTTTCGCTTGAGCATTCTACCGTTTAAATCTTAGGTCGAACCCGACCGAGGTTCAAACCCTGGACTATTGCTGCAGAGTCGGACGGGATAACGGGAATATGAGGAATATGACAAAATGTTTGACCATATTTCAACAAAAGGACTGTTTATGCATGCCGTGTCTGTATCATGTCTTGACTAAACGGCAAACGCTATCGTTTGTAAGGATGATATAATCTTGGCTAGAGATAGCACTATCAATAATGTAATATGAACTGATATTGGAACAGTATACCTTACTGAAATCTCAACGCTTTACCCATCTGCATTTCTTAACTTATTCAACAAATAGTTAACCTTTCGCTGCCAAAGGCAATGAAAGGCTTTTGAAAACAATGCAGATTCAGACAACAGCTCGTTACGAGCTGTCTCTCCTGAAATATGCATTGCTTACCCCTTATACATTAGATTTTACCAAATTTCCTGTTGGACGAACAAAATGGTGTAATCCAATTGTTAACATGGTACAGCCGACATTGTGAAATTTGTGAGATTACTCGAAACAGTGAGGCAAGAGGAAAAGCTTGCCTGAAATAGGCAATTCAATTTCAACTTGTGTACCAGTGTGCTACTTTTCAATAACACTACTAACTACTTAATGAGACTTACCATAGGTTTGCCTTCATATTTTTAATCTCGTCTCCTGCGTATTCATGTATTTTGGAAAGGTTACACACGTGTTTCCTTCCTCGCCACATAGCATCCAAACGTCGGAAGTATGGGAAGCAGGTTATTCTTTCTAAAGATGCTCAAATATGGCTTGATTAGCGGTTACGGGGAGTGCAATTTGGCAATGCACACGTCCTAGTAGAGTGCTCATGCAGGGATCATAGACTAGTGAACTGTCATCGTGCTATAACAGAACCTCTGTTTTCATAATGCGTTAAACCCCAAAAAGCTACGCAGTTTGACAGAGAAAAGGTTTTCAATGAACGTTATGAATGTGTTTGCGCAAAGTAAATATGGACTCCTGATGTTGGTTAATACCAGGGATAGTAGAAAATACACACACGTCGCTGCACACCTGCATTCCGGTGAAGAAGATGACGAATACAAAACAATCGGGTTTTCCCACTCTGATTTCATAACTGATCTTGAAAAGGATATGAAGTAAAAGGAGTGATTAGCGGACATGATTTACGTTCGCATTGCGCGGCGGAGGCTGAAATGGATATTTATAAATACATAAGCATGACAGTGTTTAACCCTTTCCCAGATACAACAAATCTGCAACAGACGACTTTGAAAACATAATGACACAAACATAAACAATCTCCATAAAAGAAAGCTTAATTGTTAAATAAAGTTGAAAACATTGTGGCCGAAGGAGAAATTGCTCATCATGAGCAATTTCACCTTTGGCCACATTGTTTTTAAAAGTCCTCTGCTGCTATTGCGTCAAAATGCGTTTGTAGGTGAGAAAGGGTTACATAAATCATTAGACATTTATTTGAAAACTCGACCACGGCATATCACATGAACACATAGCTTATAGACCCTACGACCAACGATGCTCCAGATCAGCAACAGCCTTAGACCCGTCTAATCACGATTATCCCTGCTCGGTCGCTAGTCGTAATTCCTTCAGAACAGACCAAGTCCAGATTATTGCCGTAAAAACAACATGGATGTAATTTCAGTTTTGTTACATAGTGTTTTTACGTGTCTCGTGGTCCCAACTATCGTTTGAAGTGTGAAATAGAGCGATAGGTAAACAACACAAAAACAGAGTTGCTGATTATCATATTATAGATTGTGGGTTTGAAGCTTGAAAGGTCCTAACGTTCTCCCTGCGTGAACTTCCCAAACACCGTAGACAAATGTTTGAACATCACATGCAAACACTGGTAACCTTTTACCACATACATGAGCATCTGATGAAGAATACTTATGAAAACATATTTGGTAAAAGTATAAATTGGACTTGATGTTTAAATGCGGTAAATGGTTATTGTAAATGTATAGTAATTTTAATTGCAATGTATTCATAAGGCTATCACCCCGACAAAAGCTCGGATCAGCGTAAGCATGCTGCACAGACACTTTTTGCCTCCTGTGGATTTTCTGTTTCAAGAATCAATACTCTATACGTCTATTCCCCTGAGACGGAATGTGTCGGCCCGGAATAGCATTCGCGGACTGCACAGGCTTATCTGGGTCGATATATTACGCAGAGTCCATAGTGTTGGTTTTCCCGTTGAACGGCTCAAATGTCATGATCAGGTGAATATTGTCGAGTAATACCATGGTTGACATTTGAATCAATGTAAACAATCGATAAGCATAACGCGGGAATCACCTGTTTGTCATCGAAATATCGAAAACCCGACTTGTTATCAGTGGAGCGATAATACTCTATATGGTCCTCTTGTGTTATCGTGTCAACGTTAAGCATATCAGTCTATTTAGAGAACCTGCATTGCATCATTCTTGCGTTTTTAATTGATTGATTGATTGATTTGGGATTAACGCCGCTTTATTTACACTTGTGTTTACTGGCTTTCTCACACTAGTACCCAGCACAACAGTCTTACCTAGTAATTGACTACTTTTCCATATAGACTGGAAGACGAATGGCACTTCGGAAAGAATGTTTGGCCGATCTACTGTTCGAACTTACATAGCTTTGACCTACATCCCGAGTCACTACCGACTTAGCTTACAGGGCTCTCAAGGCGCAATGGCTTTCACCTTCACGAATATATCTTATGGGCTTTCATCCGAACCAAATAGAAATCTGGGGTACTTGTTCATGTGCTATTGAATATATATGAAACAGTTTGATTGTGAGTAGGCCATCTTATTCTCTTATTCAGGTAATTTCAAGGTTTCTATCACGCTTTGGGCTACACAGCCATACGCAATCCTCTGTTATCTCTGTGTACTTGGCTTCCTTTTGTATATGTGCACCTTGGTGATAATAAGACACCATTTGACACGCATACTATTTCGCCTCGTGTACTAAAGATACGCAAATGCATTGCAAATGCATACTTGCATGCTTCATTCAAGATATGTTGTGTGTATGTCTTATTCTAAGCATTGTATTCTGACATTATATTGAATTATGAAGGCTAAACCGTATTGGACAAACATAGAAACTAAACATCGTTTTTTTACACTAATCGATTGCGTTTATCTGAAATAGAATTACGTATAATTAATGTATTATACTTTCATGCATTCAGTCGCTTAACGTTTATCAAAACTTTTGAAAGACAATTTGTACATGGAGATGTAAATTTTAATATATGTTCAATTCTTTATTTTTAATTGACATATAACCTCGACATATTGTCACCAAAATGTACAATTCTTTTGGCCTTTCGTAGTACCATATGTGTTTGTTACAATTTAACATTAGATAATAATGACAACATATTTCATTTGGGTTGCATGTTTAACTAAACGCCGGAAGCTTCACAAATTGCAATCTATATATGATCACGTCACCCGAAAACCGATCCCAAGGACGCTCCGACCAGCGGGGACACAGGTTGATCTGTACCTTCCCTGTTAACCATGTGGTCGCGTAAAAGAATCCTGTAAACATCTGGATAATGGTTATATAAAGAAAACGACACTGATTGTAAATGCCGCTAATTACATTATACAAGAGGACATCGATGGTCCTAAATCGCTCTCCTGATTTAATAGAAATCTCAGTTTTCAATATTCTTACAATATGCATACAAGGAAAACAAGCCCCCTTGTGCTTTGATCATATTTATCAATGGATTGTAATAATTTCAACAATCCTGGAATAGGGTCACCTAGGGAATATTTGAGTCAAATCTTTTTAAAATCAGGCCTATAAGTTTGTACAAGAAGATTGTTTAAAGTTTCACGATATATACATATAAGGAAAACAAGTTTTTCCCCTGGCGGCTATGATTTTCAACAGATCGGAATAATTTAAACAATTTTGGAAGAGGGTCACCCATGCAACATTTGTGCCAATAATTTTCAAATCGGACAATTTTTTGGACAAGAAGATTGTTTAACTTTTCACTATGCTCTTATAAGACATACAAGCTCCATCCCCTGGTGGTCATGTTTTTCGACGGATCGTAATAATTTGAATAATCTTGGTAGAGGGCCACCCAAGGAACATGTGTGCAAAATAATTTTCAAATCGGGTCTGTACCTTTGAACAAGAAGACGTTTACAGATTTGACAATTTCTCCCTATTCTGTTGCCGCAGCAACCAAATGAGAGCCACCTAGGGAATGGACGCCGGACGGTGAGTTATCAGATTAGCTCACCTTGAGCACTTTGTGCTCAGGTGAGTTTAAAATCAGAAAGCCGGTGGCCCTTTAGATGAATAAATCGCTTTATTAGCTATTTTTCATATAGAGACGCTTTCTGACGCCTCTGCAGAAGACAGCCTTTGAAAACATTTTGCTAAAGAATACAATTACTCCTTATTCAATAATAATACTCCCATTTCTGGAGATTTGCCACTTTGAAATGTTTTCAAAGACGTCTATTGCATGTGTGTCCTGTGTGGGAAAGAGTGTAAAGTAAACTGTTCAGGAAATCTATTCTTGTACATATTATACATATTTAATAGAATGCAAATATTGGGACAGTGCATATCCAGTCATTTACAATCAATTTAGCCTATATGCAAATACGAGAATTGTACGTACATTATACGCAATCTGTCGTGATGCAATATTACCCAAAATAGTCTAATTCAAAGTCTAGATGCGGCCTTGAACTTCCTGCTCACGACGTTTGCGAAGTTTGGTCTGTCTATACTTGAGGTATTATCTCCCTCTATACTGTACACATATCAATTCTATATAAAGGGAAGAATAACCCCTTAACCCATATCCTGAAAAACGCTATGGATTTGCGGCTGATAAAGACCAAGATCAGCATCTGGTTTTGCATTGATCGCTTCTAAAATCTCAATCATTGACCAATCTATGCCAAAACAATACAATAATGCTCCTAACGAATGACGAGAAGGAATGTTTCTGCAGTAGGATACAATTAATACCAATGAGTCAATCAAAGAGGGAAGACTACAGGATAAATATAAAAAGGCACTGGCATGTAATTGGTCTATTGTTTTTGTAGTTTATGTCCTACAGGCCTATTGAGGTGTATGCAACTTTGGAGACTACCGCATCAAACTCTCTTGAATCTAATATATTGAAGATGTCTTTTGCATATTTCAGCTCGTAAAGAAAGCAATTGTTATTGATGTCACACTCTGGATCACTACACTTCTAATCTGCTGAATGATACACGTAACTGTCTGGAACTTCTGTAAAAGTTATAGACCAATATAATCATGCATATCATTACGGAGTAGAGCATTCTCTCCCCATTAGTAATTCCCTTATAAATCTTGCTCATGCATAACGATGCAAAGTCTATTCATAAGCCAAGGGTTAAAAATACAATCGTGCAATCATAGCAGGATAAGGATTACCGTTTCTCGTCGTCTTTGTATATGAGGGTTCACTGCCTTATCAAGCCGGATTTCCTGCGATACAGTCTTAAGTCCAAATGCGGTGAATTACCCTTTCTATCATCCACTTTACAGAGATACATGCATATCATCCACATATTACATAAAAAAAAAAACTGTTCCATATGAAACTAGGCTGGGTCTGTAACAGCATCGACATTTGCTTCTCATGAAATAGATCGATATTGGTTTCACGACCTTAGTTAGATATGCATATACATACAATAACGATTTTATAAGTAAAGGGTGTATTGGTCTTTGACCTGCAGGTATCCTGAGCGAGATTAGGATGAGGCTATGTATGTCAAAAAGATACTATTTACATTAATGTTGACAACAATGTGCACGAGGAACACATCGGTAGGGTTACACCCTCAGCTCTGAGTTAGATTCTTTAGTTAAGCATAAATTACGACTATTACTCTAGAATGCAAGGGGTCGGATGAGACCGTGTAGATAATCGTACTATGCTCGCGTGAGTCTTCACTGGTCACATACTGTTGTATTTAGGACACTTTCCTGGTGTCTCATCACGAAGTAATTTGTTCAAATCGAATTCATTGTCACACAACTTCCTCATTAGAATATCTCAAAAGATTGTGTTAACTAATTTGTTTCTCGTCTTTTTTCCGAATAATTAAATGTAACCGCAGTCTCGGCGTAGTTTTACGTAATTGTGTTTATTGTTATCTTATTTTATTTATGTTAAGCAGACTTTTTTGGGTAAAAACCAAGAATAATTATCTAATTAACAGCTATCCAAAATATCGAATTTAATCAATATTTCAAATAGGTATAGTTTGACATCATAACTTTTACAAGTATCGGTTAAGAGACAAACTGATTGTGTATAATATTAAATCAGATGAGCAGATGCGCCAATACCTAGTGGAAGACATTTGACCCGTTCAACGAGAAAACCAACACTTAGGACCCTGCGTAAAGTATCGACCCGGATCAGCCTAAGCATGCCGCGCAGGCTAACCTAGACTTGTTTCGCAACCTATGGATTTTCTGTTTCAGGAATCATTACTCTATACCTCTATCCCCCTGAGACGGAATGTGTTTGCCCAGAATAGCCTGCATGGACTGCGTAGGCTGGTCTGTATCGATACATAACGCAGAGTCTACACTGTTGGTTTTCTCGAGTTGGCTGACTTTGAATGGTATTAAACCAGCACTATATACTGTTTAACTTGGCAGATGCCTTGTGAGAAAGCCTGTGCTAAGAGACTTAGGGGTTGGCAACGTAAGGTCTATATCGTACTCTAAACTACAACGTCAACTCTTGGAACAGAGCACCTTGTCATTAAAGAAGAGCCCCTGATGCATGTTCAGATTTCAGCTTTCTTAAAATATTTCAAAGAGAAAAAAGTACAATTTGCAATTGAGACCAAACTACGAGTATAAACTGCTTGGAAAGTTTCCTGTTTGGTTTCAAACCCGTGTTAACAATGGCGTATTCAGTGAACACATTCATAGAGTAACATGCTAAATGATCATTTCTTTTTAAGAGCTTATTCTTTCTATAACGCTGAGATGTATTTGCAAATAATCCTAAGAAAACCATTGTTTCAGTTTTTAATAAATAGAAACCCAGTTACACTTACATACGTGTCACATTCTTATATCCAGGTTGAATCTACTGAGCGATTAAAACGTTTGAAGAAAATACTCTTATTTTTCTTGAGATAGATATGGCTTGACATCATATACTTACACACATCAGATAAAAGGCAAAATGCCAATTTGGCCAAAATCAAGAGCACTCCATTGTGTGAAACATTTTCACTTGCTGGCCTTGTTGGTCCACTTGACCATCTGAAACAAACTGATGATTTTGTTTATAAATTTTGAAAACAAATCGGGGATTACACATTGTTAATTAACTTTGATGACCACAATCTTGTGGATAAAACTTGCGAAACTTGAACAGGTTTGGCCTCAGTTTTCCCTTTTCACTATTCCTATATTCCAGACGCTTTCTACTCATCCTTTTAAAATAAACTTGAAAATTCAGTGGGAAAATAGTATGAATTCATAATGGACTATAAGTTAAAAAGTGCGCAGTCAGAGCCTGATCTAAGCCGTTTGCAATATGCATTTTACACTACATGTACATATAACATCTGGTTTGTTAATAACTAGTTATGATTCAAAGACAAAAACATTGATTACGTAAAATAGACATGTTATTAGATTATAAATTCGTCGCTAACGTTTTCCAGGTTATAGACAACTTCTGATATATATGCTGTCTCGATTCGTTTAAAACATTGTGGGAAAGGAGGTATCGCTCGAAAAGATAAATTACCCATAGTCTTACTGTGATTTTAATATGCGTTTCACTAGTTCCGCTGGTATGTTTTGTTCGTAAAGCAGACGAGAACTGAACTATTATATAAGGTAAATGGGTTACGAGATTGATATTGAAGTAAACATAGATTATGATATTTACATGCTAGATCCCGTGCCTGGGTTATCAAACCAACATATCTGGATGAACTTTGTGCATAACTAGATAGTTATTTAATCTGACACTTAAATCAACTCTTATCCCCTCCATGGAAGACAGTGGTGCAGAGGTAGAGCGTCGGCCTCTCACATCAATGGTCCCTGGTTCGAGTCCCGTGATGAGCGGGTCCTGACTTTGGGATTTTTCCACACAATCGGCGCGAGTACTGGTTAAGTATCCAGGAAGCAGACATCGAGCGTGATTAATATAAGCTTAAAGCTTGTTTCGCAATCGATTTAAAATAAAATAAATAAGTTTAAACTAAACTATCCCCTCCATAACCCTGGACAAAGTAAGTGTTGAAGTTGACGGTCTAAAATCCATGCACTTTTCTTGGATATTTATGTTTTGTTTACACTCGTCTTTTTTAATAGTCGAACACAGGACCCAGGGGCGGTTGAACTTGTATGTCATGAATGAAAAACTCAACAATAGCTTCATTGATACAGGGGCATTTTATTTCAAATGCCTAGAAAAAGTGTAGATTTTAAAATATACACTGTACGACATTGGTGAACTGTGTAGAGCTTGATCATGGATGCAACGAATGATCTAGATATATAATGATAACAAATATACTATGGTGTGTTTTCCACTATTGTGACATACGCAAATACGCGTCTCGATGGTGTAAAAACTTAACGACTCAAACTACTTTTACAAACAATGCTTGGTCTGTGTGTGTTTTTTATGGCACATGTTACTATGTTATCGTAAAAATGCCTTCATTTTTAGAAATCTAAATCGATTTATAACGTGTTTGTCTTACATATATACAAATACATTTATCTAACTGAATTTGCTTCTAAGGTGTTGTACTCTACTTTCAACAGTTTTGCAGTTTTCACGGCGAATATATATCCTGGCACCTGTTAGTCAGCCGTAATAATAATAATCGCAAATTCCTGAACGCCAAAGAGGGAAAGTCAGTATCACCATTTTCAAATTCTCGTAAGGCAAAACCATACCGTAAATTGATATCCACAACTTGTTTTCGATTTCATTTCTGTTGGTTCGCTTTTCTATTAAGAATCAAAGCCAACAATAAAAGGCAAACTTACTAATCAGATTTTGAATTCAACGATTTGATTTCTGAAATCGTTGATAATTTGTAAAATTTGCTTTTGTATATAGTTGAAGAGGGCTGCACGACAATGCTTATTCTCTATCAATATTGATCAAACATCGTTTCAATCCCTTTTCTATTATACCTCGCAGTGTGTGTTCTAGCTACTCAACACACCATTCTTCAAAGGCAATTATACCTTCCTGTATAAACTATTTGGCCAATTAAGGGTACGATGAATGTCGCTAGTCACAGTGACGTTTATAATCATTGGTAATAAGTAATGACTGACCCCTGGATTTGGACTCGCGACATCCATAAGTAGCCCCTGTCGTTACCGACTGAACCATCTCCACTCGGCCCTATATATGAAGGCAAAGTGTACGACGACTCTTCAGTCCTGTTTGATAACCATTATCGGCCCCTTAAGATAATTATTGAAATATGTAATCTGGCAGTTTGAAGTAGTTGGAGCAGAGTCTTTTTATCAACAGCAAGCAGGCAACCTAAGAACAAATGTTTTTTTGTCCATACTATAAAAATGATTGATAAACTGACGTATTATGACTATTTTGGTAGAGGTGACTCCGGCGTGTATAAAACACATACTAATCCCGTTACGCTTACTGTGTCAAGTGCGTTTTCTCGGGTTTTACTATGGCTTTTTACAAATATCTTATTATTTGCATGTTTTTTTTTAAAAGAAATATTGTGGTGACCCTTTCCGAAAGGTATACGCATTTTAAAACATCTGCAGTCGACGACTTTTGAAAACATTGTGACAAAAGGAGAAATTGTTCAAATTGATTTTCCATAGTTTTTAGTAGACATTTCAAAGTCGTCTGCTACAGATTTGTTGTACTTGGGAAAGGGTTAAGATCAAGCAGTTTATTTTGACGGAAACGAACTAAGTTTGCAGTCGTGCCAAATATATGTACAGAAAGGCTGTGTGAGAGAGGGTTGAATTGGTACACTATTGTAATGCTCATTTCCCTTAATCTTATTAAAAGCAAACCTTAACGTAGCTGCATTAGCAAACACTCGTATCTTGGTCTGATTTTAGTTAGATTAGGGTCTGTAAACAACGTTTCGGATAATTCTCTAACAGGCAAATCAACACATACTTTTACAAAAACGATCCTGTAACACATTTTAACTGTCTTCTACATACACCAAATGTACAGCGAAAGACTTTGAAAACAGCAAGGCAACAATGTAGAAAATCTATATAAATGAAATGAATAAAGTTGAAAACATTGTGGCAAATAGAGAAATTGCTCATTGCTGCAGAAGCGTTAACATGCGTCTATATGGGAAAGGATCAATATAACCTTCAGACTTATGTTCAGTGTCGCCTGCTTTAAAAACAAACGAGGACAAAACGTTTACTTTTTGGTAATTTGAAACTTTGATACATAGTTGTGGGTAAAGAGCAATTTCCTTCTTTTGTCGCACTAATAGAAAAGCAGATCTGCTGTTTCAGAGGCGTTGAATGTCGTATGTTACAGGTAAAACGTTAACCATTTCCCACATACGACAATTCTGCAGCAGACGACTTTGAAAACAAATTGGCAAAAATGTGAAATATATCCATAAATGAGAGTTTAATCATTGAATAGAGTTGAAAACATTGTGGCAAAAGGACAATTGCTCATCATGAGCAATTTCTCCTTTTGCAAACAATGTTTTCAAAAGTCGTCTGCTGCAAATGCGTGCAAGTGGGAAAGGGTTAAGACACTTAACATGACAGTAATAAAAGGAACATATATCATGCACTCCATCATGGGGTAAAATATATCTTTCCTTATAACGTCTTCTTTACCTTGCGTATACTTACTATAGTCCTTACTTTGTTTTCTTTATGTTGCTTCAATAAACTACACATTGTTTTCCAGAACGAACTGAAGTGAAGGCCCCTTCCTATAGTGACGTAAAAGCGAAGTTATTCTGGAGAATATAATCATCACTTAAATCAAGCAATTTCAAATAGTATCAATACAGGCTTTCTCTACGGTAATTGTTTTTTAAAATTCGTTTGACCTAAAGATAAGTGTCAAAAATGCCTTCTTTTTTGATTAGGTAAATATATGGGACATGTCATAAGAATATGTTTATTGACTTATATATGGGGAAAAGAAAGTGCATAGTATAACAAACTTATATGTCATCTTAAAACATTTAATTTAGACCTATACAACGAATGCTTATACAATGTTAGAACTATTGATCCATCTAAAGACGGTTAATGTTGATCTCGAACAGTGTTTTGAAATAGAACACATTTTACATGGGACGTCTCAAATTTATGAATACTTAAAAACCAGTCAATCGAGGTCACCCTATTTTAAAAAAGTAATACCGGTTTAAGCAGTTTATAAGAAAGAATTACTGGACTATACTAGACTATACTGGTTACACCGGATGTTTGTTAAACATAACCGTGCTGGTACATTCCTCACAGACTCTTTCTAGACTATACTGGTTACACCGGGTGTTCGTTAAACATACCCGTGCCGGTACATTCCTCACATACTCTTACTAGACTATTCTGGTTACACCAGATGTTTATTAAACATACCCGTGCCGGTACATTCCTCATATATTCTTACTAGACTATACTGGTTACACCAGATGTTTGTTAAACATACCCGTACTGGCACATTCCTCACAGACACTTACTAGTCTATACTGGTTACATCAGATGTTTGTTAAACATACCCGTGCTGGTACATTCCTCACATACTCTTACTAGACTATACTTGTTACACCGGGTGTTTGTTAAACATAACCGTACTGGTACATTCCTCATATACTCTAACTAAACTATACTGGTTACACCGGGTGTTTATTAAACATACCCGTGTTGGTACATTCCTCACATACTCTTACTAGACTATACTGGTTACACCAGATGCTTGTTAAACATACCCGTGCTGGTACATTCCTCACATACCCTTACTAGACTATACTGGTTACATCTGATGCTTGTTTAACATACCCGTGTTGGTACATTCCTCACATACTCTTACTAGACTATACTTGTTACACCGGATGTTTGTTAAACATACCCGTGTTGGTACATTCCTCACATACTCTTACTAGACTATACTGGTTACACCATATGTTTGTTAAACATACCCGTGCTGGTACATTCCTCACATACTCTTACTTGACTATACTGGTTACACCAGATGGTTGTTTAACATACCACTGCTAGTACATTCCTCACAGACACTTACTAGACTATACTAATTATAACAGATTGTTGTTAAACATACCAGTGCTGGTACATTCCTCACTGATCCTACTAGACTATACTGGTTATTACAGATGGTTGTTAAACATCCCGTGCTGGTACATTCCTCACATACTCTTACTAGACTATACTGGTTACACCAGATGCTTGTCAAACATACCAGTGCTGGCACATTCCTCACATACTCTAACTGGACTATATTGGTTAAACCGGATGTTTGTTAAACATACTAGTGCTGGTACATTCCTCACATACTCTTACTAGACTATACTGGTTATTACAGATGTTTGTTAAACATACCACATACTTCAATTTAACTGGTGACCAAGTGTTTGACCTCACATGACCAAGTTTCGACCTTGGCCTAGATAAATTCAGGACAAACATTCTGACAGAATTTGGCCAAAGGACCTAGTTTATGACCAGAATCACTGGATATTTTTAAACATAACCCAGATATCATCAGGTAAGTACCTGCCACGACCATTACATAATTTAGCCAGGTTTACACAACAAATGGCGGCGCCTTTCGGACATGGTTTAGCAAGTATGACGCCAAAGCGACAACCTTCATCTTGGACTAAACCTTACAAATGGCAGGGTTTATTAGTCCTCTTTTGGGTTATCGAAAGTCAATCATGTAATTATTAATTTACTAGCGAACGCCGGGTACCAGACTAAGTCAAGACCCACTCATTTACTAAAAGTACGCTGGGTATAAGACTACGCTACATTGATGGTTCATGCCAGTCGTTCTAATTTACAACATGCTAAGCCGGGTACCACAATCGCTCGCTTCATAACATCTAGGCAAGGTATTGTATCTGGATATTAGACGGTTGAACTGATTTAAACAAAGACAATTTCAGTATCTGCGATCTTTAAAAGATAAGGGAATTCACAATCTCCTCAAAATCGTCTCTTGTCGCACGATTGAGCCATTGTCGAGTCTTAGCCGTCCTCTTATATTCTATATATATAAACATCGATGCACCGTCTGACAAAAAGCCTTGAATTGTTAAATTAGTTTTATTCCAATACATTTAACTGAAAACTTGTTAAAAGCGGTGTAAATCACCATACCGACAAGCAAATTTACCTTTACAGGATATCATTGTCGTGTATCATTTGCAAGGTACATTGCATAGCCTAGTTCTGATTACATAGTTATGCACCACGAAATTGATACGCGTACTGTCACCCAATCTCATCAAAGTCAAAACAAAATATTTCGATATACGTATATTGAATTTGACGACTTCACATTAAATGCTATCTCGAAGTTAACCTATACATTCAAATAGTAATGAGCAAGAGCTCGTTTTCTTCTGTCCAATGAAATCGCACAATACAGCCAAATATCTTTCTATGCTATGGTAACAATCGACAATCACCGCATCTCTATCTCGTTTATTTAGTAATCTGCCCTGTTGATACCTATCGTCCGAAATGAAGTAAAAGAGACCACGAATAAACTGTCACTTTGACAATTGATTATGTCGTTAAAAAGGGCAACACATATTGTACCAGGGAGTCTTTTCTACGTCCCTGATTGTACCAACAAGTTAATTAAACAGATACCATTACAATGCTGAATTTGAAAGGTGCTGAACTCCAGAGCATAGATAGTGTAGTCAAAGTTTTAAAACTGTCCAACATTTGTCTTGAAATATTAGGATCATACTTTTGAGATTAAATATTAGTTATACTTTTTCACTTTCCAGATCAATAAACATCTAACTATTGATCGTTTATGCTTCATTCCTACTGGTTAGACATACCCAGTAAGCCAAATGTCTTTATGACTTCAATTGACTGTTTTTCAACATTTACTGCCAAATAGTTTTGAACTATGTATAACTTACTTTGTTGTCACTACTATTAGTAATATTTGCAGAAGTTTTAACATTTCAAAATGTTGATCTCTATCTGGAGTTCAGCACCCTTAACACTGTACATATCTAGCTTTCCATTTAGACAAGTCCATTGCAAAGTCAAAACAAAAGGGAAAGAAATGCTGAATATCAGCTTAGTGATGTAGTGGTAGATTTCCGCCTCGGGTGCAGGAAGTTTCGGGTTCAATCCCCGGCCGGGTGATACCAAATAGTTTAAAAAATACATTTATGGCTTGCCCTCCTTGGCGCTCAGGAATTTGGGGTTAGCAATCCACTTTACTCGCTGCTGTCAGGGTAAATGGACCAATAACACTGGTAACGTATCCAGGACACGTCATGATATAACCAAAAAGGTTTTGAAAGCGGCTTAATACAACATATAAATTAACAAATAAAGCAAAGGAAAATGCTGCGTTTACTAGCCACCATTATAGATCCTGGTCAGGTGGCGAGATTACGCAGGCTGACTTTGCTCTTTACTGATGGCAGAAATTGACACGATTCCAGCAATCAAACGGTAAAAACAAGTGCAGACGTCAATTACTTATTTCAATAAGTAAAGAATCAATGCGAATTGAGTATCATTTAAAACTAAGTCTGGAGAAAGATCAAACACGAATCTTCATTTGAGATATTTCTTGGAAACAAATTTAACATTAAATGACTGTATAACTAACATCAGATGTTTTTGCTGTCCTACGTATTATCATCTGATAAAAACCCCACATCGAAGCAGCGTTAAATAGACGTAAAGCTTCTTGGCCTAACAATCGAACAGTGCAGAAATGTTTATTTAGATCGACACTTGTCCCAAATTCCGTGAGGCCGTTGTTGTAAGAGCGCGGCTGAAGAAGAAATAATGTGACTTCTTAAACGCCTCTTGTCTCGAGTGGTTTATCTGCTGCAGACGACTTTTGAAAACATTGTGACAAAAAGAGAATTCATTCATAATGAGCATTTTTTGCTTTTGAAACATCTCGTCTCTATTCTATAAAAAACAGTTTCATTTATACACGAGTTTTCATATTTTTCTTATCTGTAATTCTAAGTCGCTGCTGCAGTTCTGTTGTATATGGTAAATGCGCCAGCATAAATGGCCAACATTGGAAAGGAAAGACTGTTGTCTTGAAAGTCGCCCATCATTTGTTTTGTTATGCACGACGCAGTCACTGTATATCAGTCCTGTTTTTGCGAATAGCAAACAAAAAATCGGTCAATTTACAGGACCGCTGAAATGAATCGATACATTTCTTCGAGGTATTGACCTGTTGAATTGAAAGCTGATGTAAACAAAATGCATTCATGTTATATAATTATATTTAATGTTAACTGCATTCTTCCTCTATACTTAAGTATTCATTCCCAGATTGGCTTAGATCGAAACTTGATGCGGTCGGCTTTTATAGATCACGTATAAAATTGAAAGCATGTGACTTCTTCGTCGCCTCATAACTCGAGGGGCTATCTATGTATCTGCCTCTAATGTCAAACCCCTAGTGAGGATCTAGACAGTTGCGCGTCAAGCTACAAGAATGTTAGTAAGAGTTGCGAAAAAGAGATAAAGAAAGCTAATAGAAACAAAAGTTCAAACGAAAAGGTTCAGGTTATGTTAAAAGTGGAAGCTTGCTTTTATAGCGACGCTGGTAGAATGGTTGACCTTTTCGTAAAGTTAAGCAACGTTCCTCGCGGTTAGTGCCTGGATGGGTGACCCGTGATTGCTTAACGCCGGTACACGTTACACTATGGTTTTAATTTACATTTTAATTATAAAAAAACTACTCGCATATAAATAGACTGGTTCACTAATCTTAATTTTCTATCGCAAACTCGAACGAGGACCAGTCTAGTGAAGAACTGCTACGGAAATATCCGAGAGCTGACGGTTACATACGGCGCATGCGCGATCAATACAATTAACACGGCGCATGCGCAAGCCCATTGCACCAGTGACAGTTTTTTCACAACAAATATATGCACTGGTGCTGAGGCACCCGCGCAATAAGAATTTTTTTTTAAGTTATCACTTATCAAGGTATTTGTTATACATGTACCTAATGCAGATTAGCTGTTTAATTATCATTGCATGTAAATCTGAATGGGAAATCTAAACACAAACTAGGTCCAATCTCTATATCTGTACTTTGCGTTACAAACAGAAGTACATGCCCGCAGCGAAACTTGCACCGGCTACGAAACCTACACTGTATTTGTGGACACTGAACAGAAGTTTAGTCTGGTTCTCCGCGTACTTTATATTCAAAAAGTGCCGTAACAAAGTGGTAGGGTCAAGTAATCCAGACTGAGCAGAAGGTTTGCTTTAAAACCGACATGTGTCTTGTCAATTTTAGTTATAAAAACAGGCGGTATCAAATATGGTATGCTAAAGCTAACTTGGTGCGCTGTAATAATGTTGTCATCAGAAAAAGACAAATACTAGCCAGTAGAATGCATCCGTAATTATTTCTTTGTGAAATTTCTTTGTGAAACCCGCCTCGTATACATTTGAAATTAAAGAGCAGCAAGTAGGGAACATTCAAGCTTTCATTCAAGTCTCAATGTTCGTATGTTTGTATGCTAGAAAAAAATCCTATATAGAAATGTCACGGACGTCTTTGTTTGTATTGTGTGCTCAAGAAAATGTGTTTCTATGTTTCTATGTTTGTACGCATTTTGTGTACAAATAAACTATGAAGAAATTTCAGAAGACTTTGTATGGTATGCTCAAGAAAGTGCATTTCTATGTTCATTAGTGTTCAAAGAGAGTATATTGAAATTGTCTAACTCATATAATAGAGAACATATATATGTCGATACATTATGCAGAGTCCATAGTGTTGATTTGCTCGTGGAACGGCTCATATACATGTTGACTTAGTGCCTTCAAGCCCAATAAAGTGTAGTGCACACGAACAATAACGATAGCACGCCTTTTGTTGGAGTTGTTAGAAGATTGTAATCATTCCAATATGCCTATTTTTAGACGGTTATCTCTTTGTTTCATGATTTCTTGTTCAGCAAATTTCTCGATTATTTTCAAATGTATTCATTTCAAACTTAACGTGTTGATAGCTTGTATTCAGCAGATGCACAGGTGTAAAGTGCACGCTGACTATAATTCTAGCAAGCGTGTTCATCCCACTTTTGATACGCCCGTTGATAAAGGGGCCGCACTATGGTAACGCCTACGACTTTAAGTCCATTGGTGGATGACGCTTGTCACAGTAACTTTTGTCAAACGTCGGAAAGAATGTTGGCCGAGCTGGGGTTCGAACTCACAACCACTGTATTGAAGCCCGCATCGCAACCGACTGAGCTACCGGGCTTGGCATATAAAGACAAGACCGCTCGGTCTCCAAGATATATGGAGTCGTCTTTGCGGCGTTATATCCGTTTGTTTGTGAAGTCTGTATTATAGTGTTTGATTTAATATGGCATACGAGGCGCCTATATTACATATAGATCGCATGTTGAATACAAATCGTATTTAAGGTTACTTTGGGATTGACTTTATGTATAACTTACCAATTTTAGCTAAATAGCTTATTGAGAAGTGAATATATTGCCTATCCCTTTTCAACAAAAATGCAGAGTTAACTGCATGCGTTTGGTTAAAAGAAGAAAGCCGGTAAAGAAAGATATTGTAACATTGTGGGAAAAAGGATAATTTTGCTGAAATTCTACAATTTCTTCTTTTCAGATAGTGTCTATCGCTCATGACACATAATTGTATCCTTGATATATCAAAAATGACATTTACAATCCTTTCAGTCATACAAGGTAAATTCTTTACTTCACGACAAAGTTGTAGCCGATGAAGATATGCTTTAAAAAGCCAAATTAGCTCTTATAGATATCGAGGGCTTAGCGTGAAACAGTTGTAACTAAAATTTGTATTTTTTTTACCAAGGTTAATCACCACGCCATAAAGTCTTTTAATATGTTAAATCATTTTTCTTGGAAAACAATGGAAATGTAGGTGCCATTGCTCGTTCTGAGCAACGGCACCTAAATTTGCAATTTTTACAAAGGGGTCAAAATTGCCCCTAAACCAGGGTTTTCAAAATAGATTTTTAGTTACAACCATTTCACGCCAAGCACTCGATATGTTGATACGGAAGATATCTGTTTGTTTTAGTTGTTCTATTTTTGTCTTGTTTAAAGCTGTTCCCATATACTCCTTTTAGGAAACCGCTGTGGTCGAGTGGTTAGCGTCGGGGATTTCGAAACCGGGTGTCCCGGGTTCGAGCCCCAGTCGCGGCACTACGGTCAAGGCACATTTTCTAGTACTGGTTTGTTTACCCAGGGATCATGAATAAGTGAACTGTCGCCGTGATCTAACTGAAATATTGTTGAAAGCGGCGTAAAACCCCAATAAATAAATAAATATACTCCTTTTCTTCAACAGTGGACTTTGCAAAAATATGAGAAATCTCTTTAAATGAAAGATATTTTTTGAATATCGTTGAAAACATTTTGGCAAAAGGAGAAATTGCTTATAATAAGCATTTACTATTTTACCACAAGGTGTTCTTAAGTTGTCTTTTACAGTTGCGTCCATAAATGGGAATACGTTAACCCTTTCCCACCTGAAGGTACATATTGACACATCTACAATAGATAACCTTTGAAAACTATGCCATAATGCTTTTTTATTTAATAATTAAACTGTCATATTTCACATTTTCAATGCAGTGTAGGAGACTATGTGAAGAAAAATATATATAGTGAAAAGTATCACTAGATAATTTCACTGTTTTAAAACATTGAGTTTCTCAATAATGCTTCGACAAGTATGTAATACACACATCTCTTTACCCTTTCCCACAAACAGGGGCTTTCTGACAACTCTGCAGAAGATGAATTTTAAAATCATCATTTTAATTCATTCATCAAATCTTTTGTTTGTTGAAATTCTTGGTATCGTATCCCGTATCTTGCTCGCTTTTCCGAAATGAAATTGTCGTTTTGATCGATGTTTTTAGTGGTTTCAACGAGCGCCGTACTTCTCACTCGATTGCTCTATCGACTATGCTTGTTATATACTCTTTTCTTCAAAATGAACATTTATTGATGTTCATACCATATTTGTCTGTAACTGCCATATGAATCAATGTTTGATATTAACAAATGACTTTGTAAATAAAATAGGCCCAAAAATCGATAGATAAATTTCGTCAATGAAATATGGATAAATGTGTTGCAACCATTTAATGCTCCAATCACAATACAATCAAAGTGGTTCTTTTATGCTGGTCTTAACTGTATGTGACTGAACTATTGTTGAAAACATCAGTAAAATATAATGAAAAAGTTTGTGGTAAAGGATGTATTCAAACTTGAACAAAAAGTTTTTTTGCGATCCTAACATACCATATCGGGTTACTTCTAATTATAGCACTGGATATTTGTACATTTTATCATTACCTTATAAGGTTATAACCGCCTATCCTATGCGCAATATCACGTGATTGTTGTTTGTCAAGACTGCATACTGCATAGTCGTTTGGGCCCGGCATAACGCTTTTGGCTTACATACAGTTCGGACGTATCTAACATATTATATTACGGGGAAAGAGTGGTGCGCAAAAAGGATAGAAGATTGAAGGGTGAACTTCGAGAATTCGGTAAGTTATTTTTAGTAAAAGTACTTTTGACCTTTAGTTTGAACATTATATTGTTTTCCTGGTTTATCCAATGATACCGAAGCTAACATACTAACTATAATTTTAGGGGGGAAATAGCTTTGCAAACCTTGATGTAAAGATATGTGATGTGATGTTTAGTGAGTAACTGTTAAGAACATGTTATATAATGTTATATTTAATATTGCGACACCACTTTCACGTATATGTAAATATAAATACATATACAATAGATGGCAGTTAATTGTTAAGGACATGTTATATTATGTTATATTTAATATTGCTATCAGGGCAAAATTATGTTGCTTATCATTCGTTGCATTTTATCCCGTTACCTTTTGTTCGAATACCATTTAGGAAAGGCATCGAACTTGCGACTTCTGCAGTTAACTGTTAAAGAGATGCTACATTTCATATTGCGACTTCACTTTTCACGTACAATTTGAAAGGCAACTAACTTTTAAGACTTCACTTTTTACGCATTTGTAAATATACACAATTGGAAAGTTAGCTAACTTTTAAAACTTCACGCATTTGTAAATATATACAATTGGAAAGGAGCTAAATTTTAAGGAAATGTTACATGTAATATTGCGACTTCCCTTTTCACGTATTTGTAAATATATACATTTGGCAGGGCAGCTAACTTTTAACACTTCACTTTTCATGTATTTGTAAAATATATACAATTCGAAATGCAGCAAACTGTTAAGGAAATATTTATTTCAGTTTATATTGCGACTTCACTTTTCACGTTTTTGTAAATATATACAATTGAAAAGGGGCAAAATTTTAAGGAAATGTTACATTTAATACTGCGACTTCCCTTTTCACTTATTTGTAAATATATACATTTGGCAGGGCAGCTAACTGTTAAGACTTCACTTTTCATGTATTTGTAAAATATATACAATTCGAAATGCAGCGAACTGTTAAGGGAATGTTTCAGTTTATATTGCGACTTCACTTTTCACGTTTTTGTAAAACATCTTAGTCTAAAATACTTTTATTGAAGAGTATTCTATGTAAATGACATTCACATAATATTTCTTCAACTTGTTTTCACGGGAAAAGGTACACGTTTGCATTTCTGAGCAGTGTAGGTTCGGATCGCCTTTACATCTTATCATAATCTATACAATTTGACAAAAACTTATATTACCCTCGTGTAACTAATATTTGAACAGAGTAGATATTTAACAGACTGTGCCGATGCACTGGCTGATCTGAATCTACACTCTTCACAAAACCAAAGGTGAACCTTATCGCACGGACGGTCACATATACGAGCACTACTTAGATTTGATAAGTTTGAAATCAGACAGGAAAGTAATTGTGCAAATTCGCCTATCTGCTCATAATCTACACATACAGACTGGTCGATATGGGACAGGCAGGGTGGGGGAGAAATCAACGACTTTGTTAAATATGTAATAATGGCGATATAGAAGATGAATACCATTTTATTGGAAGCCGCCAGGAGGCGGCGGCGGCTTCCTGTAGGGATGCTTAGAAATTTCGGACAAGGAGAATATTTAGAACTGCCAGGGTGACTACATATCGTGATTTCTCTTTGTCCTTACTAAGTACATTACTTTAAGGTAATGACTGTTAAAACACCCTAAAACAAAAGACAAAGGCCAGTATATTAATTGAATGTATGTACATTTTTATTTAAGCGAAATTCATACTGTATCTAGTCTAAACAGTATAAACTGAATTGGTTACCTGCCTCATGCGTTCGATAGTATGTTAAACCGGGAACCACAAAAAACAAAGAGGTTCGCACTAAATGTAATTACGCAGTAATTAGATGAAAAAGCCACGGCCCGTATTCACCAAACTTTTCAATTTAGACTGTTGACTAAAGCTGAATCTTAATATTAAGTTAACTTTTAGGATTTCCGATAATTTAGATTTAGATCGTTTTCACCAACGCGTTTAAAACCAATCTCAATTAAACCATACATTCATCTATAGTCTATTTATAGATTTTCATTTTGTTCCTAATTTCACATAGATGGCATCTCAATGTTTCAATCATCCTAACTTTTCATTTGCTTTGTTTTTAAAAAACTGACTTTCATGTTCAGTATAATATGAGCCAACCGACAATTCGTACATCGCGTGACCATGGAAGGTAAACAAAAACCGACCTTGACATGTGTAAAAAAACATCAAAAATTAGAAAATTCTATAAAGTATAATCATTGAAAACAGTTGAAAACATTATGACAAATGGAGAAATTGCTAATTTTGAGCAATGTCTCCATTATTCACGATGTTTTTCAAAAGTCGTCTGCTACAAACGCGTCTGGTTGACGTGTTCAATAAAAGGGAAAATACATTTTTTTTTTATATTTGACCAAACTTTCAAAAGATTTATTTGTTTGTTAAAGAATAAATTGTAAAATAATTTCTCACAAATCTGCATAGAAATCCCTTATAATCCGAATATCTCGCACAAACCTGCATAAAAATCCCTTATAATCCAAATGAAATCGTCCAATTTCACAAACACAAAAGGTCACAGATTTTAACACCGAAATTTTAGGAGAGCCTATATGGGAAATGGCTATTCGATTCGACTCAAAAGAACCGCGTCAGCACAAATTCCGCATTTTGATAGTTTTAGTGTTAATTGCATAATAAGATCAATTTGCATTTTTGTGTGGTAGGTTTTTGGAATCGTCTCAAGAGGCTTACAGTGCGATTCACGACTAAAAAGCAAAGACAACAATTCATGATCAGACTGATCTCTGCCTCGCAAGGTTTCCCCCCTTTTCGTATGGTGTGGTACAAATCCTTCACACGACAAACTTGGGACACTAGAGTGTAATAGATTTTCCGAATGTGTTAACTTATGTGTGGATAATCCAAATTAATTGGTGGGTATACCGATAATCATAATATATTATATATCTCATAATTAAAATAAAAAGGAATGAGATGCAAATAAGACACTAGAGTGTAATAGATTTTCCGAATGTGTTAACTTATGTGTGGATAATCCAAATTAATTGGTCGGTATACCGATAATCATAATATATTATATATCTCATAATTAAAATAAAAGGAAGGAGATGCAAATAAGACATAATGGACAGGTTTATTCTCGACTGTCCCACATTTTGATTTTTGGGCTAAAAATCGATGTAGGACTATCGGGAAAAAATACAGGTAAGGTGTCGGCTAATCCCTGCCCGGGGCGAAGATATCACTACAGTTCGGTTCATTTAAAATTCCACTATATTGGTAACCATTTTTTATAAAACAGTATGTTACGAATTTATCAGAAAAAAGCTCTTGTTTGGTCCTCTTTTTGATATAACATAGGAATAAGGAAAATATCAAATTATTTAGAAAAACATATTTTAATTCAAATTAGGTAATTGAACTATTGTTTATAATACATACATTCAAATAACAAATAACAAATTAAACACATCATATAATCACATCGTCTGATCTGGGTTTTCACTGTTTTCAATTTTGTTGAATATTTACTCAGTTTATAAATGGTTACATATGTAGACAATATGTTGCTCTGTCCGCATACTCAATTGCGCTAATGGACCCATCACGCAGGCGTTCCTTTAGGGATGCTAGTCGCGTGTCAATGTTTTTATATTTCCTTCTCTTGGTTGGTCTTTTACCTCCGGTAGCATACTGAACTACCTTGATACATGAAAATGATTCAACTTCCTGGATAGTTCTAAGGATGGAAAATATGTTCGGATGTGAATGCTGAACAGCTTTCTTCAACATGCTATGCCAGCCTTCTACATTGTTTGTCGTCCTTGGACCATGGGTATTGAAGTGATTCCAAATCTGTTTGTCGCTCTCAATCCAGTTCTCAGTTACATAGTCTGTGAATAATTCAACTGCTGCAGGAAGCTCTAAAGTAGCAATGTCAGTGAGTGCTTCGAACCACACGTCTTCAACTGAGTTGACTGGTACAAGTGGTAAAACTGCTGCTCGTCTGACCAGGCGGTGAATGTCTTCGTTTGTCCTGTAATCGTTGGCCAAGCCCGAAGACTGTACCTTCCGCCAGATACACTGTGTGTAGTGGAAGAAGCATGCCTTCACGTCCGTCGTCTGGAAGACTCGTAGAGCAGCTTTTCTTGGAGCGAGTTCGTGGTCCATGAACAGGATGTCGGGTTTCAACTCGAGTCCAAAACGGTTACATTCTCTATCCAGTGCATTAAACAGTTATGGACAATTAACCCTTTCCCACATACGGCAATAATTTCTGAATGCTAATCACGACAAGAGTTCACGTTATTGTTGTCCACTTTGATTTTCAATTGCTCCATTTGCCACAATAATTTAAACTCTTACTATCATTGATGGAGTTTTTCTTTGTTTTGCACTTTATTATTTCAAAGTCTGTCAAGTTAAACATCATTGAAATCGTTGTGGCAAAAGGAGAAATTGCTCATATTGAGCAATATCTACATTTGTCACAATAATGTCAACACTTTTCAATTAGCATACGATCATTTACAGAGATATATTTTTATATTTTGTACTTAATAATTTCAAAGTCATCTGCTGCAGATTTGCTTTATGTGGGAAATGGTTAAACCCTTAGCCACTATCAACCAAAAACAGATGTTCTGTGTGTCAGCATTATTTGACAAAACATAGAATAGTTTTTGGTACAAATTGAAATTTATCATATCCTCTTGTCCATTTATCTGTATTATTATATAAGTCACTTTCCATGATCAGTTTAACTCTTAATCATCTCATTCACTTAAAACACTGACCTGCTTGGGGAGATTGTTGTTTGGAGTACTGGTGTGAGAAAACCAGGAAATGCATAAGTAGGTGAACTGGCCGCCGTGATATAACTGAGAAATTGTTAAAAACGGCGTTAAACCCCAATCAATCAATAAAACACTGACCCTGCCAGGTTACATATATATCTTCTACCGATATCAGCATTACTGACTACAGTTTAAATTGTTATAATGTTTGTCGATTTAAATGTTCTTTTTTTTCTTATTTCTACATGTGCAACGAAATATTGCGGCTTCTCTTAGACGCTTTGCGTCAAACATTCGTCTTGTTCTTACTTGTAATGTATATAAAGTAATTAGGAAAAGATATTTAAGTAACCATTTCATTGATATACCTAGTGTACACAAACTGTGTGAATTGTTATGTTCTACGGACAAGTCAACGATCAATAACCTGATCAGTTATATTAAATGCGCTCTTGTGGTAAGAAGAAACTACTTATATACATGAAATGTTTAATTATTCTCTCTTGCACTTACAAATTCTGTAAATAAATGTGTGTTGTATAATGAGCAATACTAATATAATTATCAGTATTAGTATTTGTTTGTATATATGTGTGTGGTGGGGTTTGTATAAATGTATGTATATGTGTATGTATGTATGTACATGTTTATATATTTATATATTTGTGTATGATTTAATGTAATATAGATGTTTTTATTATCATGACCTGAAAATAACTGGTAATCATGTATGGACGAGAAACATTTTGTTTAAGTCCAAATAAAAGTTGTGTTCTGTTCTATATAAGCATGTTCAATCGTACGTGGGATATTTTAATCAATTACTTATATGACGCACACTCTCTCCGTTTCCAAGAATGTTATTCAAAACGGGTTTTTCTCCCCTTTCGTATTTACTGTTTAATAATAAAGTTGACATCATAATCTGTAAGGCTTTGGCGGTATGTACTGCATAGATTGAGTTAAAAAATAATCCAATTCTGTTATTATTGTTTTGTTTTGAAAAGACACATTGCATATATATATTTTGCCGTGTTCACTTATCTTATTTTTTTAAACTATTTCGGTCGAATATAAATCTGCCTCTAATGTTTGCCAACCCTAAAAGAAGTTTTTCTATGATGTAACGGATCGCTCACATGAGTATTCATGTTTACAGGACAATACAGTATTCTGATCCATGATATGTATCACATTCTCACAAACAACAAATCTGCAGCATACTTATTTTATGGTACATTTGTCTTAGACTAATTTGAATGAAGTCTGTAGATCTAGTTTCAGAGTAACTTGTTTTAAGAGACTGTTTGCACTATACGCATATAAATTGAGCCAAGCTCTACCAAAGCGGCAATGCTTTTTGACTTATCAAACTTTTTCGAAAAGCGTTGTTAGGGGGCTTTGTAAAGAGCATTTATATGTTTATGAACTTACTTTGAAATAAGCCCCCTAGTTTCAAAAGGTTTAAAGGTTGAGAGTATGTGCACTTAATTTAAACAATCCCCATCCCATAGGGGTCGTGTTTTCTTTTTTTAAAATTAAATTTGCTAGAACAAAGACTGAGAGGGTTACCACAACCACCCGAAACCTACTTTAAAACCTTATCATTACTTTCACACGTTTGCCTTATAGGCATATAGGGATAACAGGCCCCATCCCTAAGGATCATGTGTTATAACCTATTAACATATTTTGATTACTCATGAAAAGAACATTTCAGTAAAGAATAATATAGTTTTAGAGGAAAAAGATTGTTTGCTGCTCCATTTGTGATACCATATAAACCATGAGTTCAGTATCGAATCGAATTATTTGAACACTTTCGTACTAGAAACATTCCTTTGAAAATTAGTTCACACAGTGCTTTAAGTGGAAATGTTGGTTAGCATGTAAGGTGTAAGCTGACTGCCACATGTTGATCACATTAGCTCATCTTAAACACTAAGTTTATGCTAGCTAAAAGAGGTCATTTATTGCAACTTGTGTCCAAAGTAACTTTGCAGTATGTTGAACATGTATCTTCTGTTCTGTCCTTCATTGACATTTCGCACGTTGTTGCTACCTTCGTTTGTTTAAACGTCAAAATCAGTCGCGTCTCGTTAATTATAATTGGTTTCATTTTAATTCCGCATGGCGTAGCTGTACATTCCGTTTCATTACTTATTTAGTTTTTGCGCATATATATAGTTGTCTTATTTTTTTGACAGTCTTTAATGAATTCAATTTCATAACTCCAACTTATCGTCGAGCAAAGGAAAATTGGAAAAATTCCATTACAAAAATAAATACCACTATAACGCTACATATCATTTTTTTTAATTACACACAATGCACAAATGGTTGAATGTGGTCGTATACTGCAATGTGTGTACTAATTATTTAGAAGGTTACATTTTTGAATATTTCCAAATGCAAGGATTCAGAAATATGCATAATACGTCTATTGTATTATTTTTCTAAATTCTGATTATATATTAACAACAGTTGTTGGGGCCATAGTCTGTTTTCCCGGAATAATTGTGTGTGATGTCTTTTTTTTATATTTCAATCAAAGAGAAGATCACCGACCGATCGTATTGCCGCACGAAAGAGTAACACCAACTCTCTCTGCCTCAGAAATATCAGAGACATGTAAAAGTTTATAAGTCTCTGGAAATATTAAGTATCTCGAGCTTAGAAATAAAGGTACAGATAAGTTTCATCATCTGTTATTTTTAACATTTCTCCGTTATATGAAGCAGTCACAACATTAAGGACCGATCGAGTGATGTCATTTCCTTACTAATTCATGCGTTCAATAGCGAATTTTATGTCCTCTAAAACGGATTATTCTGTATTTGCTAAGTGTTTCATTACTAGCCCTTTGTCAGTAGGTGATGCTTTAAATATATATGAGCCGTCCCGCGAGAAAATCAACATTATGGCTTCTGCGAAATGTATCGACCAGATCAGCCTGCGCTGTCCGCGCAGACTGATCCAGGCCGACACATTCCGTCTCAGGGGGATTGAGGTAAAGAGTAATGATCCCTGAAACAGATAATCCAAAGGAGGCGAAAAGTGTCTATCCGGGTAAGCCTGTGCGGTATGCTTATGCTGATCCGGGTCGATACTTTACGCAGAGTCCACGGTGTTGATTTTCTTCCGGGACCACAATGTTTTCAACTTTATTTAACAATTAAGCTATCTTTAAGGAGATTTTTCAGTTTTTTCGTAACTCTGATTTCAAAGTCTTCCACATATTTGTTGTATGTGGGAAAGGGTTAACCATGTAAAGCGATGTACTGGTACGATAATTTAAATGATAGGTGGGCTGACTACCGAGATATAACTAACATACTGTACATGAGGACGGTGTACCTATTTTCATTAATTAAACACAATCTAAATGGACCAGCGTCTGTTTTCCAACACTAATTATGTTACAGATCTATACTGGTTTAAGTGATAAGCAGATAGCAAACACCACACGAACATCGAATTTCGAGATTTTTAAATAGACTAAGGCTCCGATACACATATATGTAATCTAATCTTTGAGTTCCCCTTTCACCATACGGCCATTCAAGAAATATATGATTTCCCTCAAACAAATAATGATTAAATATAAAAAGTGTTCAATCTGAAGCGTTATTTATAACGGTGACTTCTCTCTTTGCCACTTGTTAGTTTTAAGATAAGATTTTATGGGTGAAAATGGTAGGCAATGTGAGACTAGGCTCCAATTCCACCAAACGCACTTAGCGCTATTTAAGACTTTTAACAATACTTAAAAGCAAATTTCATCATTATAGTTTTTTCGAAAATTTTGTAAAACATGAATGGTGGAATGTTTAAGTAATTTACTAAGTTCATATAAATCGTTACATGCTGTTAAGTATTTTTAAAAGAATTACTTAACGCAAAGTAAGTTTTCTGGAATTGGACACAGGTCAACAATCGTGAATTAGCCAGGGGCTAGGGTTTTTCAAATGTTAGCTCTCCTTATTAGATATTAATGGCCAGCCTTCTGGACACTGTTTGGGCCGCTCCATGAGAAATCAGTGATAGTAACATCGCATATGAAATAACGTAATCATCGCTCAAAGTGTGACGTACTTCCGCGTGTGTAAACTCGCATATTTACACGGTGTTTGATCATGTTTATAAACGTAGTGTGCATCAATAAAATGAAGAGCGACATACTGTTAAAAGCAGGTTCATCTCTCCCTATTAATTAATCCAAAAGAAGTGTTCAACTTTTCCAACAATTACAAGCGCTTAAGCTTAGTTAGACGTAACGTAAAAAGGTTTGGCAAACCCAAAAATCGCCAAACATGCTTGAATACTTGTTTGCATATTTTCCTTATTACTCTATCAAATACAATACGTTTCATACACTTACATTTATAAATGAATTGCGCATCTTTCTACATGTATATGCTTCAGATACAATAATTAAGAAAAGCCCCTAATTAACACATCATTTTACTGGCCATTTTCCATGAACAAATGAAGATGAAGTGTAACACAAATTTGCGACGAAAACTACAAAACAGTATTAAAAACGTAAATTATCCTTGATTTAGCGTAAAATTACGTCTGTTTCCTCGACAGACTACAGGAAGGATTTAGCGACATTTTCAACCATTTACAGTTGACTTAAACAACACGGAGGCCGATAAAGAGATAAAATAAAATTAGTGACACTTACATTTTTTATGACAAAAATACGTTACCAGTGTAACTGATATATTAATAACTGATATCTGAATTTATCTCATACCGATAAATTCATGTTACTCTAGTGAATGGGACAGGTATTAAAAAACTGGTAAGTATTTTCTTATAAAAATATGTTTTACTTTAAATTATTAAAATTAAGAAAATATACATGAAAATACGTTTTTCCGATAGAAACCACACAGCAAAAATGGTGATTTTTTTTTTTTGTGTGTTTTTTTTTTATTAAAAAACATGAAATGTATTTTTATTTTTTTTCATTAGTCTTAAAAATGTCCCCCTTACGTTAAAATCAGCGTCAGAACGTCATGCAACTTATGAGGAGTTCTTTTGCATTATACAATTGAGTAAAAAACTGGTCAATTTGGTGGACTTTTCTGAATTACAAAATTGAAAAGATTTGTTTCAACATCATTTCAGGATCATCAAATATGACGGAAAAAGTAGCGTAACCTCTCATTCTTAAAAAAAACTTTAAAAACAGCGGCAGACGAATAGAGACATTACTTTTAATATTTCAACAAAGCGAAATGCAAAATAATTTATTCCCAAGTAGAGGTGGACAGCGAGGCATTTAATTACGCGTAATTCTTGTCTTAATTATAAATGCATTGTTCTGTATTCGGTCAAATACCTGTATTGATTCTATAAACACATTTGTCAATTATGTTGTTCTTCAAACGTTGAAGAGCCGACTAGATACATGTATATTGCAGGTCAAAGGGAAGTAAATCATTTTCCATAGGCGACCATTATAGTGTTATGGGTTATGGTTCGTTACTAGCAAATGAATTAACACATATACCTATATCAAACTAAAGTTCATTCTTAGAACTACCAAAAAAGCAAAACAAACCCACATGTTCACCGTTTCTTGACAGATCTAGGAGGTCAAATCAAAGGTGACCCTTATCCCGCACTGAATTTTACTTTCAATTTCAGAAAATACAGCATGTTCTGCAAATGGCTATTAGAGTGTCAACATAGCTAAAATCAAACACTATTTTGGTTATAAATCAGTCAGAGGTTATTCAACTTTATGAAAATCACTTTCAACTTTCAACAAAATCATTATTGTCCAATGGGAGCCAACCTCAGTCTTATATATTCATCTGAAATTCCCTCGACAAAATTGTCTGCCCGGCAAGCCGATCCGATTTACTTCCCTTTGACCTTAATGCAGTCGGTACTTTACTCGTTATCGATTATGGGGTCAGGTTTTCGATTTCCGGTACGATTCCTCTTTTTTGTCGATATTGAGATTAACGTCGGCCTTCTGCCTCTGATTGGCTAAATAAGCAATGTATGAATGTGGTCATGCCTTTTAACCCTTTCCCACCTGCAGACGCATTTTGACGCAATAGTAGCAGGTGACTTTTGAAAACATTGTGGCCAACGGCGAAATTGCACATGATGAGCAATTTCTCCTTTGACCACAATGTTTTCAACTTTATTTAACAATTAAGCTATCTTTAAGGAGATTTTTCAGGTTTTTTTATTGAAAAACATGAAATGTATTTTATTTTTATTAGTCTTAAAAATGTCCCCTTACGTTAAAATCAGCGTCAGAACGTCATGCAAAATATTAGTTCTTTTGCATTATACAATTGAGTAATCAAAGCGCCAATGGCACTGTAGTGGCGATCGTATTCATATATTGCAACAACTACAAAATAAAGCGTTCAAAATATTTATAAAAACCTTTCGGAATTTCCAGATTTGATAAAATTCCAGCTTCCCGTTTTTAGGTCGGTATAGCTAGATACCGAAAACAACTTTTTATATGACTCATAAAGGTCTCAACGGGTGTTCTACACACCGGCTATTGTTTGTTGATAGAGTTGGAACATTGTGAGAATATGTATGAGTTGAAAACATTGTGATAAAATGTGAAATTTCTCATTTTATCACAATGTAAGATATAGCATTTGTATGACTTGAAAACATTGTGAGAAAATGTGAAATTTCTCATTTTATCACAATGTAAGATATAGCATTTGTATGAGTTGAAAACATTGTGAGAAAACGAGAATTATCACAATGTAAGATAGAACAGTTGTAAGAGTTAAAAACGTTGTGAGAAAATGATGATAGAATAGTGAAGAGTTGAAAAATTGTGAGTAAATTATGATAGAATAGTGAAGCGTTGAAATCATTGAGAAAATGATGATAGAATAGTGAAGAGTTGAAAACAGTGTGAGAAAATGATGATATAATAGTGAAGAGTTGAAAACATTGTGAGAAGAACCTTTTTTAGAGTTGAAAACATTGTGAGAAAATGATGATAGAATAGTGAAGAGTTGAAAACATTGTGAGAAAATAATGATAAAATAGTGAAGAGTTGAAAACATTGTGAGAAAATTATCGCTAATAGAACACTGTAAGAGTTGAAAACGTTGTGAGAAAATGTCATTTTCGTAGGACAATATCTTTTCTAAAAAAATGTTAATCAATCATTTGTTCCTAATTTAAAAAATTATGAAGACATACAACTATAAAAAGTTGTTTTCGTAACAACCATAATATGGTAATATGGGATTATTGTCGTAAAGAAAGTTGTTTTCGCGGCAGCCGAGTTGTTTTCGTGAGCCGATTTTATTTATTTATATGCGTTTTAGCCTACGCCACTCTCTAAGTTTTCTATTTCGCGTAATTAGTACAAAAAACACTATTACATACTTTTAAAATTATCGTTATATGTTTGTGCACATGCTTTTAAGTAAATGATTAGAAAACTTATGAATACATGTGATTTATTGTCAAATAAAACGTTGTTTTCGTGACAGTCATGTTGTTTTCGTGAGCCGACTTTATTTATTTATTTGCGTTTTAGCCTATGCCACTCTATAATTTTGCAATGTTATTGAAAACGGGACCAGGTACGAAATAAGCACTTTTCACGGACCATGATTGTTAAACTTGTAGGTCTTTTCAGAAATTACAAAAGAAGTTAATTGGCCGTTTTATTTTGGCGAGGTACTTTCAGAGTACAACCAACTCCTGCCGAATCAGGTTAAAGGTCAAAAGGTTACGGTTGACTACAGTAAAAATAAAACGAGGCACAGGAGTATCATGATACTCTGCATAGCGTACCCAAGACGCCCGATGATATTTATTATCTGCCCAAACATGAAGAAAGATAATATGTAAATAGTTTAACTCTATTTAGATATTTTCTCGATAAATCTCAAATATTAGTACCAATCCGGTATCAAAGTAGCACTAACATTATCATTATTAATCGTGTGCCTGCATCACTGATGGAACTATATATATATATGGCGGTTTAACGGAAGTGAGTAAATTGCCTTTGCAGAAATATCCAACCGATTGTTCAAATACGACTATATAATTTTTTTTTCGTTGTTGTTGTTTTGGTAGCACTGTGTCGATTGTCAACCAATCGCCACAAAAACTGGTCAATTAGGTGGACAACTTGAAAGGATTTGTTTCAACATCATTTCAGGCTCATCAAATATGAAGAACAAAGTAGTGTAACCTCTCATTTTAAAAAAACCTTTGAAAACAGCGTCAGACGAAGGTAGAAATCTCTTTTAATATTTCAACAAAGCGAAATGCAAAATAATTTATTCCCAGAAACCCTGAGTTACCATGAAACGAAAACAAAGACAGAAGCAAAAAGACTTGGCTGAAAAAGAATTGCAACAACAGCAAAATCATAGGGAAAGTCAAAATCACTCTTGTTCTTGTATGATTTCAATTTTGTAACTTACACTTGTTTGTCGCTGTTTGCGTGCATATATATATATATGAAATGAACATTTATCTATTATCTAAAGCTTAAATCGAAACTTATGACGAAATTGTTTAGATTTCAATCCGGATATAACTGCGACTTAAAACAAGTAATTACTACGTTAACGTTATCTTTACTTGATTTTTAAATGAACGTCAAGTTTACGTCATTTTAAATAAGCGTTAAGCCAATCTCATTAAAACCAGATCTTATAAAACTTGCATACTCGTATAATCTCATTAAAACCAGATCTTATAAAACTTGCATACTCGTATATACGAGTATGCAAGTTTTATAAGATCTGGTTTTAATGAGATTGGCTTAACGCTTATTTAAAATGACGTAAACTTGACGTTCATACGCGGTAGAAGTTTTTTGGTCTGATTTTAATGAGATTGGCGTTAAGCCAACCTGATAATTGCACGAATTTTGTCCCCGCAATGCAACGCAATTCGTCGTGCCAATGATTAAAGTATTCGTGAACGAGCGTGAGGAGTGTGTGAAGGGTGCGGGGTGCGTGCCATGACGTAGAGAGAATGTTGAAATTTTCAATAATTCGGCACGCATAAATGTTCGTACCATGTGCGTGAACCATGCGTGAACACTGCGCGAACTTGGCGCGAACACTGCCGACGGTGCGTGTCAATGCGTATCAATGCGTGAACACTGCGCGAACTCGGCGCGAACACTGCCGACGGTGCGTATCAATGCGTGTCAATGCGTGAACACTGCGCGAAATCGGCGCGAACACTGCCGACGGTGCGTGTCAATGCGTGAACACTGTGCGAACTCGGCGCGAACACTGCCGACGGTGCGTATCAATGCGTGTCAACGCGTGAACACTGCGCGAACACTACCGACGGTGCGTGTCAATGCGTATCAATGCGTGAACACTGCTCGAACTCGGCGCGAACACTGCCGACGGTGCGTGTCAATGCGTATCAATACGTGAACACTGTGCGAACTCGGCGCGAACACTGCCGACGGTGCGTATCAATGCGTGTCAATGCGTGAACACTGCGCGAACTCGGCGCGAACACTGCCGACGGTGCGTGTCAATGCGTGAACACTGCGCGAACTCGGCGCGAACACTGCCGACGGTGCGTATCAATGCGTGTTAATGCGTGAACACTGCCGACGATGCGTGTCAATGCGTGAACACTGCGCGAAGAAGGCGCGAACACTGCTGACGGTGTGTATCAATGCGTGTCAATGCGTGAACACTGCACGAAGTCGGCGTAAACACTGCCGACGGTGCGTGTCAATGCGTGCAATCGTCCACAGCGGGTCGAGAAATGAAGTTAGGTGTGAAACTACACGCTATATATATAGCGTGCCGCCAAGCGGGACAAAAGCGTGACCAAAAATTTCCCCGACGACTTCACGCATGCGCGAAGTCGTCGGGGCAATGCATTGCGTTGCGGAAAGACAGCGGGAACTATGCGTGTCACTGCGGGACAATGCGGTACGGTAGACGTGAACAATGCGCGAACAATACTTAACCTATGCGTAAACAAGTAGTGCCATTTCGTGTCAATGTGTGCCAATGCGGCCCATTTTTGTCCGCGCATTGCGTAGACAGTGCGTAACTTATGCGTGTACAGTGCGCGAACAGGCCGCAAACACGGCTTCACGCTCCGCTGCGTATATATCACCGAAATGGCACGCCTTGCCACGACGCATTGCGTGGCATTGCGGGGACAAAATTCGTGCCAGTGTCAGGGTGGCTTTACACATTTTAGCCTCACCTTTTGACGTTACGTCTTATTAGATATATGCTATATCGATATCTATCTACATGTATTTTGATATAATTCCTTCTTTCAATGATCCAACAAGATTTAGTGTATGCTTTAGACTTAACAAACTGTCTCTGAGATTGTTTTAAACTATTGATAGATACGCATTTCCGTGCATTCTTTTTCCTTTCCATTTTGTCTCGATGTAATATATTGTGTTTATAATTCGTGTCTCTCTGAAATTAATTGTGACAGATATTCGCATTCTGCAGTATTCATGTACCTGTTCATCCCTCTATAAGATTTCAATCAAAATGTTTTTACGTTGTAATGGTGTAATACAATGCTGTATGGATAAAATGTATCTGCATCTGCGAAACGTAAATTGAAAAATAATATATATGTATATAACCGACCAAAATGTTATGAAAATCTAGTCAAAGAATAATACATGAATATGAAATAAATCCGTTTGAATCGGTCGAAATTGCGGATTCAACGCAATGCTTTATGTGTCAGTAGATATTCAACTAATAGATGTATAACTGAGCTGAGATTTTCGAAAACCAACCAAAGTGCTGTACGAGTAGTTAAAAAACAGATCAGTCTGCACATGTTTGCAATTTAATATGCATTTATGTGTTTAGGTAACAAAATACTTCATACTACCTCTGACTAACAGTATACACCGAGATCATATTGGATAGATGTCACTGTGCAGGACAATCTACACTCGTCCAGAAATAATCTTGACAGTATCTAGATCACAGCTCAAGTATATATATTACATTACAGACCAAATACAGTTTTACAGTGGTGTACTATAGCTCGTTATGTACATTACAGACCGAATACAGTTTTACAGTGGTGTACTATAGCTACGTTATGTACATTACAGACCGAATGCAGTTTTACAGTGGTGTACTATAGCTACGTTATGTACATTACAGACCGAATACAGTTTTACAGTGGTGTACTATAGCTACGTTATGTACATTGACATACCGAATACAGTTTTATAGTGGTGTACTATAGCTACGTTAGGTACATTACAGACCGAATACAGTTTTACAGTGGTGTTCTATAGCTCGTTATGTACATTACAGACCGAATACAGTATTACAGTGGTGTACTATAGCTACTTCATGTACATTACAGACCGAATACAGTTTTACAGTGGTGTACTATAGTTACGTTATGTACATTACAGACCGAATACAGTTTTACAGTGGTGTACTATAGCTACGTTATGTACATTGACAGACCGAATACAGTTTTATAGTGGTGTACTATAGCTCGTTATGTACATTACAGACCGAATACAGTATTACAGTGGTGTACTATAGCTACTTCATGTACATTACATACCGAATACAGTTTTACAGTGGTGTACTATAGTTACGTTATGTACATTACAGACCGAATACAGTTTTACAGTGGTGTACTATAGCTACGTTATGTACATTGACAGACCGAATACAGTTTTACAGTGGTGTACTATAGCTACGTTATGTACATTACAGACCGAATACAGTTTTACAGTGGTGTACTATAGCTCGTTATGTACATTACAGACCGAATACAGTTTTACAGTGGTGTACTTTAGCTACGTTATGTACATTACCTCACCCCGGGGATCACCTGTTTTATAAGGAGAAAATGTGAAAATGTTCTTGTCTGAAAAAGAAATGCATAGAGCTTAGATATATGGTGTGTATTAGCACTGCATTGTGGTCTTCCACCATGATTGTTCAAATAATGCCCACTGGTTTAAAATTGGTCCCGCTTCTGGGTTCACCTGTTTTACATGCAGCATATAGGGGAACACTTGTTCAAGCAGTGTCAGCTGATATAACACTACCATCGAGGGCAGGTTAATTTTCACCAAATTCTTATAGTGGAAAGTTTTAAAATCTTCTTGAACAAAATGGGCTCCTTTGCGAAGCGTAACAGTAGCCATCTCTGCACCCTCAGTAGGAGGTCAGAGTCTCCAAATGAAAGCTAAATACTAACTAGTGTGGTTTTCACTTGAGAAGGAGACAAGAATATGATATTCAGTAGCCATATAGTTGACTATAATATAGATCGAACTGTTATTGAGCCTCGCTATGTGTACAGGAAACTCACAATGAGCCGCACTTATATGCAATCTGATCAAAGTCTTCAACATTGTTTATGAATAATTAGCCTGGAAATGTTTAAGAGGATCAATATATGAGCCGTCCCACGAGAAATCCAACATTGTAGACTCTGCGTAAAGTATTGATCCGGATCAGTCTAAGCATGCCGCCCAGGCTAATCTGGGCAGACACTTTTCGCCTCCTGTGAATTTTCTACTTCAGGAGTCATTACTCTATACCTCTTTTCCCTGAGACGGAATGTGTCGGCCTGGATTAGCCTGCACGGACTGCGCATGCTGATTTGGGTCGATACATAACGCAGAGGCTATAATGTTCGTTTTCTCGGGAACGGCTAGTGAAGTACAAACTTGCGCATGATATGAATCGTCATTACTGATGTCATTAGAATAATGACGTCATTTTGAAACCCCGACCGTAGCGTTCTTTTAGAATACATGAAGACGAGCATCCAGACGTGTGGACTGCAGATTCATTGTTTTGAAATAATCACGTTTATCTACTTGGTTTATTTAGTTGATAAGGTATTGTGTTTTAGTGCATGTTAATATTTTTATTCTTCAGTTTATTCAGAGACCTAAAATTGTTATTTTAGGTCTCTGGTTTATTCATTCAATTTTAGCAACCTTTCAGGAAAACCAAATATTGGATTTATTAAATGTGTAAACCCTGATCACCATGTGCATCCAAGGAGTTTGATCTGGTTTTCACTGATCCCTTATAAGTCCGAGAGACGATCAGGATTAATGATTGAAGCCTCCGTTAGACAGTGAATTGTTTGATCAGATACTCACAGATAGTATGGCTATCCAAATGGATCTTTGGTAATTGCTTGTTAAAACAGGTTAAGATGACCATGTAGTATATTGTCTTAAAGCACGGCTCATTTAAAAGATATCATCTATTTATATTTATATTCATTCGTTGAGTCTTTCATTGTTGTCATTTATTAAAATATTCACTCGGCCATTTGTTTTATTTCAGAAGGTCTGCAAATAAACCAGTGATCTGTGTTTGGTGTTTGGGTAATTGTGTCTAAAGAAAAGAATCGAGGGTAAGTCAAATATAGTGCATTCGCCTTTTCTTCTTATTTTGCAATTCTTGATATAAATCATTCTATTAAATACTTTAAAAACATTAACAGCTATAGATTATAAGATATTGGTAATTTTATAAGATACTTACCACGAGATCAAACACATCATGGATCTAAGTGTGCATGTTCTTCATAAAATATAGCTTTAAGCAACAATATCTGTATAGGGACCGTGTCCTAGATAAGTAACTCGTTTGCCTTTGCGAAAAGTGTTGATCCAGATTACTATGTGTATCCACACAGTCTTATCAAGATCTAACTAGTTCACACACTACTTACCCAAGTTTGTTAGGAAATTCAGCCAACTTGAGTTGTTTCAGATAAGACTTAATAAAGGGACTGGGTGATCTGAACCTAAAATCAGAAATGTCAATAAACACGGTAGGTCAGACACTTAAAGTCCTTTAGTTTTTAACTGTTGCGTGATGATTTCATAACACATTCAGAATACATAGAAATACAAAGTGTTCAATGTCTTACCAGCCCCGCTTCTTTGACAGTTCACTTATACACTATGTTAAGGTGTCTGGATCTATATAGAGTAAAAACAAGAGTAAACCCCGAACAAACATCTGATGAATTAATTATTCTCAGTTTGTCTGTGAAACAATGAGTTAATCAGGATATAAATGATATATTTCCCCCATTAAATACTGAAAAACATGTGATTTTAACTTTAATTGTCTTTTATTCCTATGTTTTCAGCCAGTCAGTAAATCTACATCGTGGTGGTCTTCGAGTTTGGTTATTTATTGTGTATTGATAACAGACCAACAAGTGGTAAGATTTGTTATTATAATTTGTGAATATGTTAACAGTAGACTGAGTGATTGTTGTAGAAATAGGATCCTTGATCAAAGCCAACCAAAAGGATATTTGTCTTCACTGTAGATCCAGCTCAAACTACTTTTTTATATTATCTGATCTGGTTCTGCACACTAATTGCAACTTACTAAAGGAAACATCCATCTTCTAATGAACAGTGTGAATATATATCAAATATGATATTTGCCCAGGAAAAACCATACAGTCGGTGTACACCCAAATAAAACTGCATTTTCGCTTAATCTGTTCTGGATCTACACTGGTTGAAACTTACTTATTGAAACGTCCAAGAAAAGTCTAACAAGCAATGTGAATATGGATCAGCTAGGGGTTTTACAGTCAGATCTTTTTCCACACTTGTCATAAATACCGAAGGGTTCATTCCTTTCATCATGGCATATATTACTATCATAATCGACATTAATAAGTTAAATTCCGTTAACAGTCATTCAGTTACTTCAGTATCACCTTACTACAATTGTTACACTTATCTGTTATCTAAAAGTAAGTATGAAGGGTCAACATCATGAACTCATTGAATAAGAATATCAAATAAAACTATTAGACTAGTTAAGACCAAGATCATGAATAAGATATACTGGTAACTAAATGTATTCCCCAGAAATATTATGTTACATTTTCTTCATAAATGGTCAATTAATTACATGCACTTTCTTTTACAGAAAAATGGCACAGGCTCCTACCGATATGGCTGAAAGAAACAGGTCCGGTCAAGTTAAAGTCGATGTTAAGGATTATAAACTTTCATTCGATGAAATGAGAGAGGAGACATTACAAACTGAAAAACCAGTGTGGAATAAACAAACATGCGACATTTGCTTTTTATTAGATTTTAGTAAAATCTCTGCTTTATTTGTGTGTTATATATGTCAACAATATGTGTGTGGTAGATGTAATGAGTGGCACGATAAATCCCATCGTATGGTAGAAATAGAGAGTAAGATGGGGGAGAGAGATGGACAGATCGAGGGATTTCTGGACGAAATGATGAATGAGAGTGATAGTGAGAGAAAGGTAATGTTAGATAGAGAGGAAGTTTCTGTGGTCGATAGAGTTAATGTTAAACATGAATTGGATAAAAGTAAGGATTATAGGATAACTGGATTATGTGGACTGGATGACACAAGGTGGGTTGTTTGTGATTATAATAATTATTGTATTAAAGTATTCAGTATTGGTTCGCACATATTACAACGCTATATACGGTTTGGGTCTAAACCTTGGGGTGTAACAGAAATAAGGGATAAACGAGAACCCACTGAGCAGGGCATAATTCCCACTACTAATATTTCCGTTCCCAACCAATCAAAGCCCAATAAACAATGTATGCTAGCTGTTACGTTGCCAGGGGAACGTAGAATATTGTTTATTAATTTAACACAAAATCCTGCCGTAATCACTAAATCTATAACAACGGAGAAACCATGTCAGTCTATAGACTTTAGTGGAGATCAGATTGTTTACCTTAGTGGTGTTTATGGTCCTGGTCCCTGGTTTATATGCGTGATGTCCACAGACGGAGTCACGATAAAAACCATAAACACTCATTTAGACACTTTATGGCTTGATCTCGCTGTTTGTCCTGGAAGGTTCTATTTAACTGACTGGCGTAACAACAAAGTACTTTGTATGAACGATAAGGGAAAAGTAGTCTATCACAAAACAATAAAAGGGTCATCGCCATCCGCGATCAGTGTAGACCCAGACAACAATAATATTTATATTTGTGCCTGGTTTCAACACAAAGTTTACCGACTCGATTCTCGTTTAGAGAGTTTCGAGTCTCTCGTAGATTTCAAGTCGGTAAAGTCGGGGATGCCCGTAGCTATTTGTGTATACAGAGATAGACTATATGTCAGTCATGACACGATGTCTACTGATCCACACTTGGTAACTGTAATCAGAGTTTTATAATATCCCATCCTTGGTTAATGTATACACTGTTACATAGTAACACTTATATAACATGAACGTGTTTCATGAATGTTCTTTTGTTGCCATGGTTACCTAGTCACGAGATTACCTTCCCTCATTAATATGCATTGCTTTGTTTACATTATTTAGTCTGACGTGTTTGGTACACTCAGTTGATACAAATCTGTTCAATATTGGTTTTTGGTTTCCATCATTTATTTTTTAAATTAGTTAATTCATATATTTCTATTTATGATTTAAATTGTATTAATTCAGGATTTGATCTATATTTGTTTCACATATTTAACACTTTTGATAAAAGTTATCTAGCAGTGTTTATCCGGCAACTGTTTCCATGCGTCATTCAGATCATTTATTTTTCTATTTCTTTCATGTTTAAACGTGTTTACTGTACTTATTAGCAAGCCTACCTTGTGTAATTCAGTAAATATAATCCGCTTAAAACTTGATGATTGATTTTTTATATTTGATAATTCAATTCGTGTTTTACACTTAAATGAGAGAGAGAGAAAAAAAGGGGGGGGGGGGTGTGTCACACACATACAGAGAAATAGGGGGGGGGGGGGGGGGAAGACAGACACCCATGCATGTACAAACACATAGAGGGAGTAATGAATACTAGGCTAGAAAATGTGCATTGCCCAAGTGCACTCCACCATGATCGTAGTGCCGCGACTGGGGACATAGAGGGAGACAGACAGTCAGAGAGAGAGAAAGATAAACAGGGAGAAATATATTCCGCTTTAAACTTGATGATTGATTTTTTATATTTGATAATTCAATTCGTGTTTTACACTTAAATGAGAGAAAGAGAGAAAGAGAGATCGCGCGTTGGGGGGGGGGGGGGGGGGGGGGATATATTTGCATTCTGTTAAAAGAAAGAGAGAAGAAAAAATATATTTGCATCTGTTATTTAATTTTTCCTTATGTTATATCATTGTAGTATGCATGTAGTTAACTATGTTTTAAAGACCAATGCAATTATTAAATGTTTTATATTATCCTATAAAGTTTTGACTTTGTTTTTGTTTTTTTGTTTAAACATGGATTAAGAATAAATATCGTGTCAGCAGGCGAAAACAGATCTCTAACTTTGAGCATCACATGAAGATGTACTAAAGAGTCTGGTGTAAATCATAGGACAGTATGGAAACATTGTTCGAAAAGTAGCCCAACTTATCACTGTCATTATCACTATTATTGAGTTATTGTTATTAAAATATCTTCGTCCTTTTGAAAACATTGATAAACATAATATAAATCGACTGACGTCGTGGATATCACAGTCCAGTAACTCGTTACTGCTTGTACAAGTCAAAGACAATGTGTCTGCAGTCAACCAAAATCGCTGGGGAGGAATCGAACACAGAGCCCTGATCTTCAATCCCACATACAATTGAACGCTGATCCAGGAAAACAAACATTGGCGTTATGTGACACTTATGCACGAAGGGGTCATCTAGACGAAATTATGTCAAAAAGGAAACTGTAATTTTCGGAAGTTTCTAGAAAGCTTCTAGGGTTTATTAGCAAATACCCAAATGTTCCTGAGCGTCTCTCAATCAATTTGCAGTAGATGGCTTTGGAAACATCTTGAGAAAATGTGGAAGATCTTTAGAAGTGAAAGTATAAATATTGAATCACAAAATTCAAAACATTGTGGCAAATCGAGACAAAGCTCATTGTGACCAGTGTATCCTTAAGAACAACGCAAATTGTATCAGCAAGCGTTTTTAGCTCACCTGTGAACGAAGTACAAAGTGAGCTATTGTGATCACATTTTGTCCGGCGTCCGTCTGTCGTGCGTCGTCAGCAATTGCCTTGTTAACACTCTACAGGCTATATTTTGCATGTGATCTTCATGAAAATTTATCAGAACTGATAAATTTTTAATGATGATTCATCACCATCAAATCTTGGACAAGTTCCTAAAAAAACATATACAAGCCCCAATACACATCTCAAGATGTATATCCATACCCGCGCGCACCCCAAACAGAACATGTCGGGGAGGATATCCTTCGCAAATGACCCAGATATCGCCATTCCCCCGACACGCAATGAAAGGCATGCCCGCGTATACGGGGACACCCATATGCCGCAGGCCATATTCCACTGACTCCTTCTCCTAAGGAGTATAAAAGCTGCTTTATGAAAAGGATTTAAACATTGACAGTTAAATGGACGCAAGGCGTATTATATTAAAAAATGATATAACAGATCTAGATTGCCTCAAATCAGATTTTGAGCAATTGGTGCAACACATATATGTTATGGCGCTGTCACATAGCACCGGCTAAGCCCAACGGACCCATACCGTTTGATTTAAATGACAAGCGGAGATAATCTCTCCGTCCGCATTTTTTTTTTTTCAAATTGTACTCAACGTTTCCATACCGTCTCTATACCGGGTCCTTACCGCTTATACCGCTTATAGTGTCCGCGTACCAGCCAGTGTCACCGTGTTGGCCGTTTTCTTGCCGGGTCTCGCCGGGTCCTCACCGTGTGGCTACCGGCCCTTTACCGCCCGGAACGCCCCCATACCGTTCGCTAAACGTTCTCGCCGCCTTGCTGACGTCAAACATCGTATATAAAAGCTGGGAATTCACCCGTCCGGCCACATATCAGTTCACGAATTGTACGTACATGTACTCCTCATGTTCAAAAATCCTAACTAATGCCTAAACGTGGAATGAAAGCTGCTGGCAGAGGGGTTGGTAATGTAAGGAAGCTTCCGGAACCGCAGGATCCTCCAACCAGATCTACAACTTCAAGGGTAAAGAAGCCCAATCCCAAGTATGAGTCCTTGTAATTATTATACAGGGATCCTGGCAGCGGATGGCGACATGCTTCCCGTCCAGGGCGCCTATGGTGTGTGGGAAGTTCCACCGCTTCAGAAATCCTTCTGCAATAGCTTGCCATTCTTCAGGTGTCGTCGGAGGGGTCATCGATCACTTCATCCATATATTCATCGCAGATTGCCTGGCATACATCCCGGACTACTATGGAGATAGTGTTTGGTGGGATGCGCCAGACATACTGGAGTTCGGTGTACTTTGCACCCGAGGCAAGGTGCCTAAGCGAAACAGCCAACTCGAGTGCAGGGTCGAGTGGCTCCCGATACGACGTATGTTGCTTTGAGCTGATGTTCTATACGGGTTAATATTTCATCGTACATCTCGGGAGGCGTTCTCATAAAGTTTTTGAAAGCCGTGGGATCCTCAAGCCGCAGTTCGACCATAAGCTGATGGTACACGCCAAACTGTTTGCGACGACTGATCCATCCCTATGAGGCCGGTATGAACACGGCAACACGTCGTCACCGCCCCATAAACGGTTCCATAACGGCTTCGTACCGGCCCACCGTCCTCTTACCGTCCTCATACCGGGTTCTTACCGTGTTCCACCGCTTGTACCCATGTATAAAAAGTTGTTGAATGACTAATATAAAATTAATGTATGGTCAAAGGGAGAACACTCTGTAAATTTGTTGTTGAGTATACCTAGAAATAGGTCTAAAAATAGATTGTTCACGAAAAGTGTTTGTTGATGTTTAAAATAATGGATCTAAAAAATGTAAATAAATGGATTAAAAATTACATCAGGAATAACATAACTGTACAGGTAGGTAAATAAATATACTTTGACCCCATACAATATATTGATTGCAGGTGTCTTGGTATTGTAAGACTGTAGATTGTGATTTTACAGATTGTCTGCAGACGGGGGAATAAAACAACGGTAAAAATAGACAGAAACAATGTTGGAGGAGCTCCATAACAGTCGTATTGGGTATACTGGAATAGAGCTTTCAATCACAGAGTGAATGCCACCAAATAAGTATGTTATCTATGATATATAATAAGGGTTATGACCAAAAATAGTGTTGTAGTCACAAACACTAAGAGGGAAATGGGTCGTATGACGTCATCACTTTGGAATGTGATTTTCCCACGGATTAAAAATGTAAACAATAGTGGTTTTAACCGTTATAGAGATATTTCCACCGAGACAAGTCTGTTATTCCAAACAGAACGATCAATTAAAGAGTGCAATATATAGTTATATTAAAATTATTTGTTTTAAGAATAAACACCCCCTTTCATCTTATGGTCAAAGGGAAGTAACTCAGATCGGCTTGCCGGTATCGGGTGTATTCGGCCCAAAATGTATTCGGCCTGGTCTTTTTCGGCCTAGTCTTATTCGGCCCACTATTTGTTGGTATGCCGATCAAAGAGATATAGTTGTTCACACATTATAACTGTTAGAGTATTGAATTAACCTTGTTTATTAAGATAGTTCGAAGGTTGTTAATCATTCATTATGTAACTTGTTTGATTAAATAATTATACTGATTACATGAAATAAATGTGGGTATCACTCAACAGAGTCTGGTAGAGTCTGGTCGTCAAATATCCCATTATATCACTGTTTTGTTGTGTTTTTGTATTGAAATGAATAAAATAAAGTGCTATTGTATCATATAAATAAAAATAAAAAAGGTATTTGCCTATTTTAGTTCATTTTCGAATGAATATAGAAATATCATATGCGTGGACACAGACACTGGTAGAGTCTGGTCATTATTAAGCAATAAATACAAAGTTTTATACGATTTTTAAGTTATAAAAAGTTTAATTTGATTTATAAATATGTGTCATAATATGTTAATAGGCAAAGCCTAGGTCGTGTGAAAGAACAAATTGATTAAGCACTGTCTCAGTCCCCCATTGAACAAGAAACAAATTAATAGGCAAATTGTAGATAGTTACAAAAACAGAATTTGAAAAACATATTGAAAAAAACGAAACTTAGCATGCATTTAAGTTTAATTTGTACATATATATCTGTTTTATTTTTTATTAGGTCAGGATTGTAACAGACTGTAAGATTTCCAAGGATGTTGATGGAAAACAACAGTAGAAGGCATTGAAGAATGTTCTGATTTATTTTTACAAATGCCAGTTATTTGTAAACTAGTAATACATATAATTGGAAAATGATTCTTACCATAGTTGATTGAATGACTTGCGTTTAACATTACTTTTAATGGTACTTCAGTTCACCTAACATTTTCCCCTGGCTTTCTAGAATACTAAAATACTCCACACAACAATCTTCCAAGGCAGATGGCTAACTTTGCATGATCTGGCTGAATGTATAATCTTGAGACAATTTAAGATGAGAACACTATGCATACAGACTGAGAAAACTGTAATTTTTTAACAAATATTTTCAAAAGTCCCATTTATAATGATGTATGTTGGAAAGGGTAAAGTTTAGCCCCTTGTCTGATGTAAATTACTTGATTTCTGTGACTAATCCGAATGTCGGAATGGTGTAATTGATCCAAATTGAACATATCCAAAATGAACAATATGTTCCTATTCAACAACATTTTCACTTTGAACACCTATCTCCTTTTCTGGTTTTTAATTTGTAAAACAGCATCAGATTATTTGTTAATAAGTACCAGACTTAGCGTCAACAACAGTTACTGATTATATATACATGTATCTGAAATGTGTTGTTTGAAAAAAAAAAATGGATAACGAAAGATCTGATCAATATATTCAATATACATTTTATTGCATAAAACAATAAACAGTATGTTTATAGCAAATAAAGAAGTTATAAAAAGTACAAACAGAGAAATGGATTTTCCAGAAGAATTTGCAATAATTTAACATTGTTAGTGATCATGTTGAAATTGCTCTATTATAAAAATGTGATACATACATGTATAAATTTCGTTAAAACTTTGATATTAGAACGGTTATCAAAGCTGGATCAAACCTTGAACAATTGTACAGATTCTCAGAGTTATCAATGTTGATAACCATTCCTCTTTAGCTCACCTATGCACGAAGTGCAAGGTGAGCTATTGTGATCACATTTTGTCCGGCGTCCGTCCGTCGTGCGTCGTCAACATTTGAGCTTGTTAACACTCTACGGGCTACATTTTGCATCCAATCTTCATGAAAGTTTATCAGAACGTTCATCTCCATAAAATCTTGGACAAGTTCGAAACTGGGCCATATGAGGTCAAAAACTAGGTCACTAGGTCGAATTGAAGGGAAATCTTGTTAACACTCTGGAGGCCACATTTTCAACTTGACCATGTTGAAACTTTATCAGAATGTTTGTCTTGATGATATGTAGGTCAAGTTCGAACATGGGTCACATCGGGTCAAAAAGTAGGTCACTAGGTCAAATTGAAGGAAAATCTTGTTAACACTCCAGAGGCTGCAATTTTTGCTTCAGCAGTTTGAAATTTTGTCAAAATGTTTGTCTTAAAAATATCTAGGTCAAGTTCGAATATGGGTTATGCCGGGTCAAAAACTAGGTCACTAGGTCAAATTGAGGGGAAATCTTGTTAACTCTGTAGAAGCCGCATGTTTTGCTTCAGCGGCTTGAAATTTGGTCAGAATGTTGAGCTGAATGATATCTAAACCAAGTTTGAATATGGGTCATGCCGGGTCAAAAACTAGGTCACTAGGTCAAATTGAAGGAAAATCTTGTTAACACTTTGGATGCCGCAATTTTTGCTTCAGCAGCTTGAAATTTGGTCAGAATGTTTGTCTAAATGATATCTAGGCCAAGTTCGGATATGGGTCATGCCGGGTTAAAAACTTGGTCACTAGGCCCAATTGAAGGGTAATCTTGTTAACACTCTGGATACTGCATTTTTAATTAGATAAAATTGAAGGAAAATCTTGTGAACACTTTGGATGCCGCATTTTGTGTTTCAGCAGCTTGAAATTTGGTCAGAATGTTTGTCTGAATTATATCTAGGTCAAGTTCGAATATGGGTCATATTGGATCAGAAACTAGGTCAATAAAGGAAAATATTGTTCAAACTCCGGAGGCTGCATTTTTACTTTGAGCAAGTTGAAACTTTGTCAGAATGTTGTCTTGATGATATCTAGTCCATGTTGGAATATGGGTCATATCAGGTAAAAAAATATAGATCACTAGGCCAAATGAAGGAAAATATTGTTAACACTGTGGAGGTTGCATTCAGAATAATTGTCTTGATGTGTTTTGCATTGCAGTACATTGTATAATTAAGGTGAGCGATCCAGGGCCATCATGGCCCTCTTGTTTTAATTGTTATTGCTCAATTATAAAAGCTTTTGAAAAGGGTACAGGGAGTAAACTATTTTCACTAGAAGCCTGGATAAAAATGTAATAAGTGTTTAAGTAAGACAACTCCCCACAACATAATTGTTTCATGTATACATTGTTAAGTTTAGTTGCTTCTTTCAAAACATGTACCTGCTGAGATTTGATCTTAGAACTCTTGTTAGACCAGGTGTTTTACCATTAAACTACAGTATAGGTTTTTATTTTGAGCAGCAGTTCATGAAAATATGTGTAATTTTATTACCAGTAAAGTATAAGAATTTTTTTTGTTACAATGAATGTATACCAATTTAAATTTTACCATTTCTATTGTATAGATTATACAATTTCACACAGAAAAATGGATTTCACAATAAATTACATAGAAAACAGATACATTTCTGTGGTATTTCAGTTATATCAGAGGACAGAACACTTATGTGAGGTCACTGGGTGACTAACTGTACTGAGGTAAGGGATACAGCTGAAAACAGTCAACATTGAAATAGTGATACGGTGCACGTTTGTAAAAATATAATGGTATCCTGGTCCATTTTACCTGGTTTGTCTTGGAACTCATCTTTGGAACAACTTGACATTTTCCCAACATAACAAATTTGCAGCAGACAGCTTTGGAATACACCGTAAATGAAAGTATTATTATAAAAAAGAGCTGAACACAATGCAGTGTTTTTACTTGACCCAAATTAGGGCAGAAATTGGCCCCATTTACAATCAAAAGACATCTATCTTTCCTCAAAAGTAGGCCTAAATTTTACAAAATCTGACATTCATCACTATTTGCACGATTGAATGGGCCCTGGTCACAAAAGAGCAAGAAAAAACACTGCATTGTGAAAAAAAAGTTGTCAAAATGCAGGTCTGCATTAGTGAAAAAGCCTTAACAGTAACTTGGCAACACCACCCTACATTCGACAGGGACGAGGGTTAAAATCTAATCACACAAGGATGTGACCCATTTAAAATACAGGGGATTTAGAAACCGTATTTCTTCTAACAACAACACTATCAGAGGACACAATTTTAAATTAACTAAACCAACCCAACCATCAATAAGTCGATTTGTCAAAGAGATTTACCCTCAAGGTCCGCCAACAACTGGGATGTCGATATTGTTGTAAAAGAATCCGTTAGAAGCTTCAAGACAACAAAGATAGTTAACTTCTGGAGGCAGAAACATTTTAATTTGGAAAATGTCTACCAACAGTGTAACCAAGACTCATACTTAAAGGAATCCGCTGTGGTCGAGTGGTTAGCGTCGGGGATTTCGAAACCGGATGTCCCGGGTTCGATTACCAGTCGCGGCGCTACGGTCATGGTGGATTGCACTTGGGCAAGTCACATTTTCTAGCCTAGTACTGGTTTGTTTACCCAGGGATCATGAATAATTAAATTTAATTGCGCGCTAAATGACCTTAGCTGTCGATGCGCCATAAAACAATACTCAATAAAACTCATACTTAACCGGACCGGACCGGACATTTACATGTACTATAGGACTAAGCAGGAACTTATAATCCAAAGACTTTTATTGCACCAAAGTCCACAGTGAGTGATTGTGAATCACTTATTTTCTACCACACACTGACGTGGTACAGTGTGCATGTTGTGACAATCAGTGGATTGTCTTATTCTCTTTTAAAACCCTTTCCCATACATATTTTATCAAAAAATGGAAAATCTCTTTAATTGAATCATGGATAACCTATCATGACTAAAAGTGGAAAACATTGTGGCAAAAGGAGAAATTGCTTGTATTGAGCAATTTCTTCTTTTGTCACTATGTTTTCAAAAAACCGTCTGATGCAGAGGCGTCAGAAAGGGTCTACATGAGGAAAAGGTATAAGGATGGCTAAAGTTGAAGTTGTAGAAACAGAATATTATTCACTATTTTGCATGCAAGTTTTTATTAATATTCATTTTCATGCTGGTTGTTGTCTGAAATGTTCTCATAAATATTCATTTTTGTACATGTACAGTAAACAAATGAAACTGAAGCAAAATAACCTTATTTTTTTTTTTTAAGCATGTATTTTTCAGATATATGGGTTTTAATTAGTTAAATAGCATTCATTGCTCCTGATTTGAAATTAAGTTATATACCAATATATTGTTTTGTCTGATACAGTAGCAAGTTTAACCAGACCAGGGCCCGCGCTGCCGTTTCGCCAAATGCGAGAATTATTTTAGTGGCGAAGTTTTTTCATGATTTGCGAACATAAGCGGCGTAAGGTTTTTAACATCAAAATTTACCTGTTTATCAATTACGACATACAGTGACTGTTTCCGTTAATCTAAGATAATGCACTGCCATTTGATTCAATGCCGGGAACTAGTGAACACTTTACGACACCTGCTTTATCATTTTGACAGTTTGTGTAGCTATTTCACACTTGTTTTATTGTTGTGAAGTGTTAATTCAGCCTTTTAATCCGACTGACCCAACAACTCTGACCGATACTGATACATTAAAGGCCGTACATTATGATAATTGTCAATCATAGATGTATTAAATATATCGGCACGCTTTTTGAAGAAGAAGGTTTCGACGATATGCGACGTAGGCCTTTCATGATTTAATGACAATGTAAATTTGTCATTTTCGATTGGGAAAAATCTATTTAATTATGGGCGAGTACAAACAATAAGGGGACCCATTGATGAGATTGCATATAAATATTTGTTGGAAACTATGCTTGTTCTCAATGACAAAAATGGCTTCGAAACGTCCACTTGATTGTAAATATTTATCAAAAGTGGCGAAAATAAATGGCTCCTAAAATTTAAAAGCGGAGAATTTATTTCAATGCGGCGAAAGTGGTGGCGAAAGAAAAATTCAACCCAGAGGAGGCCCTGCCAGACTGATCTGAAAGCTACCTGAGATGTGACTGCATTTAGGAAAGTCGAGATCTGCCTGCGTAATCTCCAAAGCATCTTGAGCAGTTCAATGTATCGTCAGATGGCTTTTCGGAATGTGCCTGAGTAATTTCCCAAGCTGTTGCTTGTGGTCTGACCTATGCTTTGAGAAAGTGTATTCTGATATTTCATATCTGGAATGATGTTATTTCTTGTGATCTCTCTACTAGTAACAACCAAGTTGGGCTTGGATAGCCTTGCTTGTTATCTATACACTGCAAGGTAATCACAGCTCTGGAAACACCTTGCTTGTTATCTTTACACCCCAAGGTAATCAAGGCTCTGGAAACTTCTTGATTGCTATATATACACCACAAGTAATCACAGTTTTGGAAACGCCTTGCTTGTTATCTATACACTGCAAGGTAAGCACAGCTCTGTAAACGCCTTGCTTGTTATCTTAACACCGCAAGGTAATCACGGCTCTGGAAACGCCTTGCTTGTTATCTATACACCGCAAGGTAATCACAGCTCTGGAAACGCCTTGCTTGTTATTTATACACCACAAGCTAATCACAGTTCTGGAAACGCCTTGCTTGTTATTATACACCACAAGGTAATCACAGTTCTGGAAGTGCCTTGCTTGTTATCTATACACCACAAGTAATCACAGCTCTGGAAATGCCTTGCTTGTTATTATACACCACAAGATAATCACAGTTCTGGAACTGCCTTGCTTGATATCTATACACCACAAGCTAATGATGGCTCTGGAAACACCTTGCTTGTTATCTTTACACCACAAGGTAATCACGGCTCTGGAAACGCCTTGCTTGTTATCTATACACCACAAGGATATCACAGTTCTGGAAACACCTTGCTTGTTATCTATACACCACAAGGATATCACAGTTCTGGAAACACCTTGCTTGTTATATATACACCGCTAGGATATCACTGCTCTAGAAACACCTTGCTTGTTATCTATACACTGCAAGGTAATGACGGCTCTGGAAACACCTTGCTTTTTATATATATACACTGCAAGGATATCACTGCTCTGGAGACGCCTTGCTTTTTATCTATACACTGCAAGGATATCACTGCTCTGGAAACACCTTGCTTTTTATATATTCACTGCAAGGATATCACTGCTCTGGAAACACCTTGCTTTTTATATATTCACTGCAAGGATATCACGGCTCTGGAAACACCTTGCTTTTTATATATTCACTGCAAGGATATCACGGCTCTGGAAACACCTTGCTTTTTATATATTCACTGCAAGGATATCACGGCTCTGGAAACACCTTGCTTGTAATCTATACACCGCAAGGTAATCACGGCTCTGAAAAGCCTTGCTTGATATCTATACAACATAAGGTAATCACGGCTCTGGAAACACCTTGCTCGTTATCTATACACTGCAAGGTAATCACAGCTCTGGAAACGCCTTGCTTATTATATATATACACTGCAAGGATATCACTGCTCTGGAAACACCTTGCTTGTTATTATACACTGCAAGGTAATGACGGCTCTGAAAACGCCTTGCTTGTTATCTATACACCGCAAGGTAATGACAGCTCTGAAAAAAGCCTTGCTTGTTATCTATACACTGCAAGGATATCACTGCCCTGAAAACGCCTTGCTTGTTATTATACACTGCAAGGTAATGACAGCTCTGAAAACGCCTTGCTTGTTATTATATACTGCAAGGAAATCACAGTTTAGGAAACACCTTGCTTGTTATCTATACACAGCAAGGTAATCACGGCATTGGAAAAGCCTTTCTTGTTATCTAGACAACATAAGGTAATCACGGCTCTGGAAACACCTTGCTTGTTATCTATACACCGCAAGGATATCACGGCTCTGGAAACGCCTTGCTTGTTATCTATACAACATAAGGTAATCACGGCTCTGGAAACGTCTTGCTTGTAATCTATATATACATCGCAAGATAATAAAGACTGGAAACGTCTTGATTGCTATATATACACCACAAGTAATCACAGCTCTGGAAAAGCCTTGCTTGTTATCTATACACTGCAAGGTAATCAAGGCCCTGGTGAATAGACCCACCAAATTTCTTATTTTACACAAACATAGACCTCCATTCCATTCTTTTTTCTGGCATCACACTTGGTTATACTTGTACTAATCCATTCCCTCCTCATTCTGTTGTTTCTCTTTTACTTTATATTTTGAAAGCTGCTCTGTCTTTTATATGGTCTCCAGTTGTAACTTGATACAAAAGTAATGATAACCAAGATAGTTTGAGACATAGATTGTTTTGAGATTAAATTTATCCTGCCTGGTAAACGTTTGTATGTCATGGTTCAGTCTTAAAAGACTGCCAGGAGGTGTGTTGTTTTTATGTGACACTGTCTGAGATTCTGCACTGTATATTTATATATGCTTAAAGGTTAGTGTTTAGGATTCGGTACTTGGCATGCCAGGTTTTGGTGACGGGGGAGTGCCCTTGAGCAAGGCACATATCTTGGCCTAGTACTCCGGTTGTTTACCTAGGGATCATGAATAAGTTTTCTGTTGCCGGCACACAACTGAAATAATGTTGAAAACTGCATAAATGATAAACCCCCCAGTTATACAAACAAATCACCAAAAGAGAAAGTCAAGCATTGGTAGTGACAGGTTTTCTCTTATGTTTAGTGATAATTATTACATGTATTATTATTATACAAGTGACTGGACACAGGTCTTTAATTACCACAAGATAAGTAGAACTGTTTTGGCCACAATGCCATGGCGCACTTTATTTTTCCGTCCACAAACACGGACACAATACATGAATCAGCATGTTGTGCCCGTGGCAGTCTTTTACTCCCTTAGTTATTAAAGGTGGAGTAAAAAAGAGTCTTTGTCCAAGTATATATATATATGTCACTTATAAATGAATCAAACTCTGTTGCAGTGTTTCATTTTGAACATTCTTTCAATGAATCATCCATGTATCATCAGAGGTCCAGATAAGGAGGGGTATTCAGCTCTTTTTCCCACAATTTCTCTTATCATTAAAGCAAATTTACCCTATGTTGTGGGTACTCAAAAGAATCGTCTCACTGAGACTATTCTTTTGAGTACCCACAACATAGGGTTAGAGGGTCGAATAAGGATTACTGCCTGAATGTATCAGCGGAGGTCCAGATAAGGAGGGGTATACAGCTCTTTTTCCCACAATTTCTCTCTTATCATTAAAGGAAACCCTATGTTGTGGGTACTCAAAAGAATCGTCTCACCGAGACTATTCCTTTTAGTACCCACAACATAGGGTTAGAGGGTCGAATAAGGATTACTGCCTGAATGTATCAGCGGAGGTCCAGATAAGGAGGGGCATGTATACAGCTCTTTTCCTCACAATATCTTTCGTATCGCTCGGACTCCAACCAAACCCTTTGATGCGGGTACTCACAATAACCGTCACATTGATACGATTCTTTTGAGTACCCACAACAAAAGATAAGAGGGTCAATTAACCCTTTTTCCTCATATAGACGCTTTCTGCAGCAGACAGCTTTTTGATAACATGGTGACAAAGGAAGAAATTGCTCAAAACAAGCAATTTCTCCTACTGTCACCATGTTTTTATTGTATCTCTTTTCAATTATTGTACTTTCATTGAAAGGGAGTTACCAGAAGAATTCAGGTAGGTTTTCAAAGACGTCTGCTGCTGATTTGTTGTATGTGGGAAAGGGTTCCGGATTTTAGAACATGCAGTGCGCCCCTTATCTGAGCCCATATAGATCCTTTCATGTGTTTTGTAAGAAAATGTAAAGTTCTACAATGTTAATATTTAAGTTTTTTTTCACATTTTAATGATTCCTGATTAATTGTTATGCATATAAATAGTAAGGGACTCTGGATGCACAGCAAAATGAAACACTGCTGTTGTGGGTACCAACAGAATTCATTCAATGAGAGGAGACCCTAGAGTACACAGGGTTTCTCGAAAGGTAGTAATTGCCAAAAAATACTTGGTAATAACTCGCCCTTTATGAGTCAAAGGGTTATTTGGAAAAATTGGAGGGTCGAATGAAAGACCTGGTACCACAACATTAAAGGGTTTGAAGGTCAAATTTAATGATTTTAATTTAGACATATCTTAATACTTATATAGACGTCAGGAGTCTTTATTTTCTTTTTGATAAGCTGTAGAAGCTGGCTATGTTTGCGCCATGGTTAAAGAGGTGGACTTTCCCAAAGTCTGTCAAGGTAACAAGACCGTGAAGAACGGGTTTAACTTACAGACGTGTAGCGATCAACCTACCAAATGTACGTTATCTCAACCCTTTCCCCCATGCAGACACTTTTAACCGACTACTTCACATGACTTTTCATAGGTCGTCTACTTGATAATCTTCAGACGAACAATTTCATCAAACTAGAAAACTGAAATATTAATATTAATTTATATTGATCGAGTTAAAAATATTGCAATAAAAGGTGAAATTGCTAGTTTTAAGCAATTTCACCTTTAAGTTTTATTGCACTGTTTTCAAGAGGCGTCTGCAACAGTAGGTGTCAAATATCGTCTGTGTGAAGTGATGGGTTAAATAAATCTGCAGTAGATGATATTTGAAACATTTTGGCTAGAGGAGAAGTTGCTGTCAGATAAGCAACTTCTCCTTTCACACATGTTTTAAACTCTATTCAATAATAATTCTTTCGTTGATAGAGAATATGCATATCATTGCCTAGATATAAGACGTTTTTTAAGTCATTTTCTCCAGATTTGTTGTATGGGGGAAAAGGGTTAATCTAGTCCTTTTTTTTCACATGTATTTTTGATATATAGCAGTGATTCATTTTGCTTAGCATCCTGCATTATGTTCATAATCAAACATTTTTTACAAGGACCTATTCAATTCTATACATGTGCATCCAAGGGATGCCAAAAAATGACCAATGTTAATTTCAGATTTCCAAGGCTTTCACTGTTGGTCGCAAAATGCGATAACATATTAAAAGTGGTGAATATGTTGGTAACAACCCGCATCATGTTCATAATCAAACATTTGTAACATGGACCTATTTAATTCTATGTGCATCCAAGGGATGCCAAAACAATGACCAATGTTAATTTCAGATTTCCAAGACTTTCACTGTTGGTCGCAAAATGCGATAATATATTAAAAGTGGTGAATATGTTGGTAACAAGTATTTTTTAAAAGGCAAATGCTTAATTGACATGTGATAGTCACCTAACTTGTTCAGCTTGATGTCAACACATTGAACAGTCCCATTAACTGTACCATTCTTGAAATGTATGTACAGTTATTTTGACAGCATGTTTGACCCGATCAATTGATGTGTAATTAATCCATACATGTATGCTAATTAGAAGGCATAGATTTGACCAAATACCAAGTGAAGGGCTGTCCCATCTTTAAAAAAAAAGCTCCAAAAAATACTTTGCAATGGAAATTGTAGGGGTAAAAAATGGGTCAGCCAAATTCTGGGTAACTTATAAAGATCTGTCTTCTCTTGTACAAAATGCAAGATTGAATGTTGCAACACTGCCCCATATTATGTTGTTGTTTTTTTAGCTCACCTGCGCTCAAAATGTTGCTGGGCACTGACACAGGGCTATGATTATTTATAAGGGTTGTGAATTGTCACGATGTGATGAATACAGCAGCTATTTGAGTGTGCTTCTTTCGAAGTATAATTATATATCTGTATATTGACATAACCGGGAGGAATATATCCAGCTATACTACTTCATTGCTTGGGATATTTCATTCCATTAATAAAATTATTAAACTGCATCTCAACTCCATTGCTAATCATACATTTAATCTTAATTTACCCCACACATTACCCTGCACATTTACATGCATTTAAACTTGTGCATAGTAAATGTTTGAACTTACTGACTTGAGTCTGCGACTCGTTGCTTCAAAATATGACAGGTTGAATCTCATTTCAAAATGAATCACTGTATTGTTATATATTTATGTATTTATCAATGTCGGTAGTCAGCTGTACATAGCTTATTTCTTAAGAATACACCTGTAACGATAGATGCTGAGCACCTCCAGCCCAGTTTGTAGCGACATGGGCTGTCAATCCAGGGGTTGTGAGTTTGAATCCCACCTCGGCCAACATTCTTTCCGACGTTTGACAAAAGTCACTGTGACAAGTGTCATTCTTCTTTTACAAATGGGCTAAAAGTCTATGTGGAAAAGCAGCCAGTTGCTTGAAAAGGTTGTGTGGAGTAATGGTGAGAGAAAGTTAGAATACACATGAATAGGTGAACTGGCAGCCGTGGTATGACTGATCTTTTTTTTTGAAAACGGCGTTAAACATCAATCAATCCAACAATAGATATATATTCAATTGAATTAATGGTTAATCCGTTCCCTCATACAGATGCAGCACACTACTTTTGAAAACATAGTGGCAAAAGGAAAATTGCTCATGATGACCACACTTCTGACACTAGACATATATATTCAATTGAATTAGTGGTTCAAGTGTTTGCCTTGCGAGAAGAATGCCTGTTATCGGAGCTAACCATCAGGTCATACCAAAGACCTTATCAATTGGAGTAATGGCTTTTCCTCCTTGGAGCTCAAGTGTTCTAGAGTTAGCATTACGACTGACTCGCTGGTGTCAGGATAAATGGACCAGTAGTACTGGTAACTTACCCGGTGATGCAACTGATTTATAGTTTGTTTACAGGCAGCACATTAATAATTCGATGGATTCATGCAAAACGGTTGTAACTCCATCTCGTTAAAGATCTAGTTACAACTGTTTTGCATGAACCCATCAACGGTGTTTCAAGTGTTGCTTCTAACCCTCGTGTATGTCTATAGATGGTGCATTTTGAGCGTCGTACTCGCAGGTAAAGTGAAATGTATAGAGTACACTTTAATTTAACCCTTTCCCACATACGACAATCCTGTAGCAGACGACTTGAAACATATTTTGTCAAAAATAGAAAATCTCTATAATTGAATGGATAACCTACGACTAAAGGGAACAACATTGTAGTGGCAAAAGGAGAAATTGCCTGTATTGAGCAATTTCTTCTTTTGTCACTATGTTTTCAAAAAGTCATCTGCTGCAGAGGCGTCTATATGAGGCAAAGGATTAAATCTTTCCCACTTGTTGACACATCTGCACCAATGTGCAATTCCACCTTTTGCCACAAGTCTTTCAACTTGATTCATTAATGAGATTTTCATTTACATAGATTTTTCATAGTTTTGCCAAAAATGTTTTCAAAGTTGTCTGCTGCAGATTTTGGTGTACAGTATGTGAGAAAAGGTTGAACTATGATTTGAAAGCTCAGTTTTGAAAAAATGCTATTTAATACTACATACAACATTCATATATATATATAAACATCTATATTTTTTCCAGGTCAATCGCCTTTCCAGTTCCCAACCATACAATCGGATGGTAAGTATGAAATATTTTAAACGGGTCCGAAAACGTTCTCCTTTAATTCTTAATTGCTTCACACCGTGCACATGCATTGCCTTTTGTACGAGTTTGCCTTTCACCAACCTGGATCAAGGTCACAGTAGCTATATAATATATATGTCTACAATTATGTGGACATAATCCTTTATACATGTTCTTCAAACACGGGCTCAGTGTCGAGAATACTTTGACAGGTTCGCGTTACATCTGTAAGAACCGAAGTCATCGCTATAACACTTTCATCTATGGACAGAATTCCTTCATGCTTCATACAAAGGTTCAGTGTCCTGACTAGAGAGCTTTGACAGGTTTGTGTTTTACTGACCTAGGTCAAAGGTCAAGCTCACAGTGACTATAATACACCTGTATAAAACGGCTTTATTGCTTTTTCACTTTTATTTGTGGTCGTAATTCCTTCATACTTCTTCCACTGGGAAGTTTGTTGTGTGGAGGAGTACTGGTGTGAGAAAACCAGGAAACACATGAGTAGGTGAACTGGCCACTGTGATATGACGGAGAAACTGATGAAACGGCGTTAAACCCAAATCAATCAATCGATCACTGGTTCATTGACTATAATACATCTGTATGAAGCAACACTGTAAACATCCTCGGTACCCAGGCTATTCATAAGTTACATATATGATACCCTGGGCAAATTGGCTAGCGAAACTTCGTAAAGCATGCATCAGGATTTCCTCCGTACCTACACTGTAATTTTTGTATCGCATGAAGTTTGTGTCATGCAGCCAATCAAGCGGCTGCATTTTACCTCATACATTATTCATGAGAACGAGATTTTTACAGCAATATTGCCCAGGGTATCATATAGTTTATGAATAGCCTGGGTACCGAGGATGCACTGTAAAGGGATTTGTATTGTCTGCCATGCTTTTCTTACATTACATAATCAGACCCTTTGCTGTGAGTACTCACAGCACAATATAGTGTTTAATTGTCAAATAACGATTCCGAAACATGGAATTAACCCTTTCCCTCATACGACAATTTTGCAGCAGACGACTTTGTACGTATTTTGTCAAATAATAGACAATCTCTATAATTGAATGGATAACCTATGACTAAAAGTGTAAAACATTGTGGCAAAAGGAGAAATAGCTCGTTTTGAGCAATTTCTTCTTTTGTCACTATGTTTTCAAAAAGCCGTCTGCTGCAGAGGCGTCAGAAAGCGTCTATATGAGGGAAAGGGTTAAAGGCATATTAGAATTTCTAGAGCTCCGTTATTATTTCAGTACCACCACCCACCTTGCCATACCCGCCGGTACAAACCGTGGCGACTGTCCCAACAGAATTCCTACCACAACAACCACCAGTACCGGCACCAGTCGACTTTATATGCCCACCCAGACCCAATACCGGCACAGAGGGGCGACCAATACTACTGAGAGCCAATCATTTCCAGGTTCGAATCCCAAAAGGCACCATTCATCACTATGACATCTCCATCACACCAGACAAATGTCCTCGACGAGTCAACAGGTAGGTACCAGACCAGACTGATGATCTTTTTACCACAATATCTTATTACTCAACCAAACCCTATGCTGTTGGTACTCAAAAGAATCCTCTTACTGAGACGATTCTTTTGAGTACACTGGTTTGTTGACCCCAGGGATCATGAATAAGTGAACTGTCGCCGTGATATAACTGAAATGATGTTGAAAGCAGCGTAAAACCCCAATAAATAAATATTTTGAGTTTCCACACTATAGGTTTTGAAGGTCAAATAACGCGCCTTGTCTAGAGCTCTTCATCAAGAGCCTAAATAATCCTTTCCCACTTGCAGTCAATTTCTCCATTTGCAACACTTTTTTCAACTCTATTCAATAAATACACTTTCATTTGTAGACATTTTCTAAATCTTTGACTAGAATAGTTATTTCCAAAGTCGTCTTTGTTGTAAGCTGGAAGTTGTTAAGGGGGAGTGAACTTGTCTATCCCCAAAAATATCTCATTATCTCACTGGCTATCCAGACACACCCTATGTTATGGATGTTCCAAGAGAATCCACTCAGTGAGATGAGTATAGGTCAAATAAGAACCAGTGTAGAATATTATCTACAGCTCTGTACTATCAGCTTAACCATTTCCCACATACAACAATTCTGCTGCAGTCGATTTTCAAAACTTATTGTCAGAAACTTGAAAATCTCAATAAATGAGTGTTTTACTATTAAATAGAGTTGAAAATATTGTGGCAAAAGGAGAAGGAGCAATTGCTCAGTTTTGAGCAATTTCTTCTTTTTGTCACAATGTTATCAAAATGCGTCTACAAGTCGGAAAGGATTAACGTGATTAATTTATCCATTTCCCACAAACAACAAATCTGCAAATTTATTTATGGTAAATCTCTGTTATTAAAATGATAACAATAGTATAGAATTTGAAACATTGTGCCAAAAGGAGAATTTGTACATTATGATGATACATGCACCTTACCTGGAGCTCTGTAACACAGTTTTAATTCTTTCCTGAATACAACAAATCTGCGGCAGACAACTTTAAAAACATCTTCGCAAAATTGTGATTATTCTCTGTAAATGAAATTATTATCATTGAAGAGTTGAAAACATTGTGCCAAAATGAGTAATTGCTCATTTTGAGCAATTTCTTCTTTGTTCACTCTGTTTTCAAAAGTTTTCTGCTGCAGAGGCATAAGAAAGTGTCTAGTCTATAAAAAGGGTTTAAGTGTACATAACATTTCATATCAATACGACATGAAACATTCATTCATGAATTCGTAACTTTTTCAGAGAGATCATCGAGACGATGGTCACAGCCTACAGCCAGAAGATCTTCCAAGGCACGAAACCTGTGTTTGATGGACGGAAGAACCTCTACACCAGGGATCCCCTACCTATTGCGAAAGAAGGAGTAAGTTGCCGGGGGCCTAGATAGGCGTGAACTGACCTTTGATCAATAAAATCTCTCTTAACCCTTTCCAACATACAACATATATATATCTGCAGCAGACGTCTTTAATTCGAAAATATCTTGAAAAGATTATGGAAATTCTCCGAAAATGAAGGTATAACTACTGAAAAGAGTTGGAAGAAAACTTATGTGGCAAATGGATAAATTGCTTGCTTCCGTTAATCTAAGATAATGCACTGCCATTTGATTCAATGTCGGGAACCAGTGACCACTTTACAACACCCGTTTTTATCATTTTGACAGCTTGTGTATTTCACACTTGTGTTATTGTTGTGAAGTGTTAATTCAGCCTTTTAATCCGACTGACCAACAACTCTGAGCGATATTGATACATTAAATGCCGTACATATGATAATTGGCAATCATTGGCAATTATAGATGCATTAAATATATTGACACGCTTTTTGAAGCAAGTTTCGACGATCAACGTAGGCCTTTCATGATTTAATGACAATGTAAGTCTGTCATTTTTGATTGGGAAAAATCTATTTAATTATGGGCGAGTACAAATAATTATTGGACCCATTGATGAGATTGGCGAAAATGAATGGCTCCTAAAAATTAAAAGTGGCTCCTAAAATTTAAAAGTGGCGAACTTTATTTCAATGTGGCGAAAGAAAAATCAACCTAAAGCAGGCCCTGTGACTGATGCACCTGTGTGAGGCTAATAGTACCAGTAGTAGTGGAAATTTACCCAAGAAACCTTTGGGTGTAACTGAAATATAGTCGAAAGTGATGCAAATCATCACTTAAACCAAACAACTATTTTGAATAATTTAAAGTCATTTGACATGTATGTACAAATACAAATACTTCATTCAGTAATGTAAGGCCTCTGGCACGTTATACATAATTTACATATATACATAATAAATTCATTGAAGTGACATCATAAACTTTTTGAAGATATTCAAATATAGAAATGATTAGTATATGAAACATACTTTATGATTTAATTAGAGACCTGTTCATCTAAAAGTAATTTTCTGGTTTTAAATGCCTCAATTAGATATGTTATAAGTGAATTTACAAATGTGGGTCTACATTCACTCATTATGTTATAAAACCACCCTGTAGTTGGGTATAAATTTGTCCAGACTTCTTGGAAATAAAAAAGCTGAAGTTCCTTGTAAACTGGACAATGGACATACTAACAAAAAATGAAATTCATCCTCGTGTATATATATGTGTGTTCATTTTCTCTCCATAGATTGAGCTAGAAGTGACTTTACCCGGTGAAGGTAAAGATCGGGTGTTTAAAGTACAGGTCAAATGGCTCGCCCAGGTATCCCTGTATGCACTAGAAGAAGTCCTAGAAGGGCGTGGGCGGCAAATACCATTTGAATCCGTCCAGGCACTTGATGTGATCATGAGACACCTGCCCAGTTTAACGTGAGTAAATTTTTTATACCCATGATCAAGATAGAGCTAGGGATATACAGCATTTCCCCCCACAATATCTCTCTAATTATCCAACCAGCCCTATGAATTGTTTGTTCTCAAAAGAATTGTATTAACACTTTCCCTCATATGACAAATCTGCAGCAGACGACTGAACAGATTTTGTCAAAAAATAGAAAATCTCTATAATTGAATGGGTAGTCTATGACTGAAAGTGGAAAACATTGTGGCAAAAGGAGAAATTGCTTGTCTTGAGCAATTTCTTCTATTTTCACTATGTTTTCAAAAAAGCCCACTGGTGCAGAGGTGTCGGAAAGCGTCTATATGAGGGAAAGGGTTAATGAGACGATTCTTTTGAGTACCAACATCTTGGGGTTTAGTTAGATAATAAGAGAGATATTGTGGGATAGAGATGTACACCCCTCCTTACCTGATTTCTGTAAGTTCATTCCTGAAAGGTAGGATGACTCTTAAGGGATCCCCTCTGCTTGGCTGGCATGCTTTGACTTTGGTTATAGATTAAATTAGTGAGTGGATGGTGATACATCTTTTCCTTCAAGCACTCGTGTTATACTGGGGACTAGATAAGGGGGAGTAAACTGGTCTATTACCCATATTGCTCGCTTATTACTTAACCAAACCCTAAGCTGTGGGTACTGAAAAGAATCGTCTCAGTGTGGCAATTCTTTTGAGTACCCACAACATAGGGTTAGAGTGTCGAATAAGGATTTTAGGACATGAAAAACGCCCCTTATCTAGTGCTCGATTGTACCTCGATGCAGGGCTGTACAAATCCCATAGCCCGACGCCCGGGACAAGTCATAAATCGCATCGGGCAAGTCGCTAATTGCAACATCTCAGTCCCGGACAAGTGGCATTTTCCAAAATCCACGTCCCATTATATCAACCCATGTACGTATTAAACAGTGAATGTAAATTACTGTGTCTGGTAGCCCGGCTTAATTACTAACAAACATGTTTGTCGTGTATAAATTTGACTGTATGTTACATGCGAAAAACCACTCGCGCGTGACCATAACAAATCAATAACAGTAGGCGGAGTTACCCACCTGTCAGATGTGATTTCAGCCAACCGAATCGCGTCAGTAATAGTCGATTAACGTGATATATATGTATCCAATAAGGCTGTCCAATCGGTAATCTGTCCAATCATAAGTGACAATTGTTCCTTGGGGCTGTGTTATTTCATGAAAGCTAGGGAATTACCTATGGATCGGTCTCGTTAAAATATTCCCTTAAATGTATTTTGATCCATATTTCTACTTTCGGTATGCGATGTTTGTAAACTGGTGCAAACCGGTTCAGAAAGACTTGTAAGAAATTTTCGCCATGCAGAAGTTAATAAAATAAATTCGATCCAAATTAAAGACAATACGACGACTGCTTAAAATTATCTTGCCGTTTATCAATTTGAAATACCTTCAAGATCGACATAATATTCGTAATATCAAGGACACAAAGAAAATTGTTTGGAATGAAATATATAAATGATTCCCCCCGAGTATGATAATTGCCCAATCACGGCTTTGTTTACCAAATTAATTAGCATAAATGGCGGGAAAAAAATCATATGACTTAAAAGTTGCGATTTCATTGGATGAAATGAGAAATTGGGTGAATGACATTCGCGACCTAACGACCCCGATGTTTACATTCAACGCTGTTTACCGATTTCTAATTCTCAAAGTAGGGAACCATGATTAACATTGCGCAATCATCAAAATGGCGGCTATGCTGCGGATAATACCGCAACACCAATCTGACTTAAGTACACGATCTGACTAAATGTAAATGCGTAGCGTTAATAGGAGATGCTTTTAATGAGATTGACCGCAACACACGAAACAAATTTAACGTTTTGTTGTCTTTCATTTTTTTTGACAAGATTTTTTGATTACATTGAACCTGATAAATTTGACTTTTGGATAATAAAATTGAATTTATCAATGTCTTTCTTTGTAAAACTGACCCTGGTATCGAACACTGCCCTGTTTCGGTGAGGGACCTAAATCGGTGACCTTATTATTTTGTTATCTTCAATTTGAAAAGTGCTATTGCATCATTTGACTATGTTGTCTCAAGTTTAACATTTCTGTCAATAGCTTTTGAATCTTTTGTAAATATGGATAAAATACATACATTTTATGCAGAATATTTCAAATAACCTAGTGAAAAATAATCTCTTTTCCAAATTTCATTTTTTTAAAACTGAATGCTGCACTACAGGTCTTTTGCAATAATGTTATTTGAATTGGTCACTACCCTTAAATCATGTACAGTGTGTGCTCTTAATGTTATCTTTATAAATACAGAACTAGAAAATAACCCACTAAAAAACAAATAAAACACTCAAGAAACCGCGATCCGGGCTACCACACAATTCTTAAATTTGTCGCATGTTAAACTTGGTTTGCAGAAAAGTGGGACAAGTGAGAATCTTAGCAGGACAAGTGGCATTCTGAAAGTCACTTGTCCTGGACAAGTGGCTGAATTTTTTTTTTGTACAGCCCTGCGATGGTGTCTGAGTGCAAGTCTGTAAATTTGTAAATTGTCTATTTTCAGCTATACACCTGTGGGCCGATCATTCTTTTCACCACCCGAAGGTTATGACCACCCACTTGGTGGGGGTCGGGAAGTCTGGTTTGGGTTCCATCAAAGTGTCCGACCCTCCTCCTGGAAAATGATGTTAAACATAGATGGTATGGTTAATTTATACATAGTCGGCAGCCGCTTACAACAAATGTGGAGCAAATAACTTGGAAAACAAATGAAAGAACAGTTATTGAATATAGTTCAAAACATTTTGGCAAAAAGAGAAATTGCTTATTTTGAGCAATTTATCTTTTTTTTACAAAATATTTTAAGTCGTCTGCTATTTCCCACAATATCTCGATTACATAACCCTAGCAAACCCTTTGTGGTTACTCAAAAGAATTATCTCAATGACAAGATCATGATAAGCAACTTGCTTTTTGTCAGAATGTTTGAACTCTTTTTCAATACAAATAAACTTAAATTTACAGAGATTTTCTATACTTATCCCAATATGTTTTCATAGTTGTCGTATGCAGAATTGTTGAATAGTGGTAAAGCAAAATGATTGTAGAACACAGATTACCAATCTCATTTAACCCTTTCCCTCAGACGACTTTGAACATATTTTGTCAAGAAATAGAAAATCTCTATAATTGAATAGATAACCTATGACTAAAAGTGGAAAACATCGTGGCAAAGGAAGAAATTGCTCATTTTGAGCAATTTCTTCTTTTGTCACTGTTTTCAAAAAGCAGTCTGCTGCAGAAGCGTCAGAAAGCGTCTATATGAGGGAAAGGGTTAAATGAGCCCAAAAATCTTGGCTTTGTGTATTTTGGATCTGACTACCCCGCATAAAAGGTCGTCTCAAATTGACCTTATAAAACTAAATACTCCTGAGCATGTGAGGATTTTTATGTCCAAAAAATTGCAGGATACAACAAACGCCCGTGCTATACAATTGGAGCACGAATGCGACATTTATTAATATCTAGCTTTGTCGTTGTATTTCAGTTTCTGCCACTGCGTTTTACAAAGCCCAGCCCGTTACAGAATTTATGTGTGAGGTGTTAGATGTGAAAGATGTGACGGAACAAAAGCGCCCTCTCACTGATTCACAGAGAGTCAAATTTACCAAAGAAATTAAAGGTAATACACACACACCAGGTAAACACCTTTTTAACTCTTTTTTATTTGCCTGTATTATGTGAGAACACCTTCGGCGGGCGGGCGGGCTGCATCAACATGTTGTTTCCATTCAAGTGGAAGTTTCTTTCGATCTTCACCAAACTTATTGAACATGTTCGTGGGCATTATGTCTAGGCTAAGTTTGATGACCAGCTAAATTGTCCAAGGCACTTTTGGATTATGGCCCTTGAATGATAAAAAAAAATTGGCCAAATTAGCCTTGTTTGCTCTCTTAGTGCCGAGCCCCGGTAGCGACATGGACTGTCAATCCAGGGGTTGTAAGTTTGAATCCCGGCTCGGCCAACTTTCTTTCCGACGTTTGACAAAAGTCGATGCGTCATTAGTCTTCCACCAATGGGCTAAGTCTATGTGGAAAAGCAGCCAGTTGCTTGGGAAGATTGTTGTGTGGAGTACTGGTGTGAGAAAACCAGGAAATACGTGTGTAGGTGAACTAGCCGCCGTGATATGACGGAGAAATTGTTAAAAACGGCGTTAAACCCCAATCAATCAATCGCTCTCTTAGTTGAACTGTTTTCTTCTGATCTTCACCAAACATATTTGAGGACATAATGTCTAGGCCATGTTCAATAACCATCCAAATTTTGCAAGGCCCTTAAATTATCAAAAATTGCTCGCTCTAAGCTGAATTTTTTTTTCATCAGATCTAAACCAGACCTGGTGAAAAAGTTTATGGGAATACTGTTTAGGCCAAGTTGGATAATCAGGCACTTTTGAATTATTGCATTTGACTTTTTCCAAAAATTGGCCAAATAGGCCATGTCAGCTCTTCAACCCTCTCCCACTTGACGACACATTTTAACGCATCAACATCAGATGACATATATGAAAAACATTATGACAAAAGCAGAAATTGCTCGAAACGAGCAATTTCTCCTTTTGTCACAATGTTTTCAACTATTTTCAATAAATTTATTTTCATTGATCGATATATTATATTTCTTTTCTCTATTGTTTTCAAAGTCGTCTTCTGCAGATATGTTGTATGTGGGAAAGGGTCAACTTCCAACAGTTCTTATACAATCTTCATCGAACTTGATGTGAATGTTTATGGGCATAATACCTCTGTTGCCACAAAAAACTAGCCAAATCACTATAGTTCTTCCAGACTTATGCCTTCCTGATGGGTGTATTTTGTGACAGTATGGTAATCTTGTTTTTTCCAATAAACTGCAGTTTTTTGGTCAGTAATAGTTCCAAGGCCTAGATGACAAGTATAATGGTCTTTTTCCCCATTACATAGTCACATTCGGTATGTGTGAAGTATTTAGAAGAATTGCATTAATCCTTTTAAATGTTTTGAGGGTCAAACAAGGCTTTTAACCCTTTCCTTCATACGACAAGTCTGCAGCAGACGACTTTGAACGTATTTTGTCAAGACATAGAAAATCTCCATAATTGAATGGATGACCTATGACAAAAAGTGGAAAACATTGTGGCAAAAGGAGAAATTGCACGTTTTGTTTTCAAAACCCTGTTTGCTGCAGAGGCGTCAGAAAGCGTCTATATGAAGGAAAGGGTTAAGAATATGAAGTACATCTTTTAGAGCTCCTAAATTGACTCGGAAGATTTTTAAGAGGTAAAAAGTACATTAACACTTTTAATCATACAGACGTTTTCTGAAGCCTCTGCAGCAGACAACTTTTGAAAGCAAAATGAGAAATGGAGAAATTGCTCAAATGGAGCATTTTCTTCTTTTTCTAAAATATTCAATATTTGAACTTGCATTTATAAAGATTTTCCACATTTTTGCCAACATCATTTTAAAGTTGTCTTCGGCAGATTTATTGTATGTGGGAAAGTGTTAAATGTTTGTGTATGAGTACCAACAACAAACGGTTAAATTGAGTCATTACAGAGATATTGTTGAATAAAAAAGACCAGTTGACTCCTACTTATCTAGTCATCTTTCTCTGTTTTTGTGTCTCCTTCCTTGATAGGGAGACACATAGGTGTAATGTGTCCATTATGTTTTTACTGATTTGAGCCGTCCCTCGAGAAAACCCAACATTGTGGACTCTGTGTAAAGAATCGACCCGGTTCAGCCTAAGCATGCCGTGCAAGCTTACCCGGATAGACACTTTTCGCCTCCTGTGGATTTTCTGTTTAATGAATCATTTCTCTATACCTCTATCCCCCTGAGATGGAATGTGTCGGCCTGGATGGGTCTGTGCAGGTTGATCTGGGTCAATACATTACGCAGGGGCCATAATATTGGTGTCCCCACGGGACGGCTCATTTGGTATAATTTACATATTTTGACCATTCTTGTTATAACTGTCCCGTTCTTTCTTATGCTCTTGTTTACAGGTTTAAAGGTTGAGATAACCCATTGTGGTACCATGAGAAGAAAGTACCGAGTATGTAATGTAACCCGACGACCAGCTCAAACCCAGTCGTAAGTTGCTTGTTTCATTTTGACAACCCCTTCCCACATGCAGCAAATATGCAGCAGTGGACTTTGAAAGTATTATTATTGAAAAAAGTATCGAAAACATTGTGGCAAAATGAGAATTTGCTCAGTATGAGTAATTTCTCCTCTTGCCACAATATTTCTAAAAGGAATCCGTTAATGACAGAACTATAATTGAATATAGTTAAAAACATTGCGGCAAATGGAGAAATTGCTCATTGTGCAGAGACATCAGAACGCGTCTGTATGTCGGAAAGGGTCAATACAGTTTCAAATAAACAAACATCTGTTGAATTTTCTTGCATAGACGCCTCATAAGATACTGGGAGAATGTATGATGGGTTTTATATAGGAAATAAGCGGTTCACAGAGCTCTAGATTAGTTTTTTTTTTGCATGTTCTTAACCCTTTCCCTCATACGACAATTCTGCAGCAGACGACTTTGAACATATTTTGTCAAAAAATAGGTTATCCATTCAAGTGGAAAACATTGTGGCAAAAGGAGAAATTGCACGTTTTTTTATAATTTCTTCTTTTGTCACTATGTTTTCAAATAGCCGTCTGCTGCAGAGGCGTCAGAAAGCGTCTATATGAGGGAAAGGGTTAAGTTCTTATTTGACCCTTTAACCCTATGCTGTTGGTCCTCAAAAGAATCGTATCACTGAGACGATTCTTTTGAGTACCCACAACATAGAGATTGCTTTAATAATAAGATAATAATTATTGGAAAAAGAGCTGAATACCCCTCCTTATCTCGACCTCTTCTGTTCAGCAGTCTTCCCTGATCACAGAGATCATTGTTGTCCTGTGGCATAGTCCTCATTTTTTTATGACTTGGTCTAACTTGGTTGCTTTACCATTGTTCATGGTGCATTTGTCATGCAGTTTTATGGACAGACTTATTGTTTTGGGAACAATTTTGTACAATTTTCTCATTTTGTTTCGTTTTGTGTTTAAGAATTCATCTACAGCTTGATTCAGAACAGACGGTAGAATACACTGTAGCTATTTATACAATTTTTCTCATCTTGTTATGTTTTGTGTTGTAGATTCCCTCTACAGCTTGATTCAGGACAGACGGTGGAATGCACTGTAGCTAGGTACTTTTTAGAGCGATACAAGATGAAGCTGACCTATCCCCATCTTCCATGTCTACAGGTCGGACAAGAACAAAAACATACATATCTACCATTAGAAGTAAGTTCAACCTTTTAACCCTTTCCCACATACAGACGCTTCCTGACGCCTCTGCAGCGGACGACTTTTGAAAACATTGTGGCAAATGGAGATATTGCTCATAATGAGCAATTTCTCCTTTTGCCGCAATGTTTTAAACTTTATTTAAAATTAAACTATCATCTGAAGTGATTTTATGTGGTTTTTCTCCATTGTGTTCAAAGTCGTCGGCTGCAGATTTGTGTGTGTGAAATGGTTTACCTCATACAACAATCTTTTTGAGCAATTTCCTCTTTTGCCACAATATATTCCAAATTCCGCTATTACTAATGCATTAAATGTGATTTGCATGTGGGAAAGAGTATTGATTTGTTGTCTTAAAAGCTAAAAGTATTCGGAATATTTATGAAAGTGATTGTATTAAATACTAGGAAATAATGTCGATATTATGTGTGTATTGTTGTAATATTTTATCTGAAAGACAAAACCCAGTAACCCAGTCTGCTAAGGGCCACGTTGTTGGCTAAGAGATTTGGTTCCAGATGTACTGATTTTGATCCCTGGTTATAGTGGAGTAAGGAAATTTCCTAGTCTAGTACTGGTTTATCACCCAGGGATCTTGAATAAGTGTTTTATTGCAGTGATATGACTTGTATACCATTGAAATTGATGTAAAACCATAATGAAACAAAGTGGCCATATTTTTGCACATTTTCAGCTGGACTAAAATGAACAAGCCATGCTAATACCACTTGAGAAGAAAAAAATTGATATTTGTTTACTTACTTTTGACATTTTATTTTGCTTGGAAAGACTTGTGTGCAGTACAAGTGTGATAGAGCCAGGTTATAAATATCAATGGTTTCATGCCAAACGGTTGTAACTACATCTTGTAACAAGATGTAGTTACAACCGTTTTGCATAAAACCCTCAATATGTATGTGAACTTGCCATTGTGGTATGACTGAATAGTTGTTGAAAACGGAGTTAATCCCAACGGAAAAAAATCAATTGACCTGTCACAATAATTGAAATGATTGTTTGAAAAAAATGTGAACATTCTTTAATCGGCATTATTTTCTTTTTTCAGGTGTGCAATATAGTAGGAGGCCAGAGATGTATCAAAAAACTAACAGACAACCAGACTTCCACCATGATCAAGGTTTCACAAATAAGTTCTCCTTAAATCCCTGTCACAATGTCTTCATGTACTCGTACTAATCGTATTCTCAAATTCAAATCGGGTTCAGTTCCCCCCTCTGGAGGTCACGGGTTCGATACCCGGTTGCGGCGACATTCTTTCGGGCGATGTTTTCCATTGCCTCTCACCTCTGATCTATGTGAGAAAGTAGTCAGTGGCTTCGAAGGAATGTTGTGTAAGTACTGGTGTGGGAAAGCCAGGAAAACATGGGTAGGTGCACTGACCGCCGTGATATGACCAAAGCTGTTGAAAGCGGCGTTAAACTCCAAACAAACAAACAAATCCCCCCTTTTAAATACTGACGTGTCATTATTGTTCTGTTAATAGTTTTCTCGGACCCGTTATCAGCCAGTTGCATGGATAGAATGTTGTGTGGAGTACTGGTATGAGAAAGCCAGGAAACTCACGAGTAGGTGAACTGGCCGCCGTGATATGACTGAATTTTTTTTTGAGGACCCTAATCAATCAATCTCAGATATGTATGAAATAAGTTGAATCACTGCACACTGTTTTGATATTGATGAAGTAGTTGTGCTTATTGTTTTCATAGATCTGTTATTAATATTAAGTTTTCCCCTTTCCCTCATACGACAATTCCGCAGCAGACGACTTTGAACATATTTTGTCAAATAATGGAAAATCTCTATAATTGAATGGATAACCTATGACTAAAAGTGGAAAACATTGTGACAAAAGGAGAAATTGCACGTTTTGTGCAATTTCTTCTTTTGTTACTATGTTTTCAAAAAGCCATCTGCTGCAGAGGCGTCAGAAAGCGTCTATATGAGGGAAAGGGTTAAATCACTGCACACAGTTTTGATATTGTTGTAGTAGTTGTATTTATTGGTTTCTCCGATCTTTTAATAATAAAATAAGTTTTACTTTAATCACTGCACACAGTTTTGATATTGTTGTAGTAGTAGTTGTATTCATTGTTTTCTTGGTTCAGTTTCGGAAATACACTTTCATTCATTAGCTCTAGCATGTATTCTTGGTGATGTAATTGTACTAATTATATTCTTGGATATTTCTCTCAAATGAATTTTTTCCTTATCCCTTTTCCACTTGTAGAGACATTCCGAGACATCTGCAGCAGACGACTTTTAAAAACATTGTGGCAAAATGGGAAAATAGCTCAAAACAAGCAATTTCCCTTTGTCACAAAGTTTTTGACAATAAAAAATCTATCCTTTCAGTTATAGAGATTTAAATATGTTTTGTCTAGATATTTTCAGATGTCTGCTGTTGTATGTGAGAAAGGGTTAAATCACTGTCACACTGTCTTCACGATGTCTTTGTATTAATTTCTCAGATCCACTTCATAGATGAAATCACTGTAGCATGTTTTCATAGTGTATTAATTATTTTCCTTGATTAATTTCTGAAATAAGTAAGTTTTCCTTTAATCACTGGGCAATGTGTTCATGCTAATGAAGTTGTTGTACTATTCGGATCTGTCTCTCATGTAATGTTTCGCATTGTTTTCATTGATTGTTGTAGTTTACTTACTTAGTGAGATACCTAGAACTGAAATCGGCATGGTAGTGGCAATGTGTGAGTTTCAGATGGCTGTGGTTAATAATGGTAGATGAGCCCCGGTAACATAGTTGATGGGTATGTGGGCTCTCAATGCAGGGGTTGTGAGTTTGAACCCCAGCTCTGCCAACATTCTTTTAGACGTTTGACAAAATGCTAAGAAACAAGTGTCATTTGTCTTCCACCAAAGGTCTTAACAGTTTTTGTGAGAAAGCGGCCAGTTGCTTTGTTAGACTGTTGTGAGAAAACCATGAAACGAATGCCTAGGTGAACTGGCTGCTCTGCTATGACTGGAAAATGATTAGAAACGGTGTTAAAATCCCAATCAATCAACTGGCTGATGAGAATGAAGGAGATGAAGTCTGTCAAATCTCTGGGTTAGATAAGCAGTACATTGCTTGAAATTTCATGTTATAGTGGTAGATCTTGGAAATATGACCTGTTTGTAACAATAGTTTGATACTTGCTGAAGAATAGTAACTGTCGTTGGTTTCTGGGAATTTACTTGTGACTCTTTGTTGATGGTGGAGCATACAATATTGTTTCCCCGTTCAGGTATTGTTTGTGGACGTAGAAAATGCTACTGGTGTTTTGTGTTGTTTGTTCTAGTGGTAAAGTCAACAAGTTTTGCTCGTAATTAATTGGGAAAAGTAGTTTTTATGTGCCAAGCTAGTTTTGTATTAAGAAGAAGTATAATGTATTTGAAATTTAGAACTGCTATTTCTGTTGTGTGTACCGTTTAGAGTGTTATAACTGGATATCTCAGAGCTCTAGATAAGCAGCATGTTCTCAGATCCTTAGGTGTCTCTCAAACCCTATGATGTGGGTACTCAAAAAGAATCATTTCATTAAGAAGATGTTTCCTTTGAGTATCCATAACATACGGTTTGATTGAGTAATGAGCAAGATATTGTTGGGGAAAAGACCAGTCTACTCCCCCCTTATCTAGTCCTCCGAGTCAGTGCTAATTTTGTGGTGTGTTACTGTAGCATTTAGAGTGTGATGCTGGATTTGAACTGATGTTAGTTTGATGAGCAAGTAGGTTTTTGTATTGCCGATTTTGATTAACGCTTTCCCACATACATACAGATGCTTTCTGGCGACTTTGAAAGCATATTGACACATGGAGAAATTGTTCAGAATATTTCCATCCAAACAGATTTTCCATATATTTGTGGATGTATTTTCAAAGTTATCTGCTGCAAGTTATCTGTTGCAGATAACTTGTATGTGGGAAAGGGTTAAGCCAGTTACTTGGTAAGGTAAGTGAGTGATTGATTCAGTGTGCAGTGTTTTGTGCTAGATTTCTTCTCATATTTTCTTTAAATGGGCCATGTTGCCCGAAAACTGACCTTTTAGACTTTATAGCTAGCAATGATTGATTAGGACTTACTTGTTTCCCGTCATGTCTTAGAAAATTTATGTCAATGCAACAAGGGTCATTCATCTTCCACCAACTGTCTACATGCATGTTTAAATGGACAGACTTGTGTAAAGTACTGGTGTGAAAAAGCATTTTAAACATGCGTTTGTAGATTTGCCGTCATGATATGACTGAAAAATTATTGAAAATGGCGTAAAATTCTGACTAGTAGCAAAGATTCTGATCAATCTATTCCTCAACTAAGTCATATAAGAATTTACTTATTCTCCATCTAGTCCTAAAAGTTATGAACAAAAACGATTATCCTGTTACTAGAATGCTATTGAATCAAATTGTTATTAATTTAACCCTTTCCCTCATTCGACAATTCTGCAGCAGACGACTTGGACATATTTTGTCAAAAAATAGAAAATCTCTATAATTGAATGGATAACCTATGACTAAAAGTGGAAAACATTGTGGTAAAAGTAGAAATTGCTCGTTTAGAGCAATTTCTTCTTTTGCCACATTGTTTTCAAAAAGCCATCTGCTGCAGAGGCGTCAGAAAGCGTCTACATAAGGGAAAGGGTTGAAACCTGAAGTTCTGTTTTCCTGTCAAAACTATAATTACTTCTTTTCAAAAGTACTGGCCTTGGGTGAGTGACCCTCTTCCAATATGTTAGAAAACCCCGCCGTTGGGCTAATTTTCACTTAAGTATAGAGTTAGAACATTGGAAACTACTCTTAGTTCTAAAATTAGGGGAGTGATATAGGACTATCATAGTCGACTTGTTAAACAATAGACCTCCTGTGTTGTCTCCTATGTAGAAATGCAGAAAGAATGTATTGTTCCTGTATTGTCTCCTATGTAGAAATGCGGAAAGAATGTAACTTCTGAAAATGTTTTTATATAATTTTGAGTTGAAAAGATAGTTGAAAAAGGAAAATATCCCTATTTTTAACAAGTTTGCAAAGCCCTCTGCTGCATATCAAAGGTCTAACAGGTTGAGCGTTAAATCATATTTTTAAAACTGGTTTATCTTTATTTATTTCCACTTTTTCTTCATTTGTAATCATTCTGTATTTAGTTATTGTAAATACTGAGTGAAGTATTGAAGATGTTACAGTAAAAGTTCCAGACAAATTGAACAATAGTGGAAAATTTAAAAAAAATCTTATGAATTATTATATTGTTTATCGTTCGTATTTAACCCTTTCCCACATACAATAAATCTTCATCAGAAGATTTTGAAAACATCTAGGCAAAAATATAGAAACTCTATAAATGAAAGAATAATTATAAATGAATATGAAAACATCTAGGCAAAAGAAGAAATTGCTCATAATGAGCAATTTCTTCTTTTGACACAATGCTTTTAAAACTTGTATACTGCAGAAGCATCAGAAAGCGTCTACATGTGGGAAAAGGTTAAATAGAAAGCAGGGTTCCAGATACTAGATGTATTTCATGTTCTTAAATCGTAATTTGATCTCCAAACCAAAAGTTGTGAGTATTCAAAAGAACTGTTACTAAATAGGTTGAAAATAATGTGGCGAAAGAAGAAATTGCTCATCATAGCTATTTATTCATTTGCTACAATGCTTTCATGTTGTGTTATTCAATTCTTTGAGTACTAACAAGAAAGGGGTGTTATTGAGTCACTAGGGAGATTTTGTGGGGCAAAGTCCTGTTTACTCCTTTACTAGTCCTCTGCAATCTTCAACCCTTTCTCACCTACATGTACACAAACCTGCAGCCGACAACTTTGAAATGATTTTTGCAAAGTTTGGGAATTCTTTATTAATGAAAGTTCATGTCTAAATTTTGAATAGTGTTGAAACCATTCTAACATAAGTCAAAATTGCTCATTATATGTAATTTCATCTTTTGCCACAATGATTTCAAACGTCGTCTGCATAGACGTCAGCACGAGGGAGAGGGTTAATGAAAGCTTTCATCAAGAGGAAAACAGGATGAAACTATTAAAACTGTACAATAGAGGGGAAAAAAACCATTGAGCAATGGAGATGGGAGTCAGTAAAATTATCCTTTTCTCAAAATGTTTTCTAGTCGTGTCTGAAAACCCTTCATCAGTTTGTGCAAACAAATTAATTACCTTGTTTATATTCCAGGCAACGGCTAGGTCTGCCCCAGACAGAGAAAAAGAGATCAACAATCTGGTAGGTTCTATTTTAACCGTTATCCCACTTTACGCAACTTTTTACAGCTGTATCTTATTCAGCATTGCATGACTTTGAAAAGCATTAGCGAATAATGGTGACATAAATCACACATATTCAGACTGATCCTGGTCGACATGGATCCATATTAATATATTAGATAGATTCTAGGCAAAATCATATCTGTAAATACACAAGACACCAAGATTCAAGGCTATTGATACCAGTTGTAGTGGTAAAGCCTCAGTCATCCGGTGCAGGGGGTCGCAGGATCTTTCTCAGAATTGTGGGGTTAGTATTATGATTGGTGTCGGGATGAATGGCCAAGCTTTACTTGTAACTTACCCAGGAACTGCTGTGAATTCTAATTTTTTGTAGGAAAAATCAGCTTGATATGAGTGGATGTCTCAATTGTTATCCCTCTCAAACAAGGAACCATTAACCCTTTATCACTTGCAGATGCATTTTGACACATTTTCAGCGGATGACTTTTAATAATCAAGCAACATCTCCCCCTTTCCCACAATGATTTCTACTCTATTCTAAAATTGTAATTTCAATTAGTAAGATTTTCCTCTAGATGTTTTCTAAGGTGTGCACAAGTGATCCTTATAAAGTGGGAAATGGGTTTACATATCGGCCAAAGACATGGAACAGCGTCATTCGTCTTTCACCCACCAATGGGCTAACAGTCTATGTGGAAAAGCATCCAGTTGTGTGGAGTACTGGTGTGAGCAAACCAGGAAACATACGAGAAGGTGAACTTGTCGCCTTGATATGACTGAAAAATTGTTGAGAACGGCAATAAAGGCAATAAACCCCAATCAATCAATCGGCCTAAAACATGGTACTTGCCCAAGGTTAATGGATAGTATTGTTGTCATGTAATTATACCCCCTTCAAAGAAGAGGGTATATAGGAGTCACTGTGTCGGTCGGTCGGAAGCCATATTTTGTCCGGCCTATTTCTTACAAACCACTGGGTGGAATTCAATAAAATTTTACATGAAGCTTCTATACCAAGAGATGTGCATATCCTAAAGGGGTAACAATTGCATGTTATTTTACAGAGTTATGGTGTAGGTCAAGGTGCTGTTTAGGGGGTATTTATCATCTTCAGTGATAGTTCTAGTTCCAATCAGTTCTGATTGTATCTCTTGTTTCTATTTGCTCAGGTGAGGAAGGCCAACTTTAATTCTGATCCATACCTCCAAACATTTGGCATCAGTATCATACCACAGATGGTCGACGTCCACGGCCGTGTGCTAAATCCACCAAAAATTCAGTACGGGGGTCGGGTAAGTGTAAGTTTATTTCCTTATTATACCCCCTGATACAAAGTTTGGGCGGGTACTATGTGATCCTCCGTGTCCGTCCGTCTGATTGTTTGTCCCACTTTAATATCCAGGCTATTATGAATTTTTTAGCCTTGAGACATAAATAGCTAATATTTTGCAAAAGGCTTGCACATGATGTTGGGTAAAGGTCACCATGACCCATTATCTGTTAAGTCCTTTTCGTCATGATATCAGAGCTCTAGATAAGGGGGCATTTTGCATGCTCTTAAACCCTTATTTGACCCTCTAACCGTATTTTGTGGGTACTTAAAAAAGAATCCTTCTCAATGAGATGATTCTTTTGAGTACCCATATTGTATTGTTTGATTGGATAATTGGTAAAGCGCTGTGTACCCCTCCTTATCTGGTTCTCTGTAAAAAAATTAAATTTATGCATTCTAGTTCAAGTTTGATCGGTAAAGATGGGTCTTTTTGCGAGTGCGAATAGTGATCACTCAGGTGAGCCTTAACTGTAGTGCAGTGATAGCTTAGGCGGTAATGACATGGGCTATCTATCTAGCCTGTTCATCCGCACGTGTATTTTATTCCTATATATACATTTTGTTTCACCCAAAAAGTAGAAGTGTATCCCCATTTTGTTTTTACACCAACTTCATCCTATGTGATTGCGTTAGGATAAGTCGATTACCTTGTAAGAGGTTTCATTTTGCATCCAATCTTTATGGCTCTTCATCAAACTTTCATTTCTATCAAATCTCTTGTCAAGCTGCGAATTGGGTCACTTAGCCAAATTTTAGAAAATATGTCTTGAACGCTTCTAGAGGACACATTTTTTCATCAAATTAACATGTAAGTACATTCATCGTTTATCAAACATTGGCATGGTCGAACCTGAATCATGTGGGGTCAAAGAGTAGAACTTTGCGGCCATATTTTTCATCCAATCTTCATGAAAGTTCATGTTTGAAATGTGGGGTCAAATGTTGATTCGCCATAAAAAATTACCCTAGGGAGCTTGAGATGAGGGTTCGATCAAGTCATAACAAAGGCGTTAACCCTTTCCCTCATATAAACGCTTTCTGACGGCTCTGCAGCAGACAGCTTTTTGAAAACAAAGTGACCCAAGAAGAAATTGCTCAAAATGAGCAATTTCTCCTTTTGCCACAATGTTTTCCACTTTTAATCCATTCAAGATTTTCTATTTTATGACAAAATATGTTCAAAGTGGTCTGTTGCAGAATTGTCGTATGAGGTAAAGGGTTGAAAAATGTAAGTTGTCGCCTTTATGATCAGAGTTGCAGGAATAGCACTGTGACTATGACATCATCCGTGTCAGGATTAACAGTACTGGTAATATTACCCCAATCCAGGAAGCGTTGTGATATGGCTGAAATACTATTGAAAGTTGCTTAAAATACATTTAATTTGTCTTACTCTTATTTTCCATTTATAAAAAGAATGCAGTATCTGACAATATTGCATGCATTGATGTTGCACTAAGATCACTTGTTTTAAATGCCTAATTGTATATATTCTGATATTGTTCCTTCTATTTTCCATGTATAAAAAGGATGCAGTATCTGTCAATATTGCATGCATTGATATTGCACTTAGATCACTTGGCTGCTAAGGAAGAAACATACAGTTACCTTACAGAACTCTTCCATCGAACCTTTGATGAATTTAAAGACAAGCTTTCAGTGTTGACATTGAAGATTTCCATTTATATCACTTGTTGTGGATAATGAATAGGCATAGTATAAGACAGATTTGTTTTCCTTATACATTATGTATTCAGTAAAAGCTTTGAAACTATTGAATGTCTATTCAGGTGAGTGATACAGGGCCATAATATTTCATGTTTACTACTTATCTAGGACATTCAGTATCGATGAGGCTGTCAATCCAGGGGTTGTGAGTTTGAAACCCAGTTGGGCCAACATTCTTTCTAACGTTTGGCAGAGGTCAACATGATATTCATCATTCTTCATTATAGTCATTGTGGAAAAACAGCCAGTTGCTTGGAAAGACTTGTTTGGAGTACTGGTGTGAGAAAGCCAGGAAACGAATGGGTAGGTGAACTAACAGCCGTGAAATGAATTGAGAAATTGTAGAAAACGGCATATTACCCGAATTAATCGATCCTTATCTAGTTCTCTGCTATTGTATTAACCCTTTCCCTCATACGGCAATTCTGCAGCAGACGACTTTGAACATATTTTGTTAATAAAATGGAAAATCTCTATAACTAAATGGATAACCTATGACTAAAACTGGAAAACATTGTGGCAAGAGGAGAAATTGTTCGTTTTTAGCAATTTCTTCTTTTGTCACTGTTTTCAAAAAGGCATCGGAAAGCGTCTGTATGAGGGAAAAGGGTTAACCTTTTACTTCACTTTTTCTCCACATACAAACAAACGTACAGAAGACAACTTGTGGAAGTAGAATTATCAACCCTTGTCCCATATATATTAACACTTTCTGACACCTGTAGCAGACAATGTTTGAAAACATTTGACGCAGAAGGAGACATTTAACTCTTTTTGCCAATATGTTTTCAAAGTCGTCTTCTGCAGAGATGTTGTTTGTGGGTAAGAGAGGGTTTCAAAAGTTGAAAAAGATGTGGTAAAAAGGGAAATCGCTCATCTGAGCTATTTATCCATTCGCTGCGATGCTCTTATAAGTAGACCTCTGCGGATTCTTTAACCCTTTTCCTCGTACAACAATTTTGCAGCGGACGACTTTGAACAAAAAATAGATAATCACTATAATTGAATGGATAACCTATGACTAAAAGTGGAAAACATTGTGGCAAAAGGAGAAATTGCTCAAAACGAGCAATTTCTTCTTTTGTCACTATGTTTTCAAAAAGCTGTCTGCTGCAGAGGCTTCAGAAAGCGTCTATATGAGTCTGAGTGTGGGAAAAATTTCAACCTCTATGCTTCATCTCTATTGTTACAGTATCCTCCATCCTTTCTTCTGTCCAGCCAAGGCCATATCTAAGGCGTAGGTTTGCTAAGTTTGCCAGAGAAATACCAGAGTTTCCACTCCTTTGACGGCTGAAGCAAATTTCAACCCATGTGTTTGTTTTTTGCAGACTAAAGCCCAAGCAATACCAAACCAAGGAGTATGGGACATGAGAGGGAAACAGTTTTATAATGGCGTTGAAATACGAGTCTGGGCCATTGCTTGTTTTGCTCCCCAAAGAACCGTCCGAGAGGATGCACTCAGGTATATTAATTAGCTTTACCCCTTTTTTCCACATACAGCAAATCTGCAGCAGTTGACTTTAATCAATTAAGGTAAAATATAAATATGTATAGTTGAAAATACAATAGTTGTATGGAGTTGAAAACATTGTCAAAATGAGAAATTGCTCATTTTTTCACCATGTTTTCAAAAGTCATCTGCTACAGATGTGTCAAAACATGTCTACATGTGGGAAAGATTGTCAATCAAGGTGTTGTGAGTTCAAAACCCAGCAAAGGACAGATTGATTATTTATTTCCCTCCGTGTTGCTCAGGGTTTAGGGGATAGCATAAGGATTGATAGCAATGACTTAACCCTTTTATACATTCAGCTTATCTGCTGCAAAGTTAAAAATATCTATACAAAAATTTAGAAAAACTACAAATTAAAGTATTATTTTTGACATTATTTGCAAAATGAGAAATAGCTCATCAAGAAAACATATAGGTAAAGATATGGAAACTCTCTTAAAATAAAAGAACAGTGAATTTCTCCTTTTACCACAATGTTGTCAGAAGTCGTCTGCAGCAAAGGCATCAGAAAGCGTTGGTATGTAGTAAAGGGTTTAGAAATGCAGCTGGGCCTAAAATAAAATATTGTTGTTGCCGCTTACGCCCTACCCACGTGTTTACGACCCTTCCAAAACCTTTTTTTTTTTTTTTTTTTTCTTTTAATCATTTTCGATAGTTTTGTCTCCTTTCTTATATGACCAAGACTAAAAACGGTTGCAGTTGAATGGTGGAAAAATAAGCGAAAACAGGATGCAGATATTGTTTTCTGTTTAAATGTATCAAGAGGAGAAAAATACAATACTGAAAAATAGATTGTAATTTGTATGGTTACAAAGTGTTATTTTAACTGTTCTACATACAGATCTAGTATAATACTAAAAGGAGTGATATATTAACTGTGCTGCATACAAATTTAGTCTACTACATACAATTTACATGTTTTGTTAAAAGTCTATTCAAAATAAATAGCGAAATCATATATAAATGTGTCTTCAATACTTCTAAAGGTGACTGTATTATTTAAAGCTGCAAAATAAAATAAAAAAGTCTGTCTGAGAATTTTTTTTATTTACCTATCTACCTACCCACCCCTGATTGGCATGGGTCGGATGCAGCAAACAAACAATTTTTTAATTGTGGCCCTGATAGTGAGGACTGTTAACTTGCATCTTATTCATATTTTCACAGAAATTTCACACAGCAGCTACAAAGAATTTCAAACGATGCTGGGATGCCCATCCTCGGTCAGCCTTGTTTCTGTAAATATGCCACGGGACCGGACCAGGTGGAACCCATGTTTAGATATCTTAAAAACACATATCAAGGTCTGCAGGTTATCGTTGTTGTTCTACCTGGAAAAACGCCCGTCTATGGTGAGTGAATTTTGAATATTCTTTATGACCCCCTTCAAAGAAGAGAGCCGAACCCCGGTAGCTCAGTCGGTAGCACCAATGGGCTAAGTCTATGTGGAAAAGCAGCCAGTTTCTTGGGATGATTGTTGTGTGGAGTACTGGTGTGAGAGAACCAGGAAATGCATGAGTTGGTGAACTGGCCACCGAGATATTACTGAGAAATTGTTAAAAACGGCGTTAAACCCCAATCAATCAATCAATCAATCAAAGAAGAGAGTGAATATTGCTTTGCACATATTGGTCTCTTGTTATTTGTTATTTAAAGAGTTATCATCTTTGAAATTATCTTAGAAAAACATTGTAGCATCTAGATGTCTCGGTCTGAACTTTTACACAATTAAAGAGATTACGTGTGTAAGTTCCGGTTAGCTCAGTCGGTAGAGTACAAGCCCAGAAAGCAAAAAATTCTTTTCCCTAATGATATTGTTTTAATCATGGCATTGAATTCCAACAACATTGGAAAATAAGCATAATGTTAAGAGACAATTGATTGCAAAGAAATCCTGATGCACCCGGCCAGCCTTTGGGAGCAATCATACCTACCTTTGGGATTTCCCGACTCAGGAAGATCCAGAAGTAAAAACTTGACTATTCAGTTTAATATGAAATTTGATTTGGATCAATTACAAATCCTCGGCAAGGTAAAGTTTTCGGCATTGATTCCTGTTTTTGTGTTGGTTGTACAATTATTAAACTCGTGTTTCACTTTTGTCATTAATTTCAAAACCTCTGAATTCCATCTTTTCATATGGTGCGGCTCAGTAACGATAAATATATGTATTCGCATTTTTCTATACAATTATGATACTTGATCTTGGTTACATGTTATTTCATAAAATTTTGTGTATACTTTTTTTTCCCAGCGGAAGTAAAACGTGTAGGTGATATCATGTTTGGACTTGCAACACAATGTGTATATTTGTTTTCCAGCGGAAGTAAAACGTGTAGGTGATATCATGTTTGGACTCGCAACACAGTGTGTTCAGGCAAAGAACGTGAATAAAACAACCCCACAGACCCTGTCCAACCTGTGTCTGAAGATTAACGTCAAATTAGGCGGCATCAACAACATTTTATTACCCAGTATTCGGTAAGATCTCTTCTCAATTTGTGATCCTTAACCCTTCACCTCATCTCATATAGACGCTTTCTGAGGCCTCTGCAGCAGACGGCTTTTTGAAAAACATAGTGACAAAAAAAGAAATTGCTCAAAACGAGCAATTTCTGGTTTTGCCACAATGTTTTCCAATTTTAGTCATAGGTTATCCATTTAATTATAGAGATTTTCTATGTTTTGACAAAATATGTTCAGTCGTCTTCTGCAGAATTGTCGTATGAGGGAAAGGGTTAAATCTATGTCAGGATTAAGCCCCTTCAAACATGGAACACAACTGCAGCAGACAACTTTGAAAATGTGAATGCCAAAAAAAATGGAAAAGCCTCTGTAAATAAAAGAAATATATTTTGATAGAGATAAAAAATACTCTTTGGCAAAAGGAGAAATTGCAGTCCCAATGTTTTCCTAAGTTGTCTGCTGCAGACGCGTTTTGTCATTTGGTCCATAAACCTAAAAATTGAGACGATTCTGTAGAACCTAATATTTTATAAATGTAGTTGTTTTTATAGCACAAACATGAATGGTATTGTGGCTTTGTTGTCATCATAAAAAAATGTCATTCTGTATGATCTGTGCAACTGATGACAAAAGTCAATGTGACAAGCGTCATTCTTTTTCCAACAACTAACAGTCTTTGTGGAACACCAGCCAGTTGCTTGGAAAGACTGTTTTGTTGAGTACTGGTGTGAAAAAGCCAGGATAGACTGTAATGTGACTGAAATATTGTTGAAAACAGTATTAAACCCAAATCAACAGGTAACATCCCATGGGAAATACCTTTTTCTGTTCATCTCTGTAAATATCTATAATTCTATGTAATATGTTGCTATATTGCATAAACTAAAAGGTCAAACAATTCTAAAATAAGTTAACAAACTAATCATTTTATAGCCCGGCCATGTTTCGAGAGCCGGTTGTATTTTTTGGAGCTGATGTGACGCACCCTCCTGCTGGGGACAAGTCTCGACCATCGATCGCTGCAGTGAGTTGCTTGAACTCCGCACTGCATCTATATGTATATATATAAATACTTGACCTTTGACACGTGAATGAATTGTTGAGCCTAAATATGATGGTCTTCTCTATGATCAGACATGTGAATGATGATGTAGATTTTTTTAGCTCCTTGACTTCATCTTTGATTGTCTCTGTGACTTGATCTTTAAACTTTGATTGGCTATGTAATGACCTTTGATCTGTAGCTATTTATAGTTTGAAATAGCTTTCTCTCTTTTTGTAAATTGACCTTTGAACTGAACCTATTTACAGTAATCAGCGAATGATTTGCTTTTCCACTCTTTCTTTCTCCCTCTCTCTCTTTCTCTCTCTAACCCTTTACCTTATATGGAAGACTTTCGTCAACTTGTTCATAAGTCTCTTGAAAACAAAATATGAAATGAAGAAGCGAACTATACATCGTTTTACGACAATGTTTTCAACTTGTATTTCCACAAAGGTTTCAAAGGTTCTTATATGATGCATGCAGATATACTGCTATATTTAACCAAATTGTTTAGATTCCTGAGTATCCCTCCTTTCTTAACCCTTTCCCATATACAACAAATTTGAAGCAGACGACTTTGCAAACATACAGGATTCCTGTGGAAACAATGGAAACTACCTATGATTGAAAGGATTTGAAAACATTGCGGCAAATGGAGAAATTGCTCACCATGAGCAATTTCTCATTTTGCCACAATGTTTTCAAAAAATGATTTGCTGCAGAGGTGTGGGAAAGGTTGACCCTTTCCCACATGGAACAAATCTGCAGCAGACAACTATGAACAGGTTTTGTCAAAAATTGGAAAATCTCTATAATTAAATGATAACCTATGACTAAAAGTGGAAAACATTGTGGCAAAAGGAGAAATTGCTCGTTTTGACCAATTTCTTCTTTTGTCACTATGTTTTCAAAAAGCTGTCCGCTGCAGAGGCATCAGAAAGCGTCCATATTAGGGAAAGGGTTGCATCTCTGTGAATGTCTTTCTATCTGAATGTTATGAACTATGCATGTGGACTGGTTCCTCTTCTTTATTACAGTCCAACCGTGTTCCGGGAACCAGTCATATTTCTGGGTGCGGATGTCACTCATCCTCCTGCGGGAGACGCCAGTAAGCCTTCCATTGCAGCCGTAAGTTTGTCCCCCAACTTTTTGTCCTGTGTGTCCCAAGGACTAGATAACGAGTGGAAAATTTGTGTTTTTTCACCAATATCTCAATCAAAGCCGAAGTGGAAGACAGTGGTGAAACGGTAGAGTGTCAACCTCTCGCATCATAGGTCTCGGCTTCGGACCTATTGATGAGAGGTTTTTGCCATCAGGATTTTTCCACACAGACGTTGTGAGTACTGGTTAAGTTTCCAGGAAGCAGATGTAGAATAAATAAGTTGGAACTAAACCTGATGTTGTGTGTCATTAATTGTTAGTAACCCGCAAATTACATCAAAGAAAGTACCTGTCACTGAAGCGACGCTGCCATATATAACCCCACTTAAAAAACGAGGCTAGAAAATGTACACCTTGACAGTTTACAAAGGCATATTTCCGATAATTGGGTCGTAAATACAAAAACAAAACGAGCAAATTGTTGAGAATTGTATTAGCTATAATTCTACAATAATTATTTCAAAATCAAACAAGGAATAAATATTAAACAAAAAATATGCCACACTGACTATCAGTTTTCAGCTAATTTCAAGATAAACAATAGGATTGTCGGAGATAAGCTGGGGTTGCTACAATTAGTAATTATACTTTTAAAGAAAATGTTCGTATTTTTGCCTGGAGGTTTTCAGTCATGAATATGCTGTTGATTTTTTGTATCCTGCAATTACATAGGTCATACAAACCGAGCATGTGTTCATGAGTATTTAAATGTAAAAGGTCAATTTGAGACGACCCTTTATTAGGAGTAGTCTGATCCATATACGTACAGCATTTAATTTTGTCCGACTTTAACCCTTACCCTCATACAATTATTCTGCAGCAGACAACTTTCAACTATTTTGTAAAAAAATTGGAAGATCTCTATAATTGAATGGATAACCTATGACTAAAAGTGGAAAACATTGTGGCAAAAGGAGAAATTGGTCGTCAGGAGCAATTTCTTCTTTTGTCACTATGTTTTCAGAAAGCGTCTACATGAGGGAAGGGTTTAAAATGAGATTGGGTATGTAATAATGTGCTCAACATTCATCTGATCTAGGTTGTTGGTAGCATGGATGCCCATCCTAGTCGGTACTCCGCAACAGTCCGGGTGCAGCAGCACAGACAAGAGATCATTCAGGAGCTCGCGTCCATGGTGAAGGAACTGTTGATCCAGTTTTACAAGTCCACCCGCTTCAAGCCGACGAGAATTATCTTCTACAGAGATGGTGTTAGTGAAGGACAATTTAATTCTGTAAGTTGTGTGTTTGGGTTTTACGCAGTTTAATTCTGAAAGTTATCAGTTTGGTTTTTACACAATTTAATTCTGTAAAGTATCATTTAGGGTTTTACACAATTTAATTATACCCCCTTCGAAGAAGAGCGGGTATATAGGAGTCACTGTGTCGGCTGTCGGTCGACTGGCCGGAAGCCATATTTTGTCCGGCCTATTTATTACAAACCACTGGGTGGAATTCAATAAAATTGTGCATGTAGCTTCTATACCAAAAGGAGATGTACATATCCTAAAGGTCTTACAATTGCATTTTATTTTACAGAGTTATGGCCCTTTTACTTATTAGTCCCCTACCGGCGTGCCGAAGGGGACTATTAGGTTTGCACTCCGTCCGTCAGTCCGGCAAATTTTTGTCCGGAGCATATCTCCAAAACTGTACTAGCTATGGCTATGAAATTCCATATGTGGATACATCTCATCAATGCGGAGTGCAGTGCATAAGAACCATAACTCTTGCTTCCCTAATTTTTGAGTTATTTCCCTTTCTTTATTTTCATACTTGATTTTTGTCCGGAGCATATCTCCAAAACTGTACTAGCTATGGTTATGAAATTTCACACATGGATGCATCTCATCAAGGGGGAGTGCAGTGGACATGAACCATAACTCTTGCTTGCCTAATTTTTGAGTTATTTCCCTTTCTTTATTTTCATACTTGATTTTTGTCCGGAGCATATCTCCATAACTATACTAGCTATGGCTATGAAATTTCACACATGAATACATCGTATCAAGGGGGAGTGCAGTGGACATGAACCATAACTCTTGCTTGCCTAATTTTTGAGTTATTTCCCTTTCTTTATTTTCATACTTGATTTTTGTCCGGAGCATATCTCCATAACTATACTAGCTATGGCTATGAAATTTCACACATGAATACATCGTATCAAGGGGGAGTGCAGTGCACATGAACCATAACTCTTGCTTCCCTTATTTTTGAGTTATTTCCCTTTCTTTATTTTCATACTTGATTTTTGTCCGGAGCATATCTCCAAAACTGTACTAGCTATGGTTATGAAATTTCACACATGGATGCATCTCATCAAGGGGGAGTGCAGTGGACATGAACCATAACTCTTGCTTGCCTAATTTTTGAGTTATTTCCCTTTCTTTATTTTCATACTTGATTTTTGTCCGGAGCATATCTCCATAACTATACTAGCTATGGCTATGAAATTTCACACATGAATACATCGTATCAAGGGGGAGTGCAGTGGACATGAACCATAACTCTTGCTTGCCTAATTTTTGAGTTATTTCCCTTTCTTTATTTTCATACTTGATTTTTGTCCGGAGCATATCTCTAAAACTGTACTAGCTATGGTTACGAAATTTCACACATGGATGCATCTCATCAAGGGGGAGTGCAGTGGACATGAACCATAACTTTTGCTAGCCTAATTTTTTAGTTACTTCCCTTTCTTTATTTTCATACTTGATTTTTGTCCGGAGCATATCTCTAAAACTATACTACCTATGGTTATGAAATTTCACACATGGATACACCTCATCAAGGGGGGTTGCCGTGCAGATGAACCATAACTCTTGCTTGATTAATTTTTGAGTTATTGCGCGGGCGGAATCCAGTTCTTTGTCCGGAGCATATCTCCGAAACTATACTACCTAGGTCTATGAAATTCCATATGTGGATACATCTCATCAATGCGGAGTGCAGTGCATATGAACCATAACTCTTGCTTCCCTAATTTTTGAGTTATTTCCCTTTCTTTATTTTCATACTTGATTTTTGTCCGGAGCATATCTCCAAAACTGTACTAGCTATGGTTATGAAATTTCACACATGGATGCATCTCATCAAGGGGGAGTGCAGTGGACATGAACCATAACTCTTGCTTGCCTAATTTTTGACTCAAAAGTGCAAACCGGTAGGGGACTATGGTATTGCTTGCAATCCTCCAGTTACTTGTTAAGTTATGGTGTAGGTCAAGGTGCTGTTTTGGGGGTATTTATCATCTTCAGTGATAGTTCTAGTTTTGTAAGTTATCAGTTAGGATTTTTAGACAATTTAATCCTGAAAGTGACCAGTTTGGTATTTAGAAAATTTAGGAAATTTTATTTTCAAAGTTACCAGTTTGGTTTAAGTTATCTGTATCAGTGTAACACAATTGAATTGAGTGTTAAGTTTATCAGTATAGTTTTTGTACAATTAATTTCTAAAAGTGAAAAGTTGTCTGCTGCAGAGTCATCTGAAAGCATCTGTATTTTGATAAAGGGTTTAAACATTGTTTGAGGTAAACAGTTAAGATGTTTATATCTATACTTAAAGGTTCTATCCCACGAGCTCAGAGCAGTCAGAGAAGCGTGCATGAAACTAGAGGCAGACTACCAGCCCGGTATAACATTCATCGTGGTACAGAAGCGACATCACACGCGACTGTTTTGCGCCGACAGAAAAGACCAGATTGGTCGTAGTGGGAACATTCCAGCCGGTACCACTGTGGACGTGGGCATCACTCATCCGACGGAGTTTGATTTCTATCTATGTAGTCATGCTGGTATACAGGTGGGTTGTTAGCTCCTCTGTTTTTGGAAAGAAAAAAAAGTCTGGGCTATTGTGATACCCTTGGCGTGGTTGTCTGCATAATCACAACACTTTATCCGTACCTAATAACTCGAAAACCGTTTTACATTTAAAAATGAAACTTGGTACACATGTTCCTAGGAACAATATGCATGTCAATACTATGTCACAGAACTCTAGCTTTAATAATAATTAAGAAATGCCCATTTTTCAAGTTTAGGAACAAAAAGATGAGCGTTTTGCAGGAGCTTTGTCACTTTGTCTTTTTCTACTCTAAGCCTTCTTAAGGAATAAGACACAATATTACACAAAAAATATTGTGTCCATCTGCATGGCACTCAAAGTAAGACAGTTAGAGACAATGTTACTTTATTTCCTTGAAAGTGACATTTATTTTGTCTAACGTCAAATGGTCAAATAAAGTTTGGGCAGGGGATGTTATTACAACGAAAATGCTTGTTTTCTCTTGCAGGGTACCAGTAGACCGTCCCACTATCATGTTCTATGGGACGATAACCGGTTCTCAGCAGACGAGTTACAAATGCTGACCTATCAACTGTGCCATACCTATGTAAGATGTACTCGAAGTGTTTCCATACCGGCACCCGCCTACTATGCCCATCTTGTCGCATTCAGAGCCAGGTACCATCTAGTGGAGAAAGAACATGACAGGTATTTATTTAATCGCGATTCTTTTGTAATTAACTGTAAATTGCAAAGGACAGAATTGATAAGGGGGAGTAAACTTGGTCTCTTCCCCACAGTATCTCTCTTATTACTCGACCAAACCCTATGTTGTGGGTACTCAAAAGAATCGTCTTGGATTCTTTTGAGTACCTAACTAATAGGGTCAAGTAATGAGATCTCCGAAGTAAGTTTGAATTTGTTACGTCTTTTTGTATCCCCTGTTGTGGCAGGGATACACATGGGGGGATCAACTTCACTTACTGACATGTTGGCTATCCACACATGTGTTTCTTCAATGATTCTTGTTTAACCCTTTCCCACATACAACAAATCTGCAAATATGGAAATCTCTACTAACGAAAGATCAATTATTGTATGAAGTTGTAAAAATTGTTGCAAAAAGAAGAAATTGCTCATTATGCTTCAGAGGCGTCTTTGTGAGGGAAAATGCCAACAATTTATGTTGTTTTAGCGAGAGAGGAAATCAAAATCTTGATTCTGTTTGCTCATCGGAATATTAAATGCATGTCTAATTTAACCCTTTCCCACATATGACAAATCTGCAGCAGACGACTTTGAAAACACCTGTTCAAAAATTAGTTAAACCTCTATAAATGACAGTTTAATCATTGAATAGAGTTGAAAACATTGTGGCAAACGGAGAAATTGCTCATAATGAGCGATTTCTCCTTTTGCCAAAATGTTTTCAAAAGTAGTTTGCTTCAAAGGTGTAGGCAAGCGTTTGTATATATGGGAAAGTGTTAAGAATATGGGTTTCCTATGCATCATTTTATGTTATACAAACATTTCTATTTGAATGGCATGCCCTTGTCTTATGAAATGATGGCTTTTCTCTTAACTGAATGAATATATTAACCGAAAAACAAACTTTCTATACTGAAGAGAAATTAAAGAAAATGCTGTGGGAAAAAAGATGGTCAGATGGAGTAATATCTCCTTTCCCCCCTCTATTCAACTCGGCAATATTAAACTTCATGTTTTTTTAGATATTTTAAGATTTTTCGTCGGTTGCTTTCAAAGCAAACTACACTGACAATATACCATTGTAATTGTTAACTGAAATGACCTCTGTTCTCTCTCTCTCTCCTAAAGCCACACTACTTGACATACACATCTATTGGTGCTTCTACAGTGGATGGCTTTTAAAAACAATGTTGAAAAAAGAGAAATATCTCAAAAATAATGATTTCTCCTTTTCCTAGTGTTTTCTGTGCCTCACATTTTCCAATTCAGATAACTCTAAAATTACTTTCCATACCAAGTAAACGGTAAACAGATAATTCCACCGTATTTTGTGATATGACTAAAAAGTTAATCTAATCCTGACCCTTGTACAAACATATATATTATAGTGACGTACATATATCATCATCAAACTGTGCAATTTCTCCTTTTGCCACAATGATTTCCACTTTTAGTCATAGGTTATCCATTCAATTATGGAGATTTTCTATGTTTTGACGAAATATGTTCAAAGTCGTCTGCTGCAGAATTGTCGTATTCAGGGAAAGGGTTAAGGATAAATGGACCAGTAGTACTGGTAACCTACCCAGGGAATGCCCGGATATGACTGACACATTGGTGAAAGTGGGGTTAAAACACCATCCAAACTAACTCTACATGTTTTCATGAAATAGTATACATCTTCGCACAAGGGTCAGGTTGAGGTCCGTGTTATTAAGTTTTAAGTTTTGCAACAAATGAAAATACCAAGACAGAACCATACTTTTTGAATGTTCTTCTTTGCATGATATATCAGAAGCCTAGATGGGGATGTGTTTACTGGTCTCCACAGTATCTATGTCATTTCTTTAACCATTTTGCAGCAATCAACTTTGATAACATCTTTGCACAAATCTAGAAAATCACTTAAACTGAATTTAATATTATGAGATTGAGCTGAAATGACTGTGCCAAAAGGAGAGAAATTGCTCATTTTGAGCAATTTCGCCTTGCATCACATTGTTTTCAGTAGTTGTCTGCTTGAGGTGCATGGCAAAGTGTTATTAAACGTGTTGTTTTGGCACTCAAAAGATTGATCTCATCGAGACAAGTCTTTTGATTACCTACAACATATGATTGTTACGTGAAATAAGGATTTAAGTAAAACACAAAATATGCCCCTTATCTAGAGCTTTGTCTATACTCAATGCTTTAATCTCTATGCGAATGTTCTCACTTTCTAACTTTACAGCGGGGAAGGCAGTCGGTATTCGGACAATAGTGATGAGCGAACGCCGTCGGTGATGGCACGAGCGGTGACAGTTCATCCAGACACAGTGAAGTTTATGTACTTTGCATAAAAAAACAAACACATGCCATGGCAATGTCTGCTACCTGTATGTAAGAACAGACCTTAATAACATTAATGAGATGTGTTAAGTGTTTTACGTACAATGCAGGACAAAGGCGAAACAGTTATAGAAAACAGATCTAATTAACACAGCTGAGTTAGAGAAAGTGTTTGATATATGAAGAAGAAATGCAAGGAAGTTACAGTGTGTCCGGTGTGTGTTTTAAGAAGTTGCATTACGGCACTTGTTGTAGTGTCTGAAGTTGTGAAGAAAGAAGGGTGGGCACATCTACTACATGCATAAACAGGGAACAACTGCTATGTGAAGTAGTCAATGACAGGGAGCAAGATTCAAACAAGCAAACAATCATCTTAAATGTTAACCTGTTGTGGTATTCATAAAGACGGCTTCTTTGGAAACATCTTCAGAACTGAACCTTTCGATATATAGTTGAACACATTGTTTTACGCAACTTCCTTTTTCCACAATGTTTAAAAAGTATTTTGTATTAAGGAAAAGGTCAAACATGTCGCAGCTACCGCTGTTGTTTTGATTCATTGACATCTGTCAACATCTGAAAACATTATGGGGAAAGATCAATTGCCTATAATGGGTGACTTCTTCTTTTCCAAAATGCTTTAAAAGCAGCCTCAAAATAATGCTTAACCCTTGTGTAACATTTGTGTAATAATTAATTGATCTAAAATAGAAGCCTATGACATAGGTAATAATGGAATTAAATATCCATAAATAAGGGTTTGATTATTGAAAAGAGTTGAAAACATTGTGGCAAAAGGAGAAATTGCTTGTTTTGAGCAATTTCATCTTTTGTCACTATGTTTTCAAAAGTCGGCTGCTGCAGAGGCTTAAGAAAGCGTCTATATTCATGAGGGAAAGGGTTAATAGCTCCTAGACCAATAACCATGATAGAGTTACGTGATAGCGAATTTAACATTTGACAAGCAAGGATGGAATACCTATTTCTGTACATGTATTTCTGTTTTCTGTGCTGTGTGTATTTATCGACCTATCTGAACTCTGGTCACTTGTCCTATCATGATATGCTATAACTTATTTCTAAGCTGTAATCTTGCGGAAACTTGTCAAGTTAAGAACATGGACATCTTTTTCTATCTTTACCTTCACTACAAAAAAGTACGGAAGCCTGTATTCACCGACCTTTCTTAACGACATTCTAATTTAACATTTAAATGTTATCATGTTTTCTGTTTGAATATATACTGTATGATTTAGCTAAACAGGAATTACTTAAGATTTAGAATGTTACTCAGAAATTGTTACTCAGAAATGGTTAACTCTTTCCCACTTGAAGGCTTCTGGGCTTAATTGTGAGGAATTTATATAATGAAAAGTGGAGTTAAAAAAAAATGTGTGGCTCATTATGAGTAATTTCCTCTTTAGTCACAAAATGTTTAATTCAATAATCTACTGTGATAGATATTCTTATGTTATGGTTGTCTTTAAACCCTTTTCCACATATCAATGCTGTCTGACGCCTCTGCAGCAGACGACTTTGAATATATCTTGCTAAGTGAAAATCAAATTAATGAATAAAGCTGAAAACAGTGTTGCAAAGGGAGAAATTGTTCATTATGAGCATTTCCTCCGTTTGCCATAGTATTTTCAGTTCTTCGGTAATAACACTTTTACGTTTAGATGTTTACCATATTTTTTCTTTTGGCACAATGTCGTTAAAATGCGTCTGCCATTGGAAAAAGGGTTGAGAGTTTTGAGTACTAGTTTACCCAACAGCGTTCACTAACATCTGGAATCTTCACTGTAAGCACAAACAACATAAAGGTGATATATTTTGTTTTTGGTGTGTTTCTCTTATAGCGGAGATGGGAGTAGCAGTCGTCATTCCTCGGATCACAGTGACGAGAGGAACCAGTGTGTCATTGCACGCGCGGTCACACTGCATCCAGACATGGTGAAAGTCATGTATTTCGCTTGAACAGACGAGAGTAACCAGTGCGTCATTGCACGCGTGGTCACACTGCATCCAGACATGGTGAAAGTCATGTATTTCACAGCAGCAGCTGGCTTTGGTACTTTCTAGAAAGCTTCCATATCAAAAAGGAGTTGCAAGATGTTTTCAGCATGTCTTTGACTGAGTTACGGCCCTTTGATATTTAACAATATATTTTGGGGAGAGTTCATCAGTTGTGTACTGATTTCCTTGTTTTAATTATGTACAATAATGTAAAGGCTCTTTTAAAGCGTTGGCGGGCTTAAGTTTCTGTGTATATAATAATGAACTTGTTTTTATTTTTTTTAATTTATTGATGTTGAATATTTTATATCTTTTAAAGATTGTTACTTTTTTATTTTTGGCTCTTTTCCTTCCCCATTCTTATGCCAAGTCCATGTATACAACATGAGGAAATATTATTAGAAAAGTTGCATCTCCTAAACCCTTTTCCCTATAAAGATTAAAGTTTTTGAAAATATCCTGGGGAAAAATGGATAGAAATTGGTTATTTTTTAGCAAATATTCTTTTCCCAAGATGTTTTCAACACTGTATAAAAGTTTTGCTCTTCAATTTCTTAGATATAATTTATTTTTGTACAGACATTTCAAAGCTTGTGACTTAAAAAAACATTGGGTAATTGGTGAAACACCACCACATGTGATGGATGCAAGAATAATGATCAAATATTCTCTACAAAACAACGAATAGATATGAGAACAAATTAAGGGATGGTTTTGTTTTTAAACCCTCTTTTCCCACATACAGCAAATCTGCAGCAGACAACTTTGAAAGCGTCTTGGCACAAATGAGACGTTCAAAAACGTCTGTCTGTATGTGGGAAAGGATAAAGCTTAAATGTTAAAGTGGCATACGAAAACCAAATCTGTATGGCCAAAGAACATGTGGATCAAATGACAAACCATACAACCCTCAATATGTGAATATATTAACCCTTTCCCATGATATACATGTGCTTTCTGAGGCCTCTTCAGTAGACGACTTTTTGAAAACATTGGGGCAAAAGGAGAAATTGCTCATGAGCAATTTCCTCTTTTACCGCAAATGTTTTCAAGACTTCTCAAAGTTAAACTTTCATTTATAAAGGTTTACCATTTGCTTAACCCGATGTTTAACCCTTTCCCTCATGTAGACGCTTTCTGACGCCTTTGCAGCAGCAGGTATGAGGGAAAGGGCTAAGAATTGGTTTGCTGAAGATTTGTTGTATGTGTGAAAGGGTTAATGTAGTTTATTTCAGTGGGTTATTGAAAAGTAGCAGTGGATTATATCCTGATATAGTCATTGTATGAACTGTATAAATTTATGAAGTAATAATTTTATTGTGGCACTCTTGTCTTTAGCCCCATCTGAAGATCTCTCCATGTCAACAGTATGTTCAAGTGTGTAATAAACAGACAAGATTGATTATTTAGATTTAAGAATATCTTAAGATATGTTTCCAAGTACAAACACCCAACAACAAAGCCAAAGTTCAATTGAGAAAACAACCCTGTTGGTTTTTTCACACAGTGAAACAAACAATTATCCAACAAAGTCGTCTAAAAACACAAACCAAATAGGATCAAATATGGAATGATGAAAAACCATAATATTTAATTTTGTGAAAGCCTTATTAGTTCAAAGGTCAAACGAATGAATTCCATTTTTTAAAACCAATTTTATTTTTTATTTTTTTGGTGTTTTGATTCGAGTTTTTTGTTCAAAGCTTAAATGTGTACAAGAAAAGAGACGGATTCCCCATATGCAGGCCCATGTGCAGTAGTCAATTTTTGCAAACAGTATGGCGAAATGAAAAATTGCTCATGAAGAAAAAAAAATTGTCACAATGTTTACATCTCCAATCACTTAGTTTACTTCATTTCTAAAATAGTCCTGGTATTGCCTAGATACTTTCAAATTCGTCTACTGCAGATTTGCCATTTGTTGGGACAGAGGGGGTAATTTTTTCACCATTAATATTCCATGGACCTTGACCATGTTATAGTGATACCAGTAAATATAAAGGGCCTTTTTAACGCTGTCTCGATAATTACTAAGTAAAATCTTGTAACATAATATTGAAAAGTTTAATTTGGATACAAGAGTTTAAAACAGTGTGGGGAATGCTTGGTTTTAGCAGTTTCCCTTTTTACCAAAATGATTTCAAACGTCATTTTCAGAGACATCTTAACCCTTTCCCTCATACGACCATTCTGCAGCAGACGACTTTAAACATATTTTGTCAAAACATAGAAAATCTCCATAATTGAATGGATAACCTATGACTAAAAGTGGAAAACATGGTGGCAAAAGGAGAAATTGCATGTTTTGGGCAATTTCTTCTTTGGACACTATGTTTTCAAATAGCCGTCTGCCGCCTCGTCAAAAAGCATCTATATGAGGGAAAGGGTTAAGTCATCTTGTACATGGTAAAGAGTTTTAGACTTGCTCAAGAAAGCCCATAGTGTCTGGTGTAAATTGATCACAGTCACAAGTTGAGTCAGAAGTTTTATTAAAATATATTTTTTGGGGGTAAAATATATATAGTTTGGGGGCCTTTTAACCCTTTCCATTATTTAACATCTTTTGATTTTTTAATGGAGAAAACATATGAAAACTTATAAAAAAAGACAACATAAGAAATTATTCATCATTGGCAATTGTTGCTCCTTTTCTGACCACATTTTCAACTCTATTTCCATGGTCACTTACTCGGTTTGAAACATTTTTCCCACATGCGGATGACTTTTGAAACTATTGTGGAAATGGGAGAACATTGCTCATGATGTGCAATTTCTCCTTTTTCTACAATGTTTTTTAATCTATTCTGAAATTCAAATTTTCATGTACAGAAATCTCTCCTACTCTTCTCCAAAGTCGTCTGCTGCAGATTGTTTGTATGATGGGAAGTTTTATAAGGCTGAAATGAGATCATGTTAATAGAAGTGTTGACACTTCAGTGTGAGAAAAAGTGTGATGTGAAAGCCTTGTTGGTAACTATTATTATTATTGTATTTGTAAATTAATGTGATAAAACAAGAGGAATACAATGAAAATCCTAGTCTATATGTGTGTGTAAGATAAACAACAATGTATAGCTCATTTAATGTGGTTAGGGACAGACACTCAATGTATAGCTCGTTTAATATGGTAGGGACAGATGCACAACGTATAGCTCATTTAATATGGTAGGGACAATCAGGAATTATCACTGGCAGTAGTGTTATATTTAAATTTTGCATTGGATACAATGAAAAAAAATTGTTTCCTATTAGTAAATTTTATTAAATGTTTGCTCCAGCTGTGGTAAGGGAGTTTTAAAGCACTGCCAAATTTCACTGAAAATGCTCTTGCAGTTTTTAAGATGTTTTTGTTTTCTGGATGTCTAACTGATATTAATAAATTAACACTTTCCCACATGCTGTTGCCATCGGATGCCTCTACAGCAGAAGACTTTTTAAAACATTCTGAATAAAGGAGAAATTGAAAGAAGCAATTTCTGCTTTTGTCACAATACATTTAACTATATATATTCAATCATTATACTTTCATTCATAAAAAAAATCCATTTTTTTGCATTGATGTTTTCAAAGTCTTCTGCTGCAGATTTGATGTATGTTGGAAAGGGTTAATGGTGTCCCTGCCAAATAGAGTGAGCTGATCATGATCACTTCCATCCTGCCTAGCTGTTCCCCTGTGGTAGTTTTGATCCTGGGTCGTACAGGACCAAGGTAATAGAGAATAAATAGTACATCATGCAATAGATAGAATTGAAGCAATGAGTGGTGACAAACACATATTATTTGCTTGATTTTGAACCTTTTCCCACATGCAGATGCATTTTGACACATCTACAGTAGTGAAAACATTGCTACAAAATGGAAATTGCTCTTACTGAGCAATTTCTTGTTTTACGACAATGTTTTCAACTTAAATTCAGTATTTTTGTACTTTAATTTATTGAGATTTTGAATATTTTTGCCTTTATTTTTATTAAGTCCATCTGCTGAAGATTTGTCATTTGTGGGAAAGGGTTTATCAATTAAATTAAAGATGCCTGCTCAATGCTTACATTTCATTTGTTATGACATTAAAATCATGACCATACATTTTACTGATGGGTTTATTTTGTATGCCATACTTTTCATATGGAATCCATTTTTATCATTTTATCGAAATAAATAAAATATATGAATAAATCATGTGAATATGTACAAATTGTACTGCTTTGTTTGTATTGTTTTCTTCTATTTTATAATATGATATACCTCAGGGCGGAACCTCATAAATTTCTCTGAATATCCGTTTTGGGGTAAGACAAGTTTTTAGCTTGACTATTCGAAGAATATGGAAAGCTATTAGTCACTTGTGCGTCGTCGTTGCAACTTTGGTTTAAAGTTTTGCATCCAAGACTTTCTCACAACTCACAGATGCTATTCCTTTGAAACTTCACACACTTTTTGGACATCATCAAATGACCTTGCAGGACAAGCCCCGTAACTCTACATCAGATTTTGACACAATTATGCTCGTTTTTAGACTTAGAAATATTGGTTAAGGTTTTGCATGCAAGGCATTTTCTCACAAACCACAGATGCTATTGCTTTGAAACTTCACACACTTAGTTGACATCATCAAAGGACCTTGCAGGACAAGTCCCAAATCTCTATCCGATTTTGATGTAATGTGTACATGTTGAGTAAATGGTTAACCCTTTCCCACATACAACAACTCTGCAGACGACTTTAAAAACATACTGGATTTTTTTTTAATCAAAGTACAATGATTAAAAAGAGTTGAAAACATTGTGACAAAAGGTGAAATTGTTTGTTTTGAGCAATTTCTTCTTTTGTCGACATGTTAACAAAAAACCGTCGGCATCTCAAAGCGTCTATATAAGAGAAAGGGTCTTATTAAGATTGCAAGTATAAAATCTGTCAAAGAAATGCGAGTCAAGCTACCACCAGACATGCTGCCGGTAGCGACGCGGGCTGTCAATCCAGGGGTTGTGAGTTCGAATCCCGGCTCGGCCAATTTGTCCGACGATTGACAAAAGTCTATGTGGAAAAGCAGCCAGTTGCTTGGGAAGATTGTTGTGTGGAGTACTGGTGTGAGAAAACCAGGAAATGCATGAGTAGGTGAACTGGCCGCCGTGATATAACTGAGAAATTGTTGAAAACGGCGTTAAACTCCATTCAATCAATCCAGACATGCTAGATAATAAGGACAATGAAATTATGGATAAAAGTTTCTCGCAGATCTTTCTCAGGAAAGAGGGCAATTCCTTGGTGAAGTGGATAAATCCCAGTTTGGTACATACCAAAGACTTGTCATAGGATAATTATGTAGATCCAAATTAGGCTGGATATACATAAATTATGTATGTACTGACTAATCTGGATCAACACTGGTACCTAATGCCTCAGTTGGCTTTTTCAAAAAGAGCTTTAAAAAAAAAAAAAAAGACCTGAAATTGGAAAAAGGAATATTTCCTACAAATTGAAGACACTCTGGGACTACTCGTGAAATCATACAAGCCATGAAACATAAACTTATGCGAGGTATCCCTAATGAAGATTCATTTAACCTTTTCCCACATAAAAACAAATCAGTCTGTAGCAGACTGAAAACATTTGGACACCAATGTGACAAATCTGTATGTTAAAGTATAATTATTGAATAAAGTTGAAAATATTTTGACAAAAGGAGAAATTGCTCATAATGAGCAATTTTTCCTTTTGTCACAATGCTTTCAAAAGCCGTCTGCCTATATGTGGAAAGGGTTAAAAATAAATGCTTGCATGGCAACTTAAGGTAAGGACACTTCCCCTGTGGCTTAACCCTTTCCCTCATACGACAATTCTGCAGCAGACGACTTTGAACGTATTTTGTCAAAACATAGAAAATCTCCATAATTGAATGGGAAACATTGTGGCAAAAGGAGAAATTGCACGTTTTGTGCAATTTTTTCCTTTGTCACTATGTTTTCAAAAAGCCGTATGCTGCAGAGGCTTCCAAAAGCGTTTATGAAAAAATGGTGACAAAAACCAGAAAAATCTCAATAAAAGATAGCTTAATTGTTAAATAAAGTTGAAAACATTGTGGCCACAAGGTTTTCAAAAGACGTCTGCTGCTATTGCATCAAAATGCTGGTGGAAAAGGGTTAGCCATTTCTCTCGTACAACAAATCTACAGCAGACTACTTTGAAAACACCAAGTAAAAAAAATTAGAAACTGAATGAAAGGGCAATAACTAAATTGAGATGAAAACATTGTAACAAAAGGATATCTAATTGTATAATATTGTGTTATGGGCAGGTGGCCTAAATACTTAAAATAATATGAAATGTCTGATAAATGGCCCATAATGAGTTATTTGTTGCAATGTCTTCAAAAGCTGCCTCTGCAGATGCGTCTCCAAGTGGGAAAGGGTTAAAGAAGGCCAGTGACTGGACAAGGAAGCTCTGGCCCAGGCTGATCTGGGTCTTCACTGATGGCAAATTCTTGAGAAGTCGGTTACCTGCACTACCACAACATTATATAGGTCGGGCGTACACCAATATTGGCAGCACCCATTGGACAAAAGGCATTACAGATAAACTTTTTAGATTGGGTATGACCCTTATTGACTTTGAGGTGACAGCGAGCACAAAAAGCTTGTCCAATTGATAACTAGAATACTTGGCCCTAATGTCCTCAAATTTGGCAGGGAGGTTGATTTTGAGGTCATCCAGTTAAAGGACAAGGTCACAATGACCTTGAACACAAAAAGTGTGTCTGATTGATTACTGGACAATGCTTGAACCTACAGTACTCAAACTTGGCAAGGAGGTTGGGCATGACCAGTAAATAACCCCATATTGTTTTGTGGTCATGCAGTCAAAGGTCATGGTCACAGTGACAACTCGAACATAAAAAGCTAGTTTGATTGATAACTGCAGAATGCTAGCCTTAATGTCCTCAAATTTGATATGCATATTTTTTTTAATGTTCCTGATAATGTGGCGCTAGATAGAGCATAAACATCTCATGTTTATGTATTGATTCCAAATAAAAAATACGAAAAACGTGATATCGATATATAAGGGGCTTGTTGGTTCATGCCAGACATACTAATTTACTATAGTTTGCTCGGTACCAGATTATTTAAGTGGTTGAATAAGCCATTTCAAGATTTGAAGTATAGCAACATGAAACCAGTGGTGCAAAGGTAGAGCGTCGGCCTCTCGTACCAAAGGTCCCGTGATGAGCAGGTTTTGACTGGGATTTTTCCACACAAACGGTGCAAATAATGGTTAAGGAAGCAGACATCAAGCGTGATTAATATAAGCTGAAAGCTCTATCCCTACAGACATATTATGATTCCTCTTCTGCATATAACTGCTGAAAACATTGTAACAAAAGGACAAATTGCTCATAATGAGCAATTATTCAATTTGTCATAATGTGTTCACTTCTATTTAATTATTATACTTTCATATGCAGATATTTCTATTATTTTTGCCAAGATGTTTTCAAAGTCGTCTGCAACATTTTTGTGATATGTGGGAAAGGGCCAACCTTTATTCTGCTTCACTAAAAGCTTCATTGAATTCCAGATGTCAGTTACTGAGAAAAAGAAAGCCCCCAGCAATAAAACGGCATTGACAAACACAAGATAGTGACCTAACACTTTCCCTCATACAACAAATCTCCAGCAGACGACTTTCAAAAACATCTGTGCAAAAGTCTTTATGATCAATTTCTCCTTTTGTCACAATGTTTTCCAAATTTGTATCAAAACAAGCATACTGCGACGATGGTTCTCTCTTGTCTCGAGTTGTCGCGAGAACAGCGTCAAATTCACTTGAATATTGTATTGTGTAAAAGTACGGGAAATGGAAGTTGTAATGGCTATGTGAAGTGCTCTCTGGTTGGTCGATATTTGGTTGTGTCCGGATTTTTAGCCAATCAGCGATCAGGCGATAGTTTTGACGTGTCTGTGTTTTCCGCGGAAATGGTACCCCTTACGGCAACTCAAATATTAAGAAAACGAAAGACAGATAAAAAATCGGGACGATCATTCGATGTAGCAACTGATGGGCTACACAACGCACACCGAGTGGTTTCTAAATTCTAAAAACTGTGGGAGGAGATAGTTTTCGCAGGAAAAGCGGTTTCGCCTGTTTCCATAGCAACGGTGGTTTCTATGGCGACCATACTACAGAAGGAACAACAAGAGCCTAAACCATTCATCCCTACCAAGTTTGGTCGAAATCCGTTGAATAGTTTTGGCGCTACGCTTGCCACAAACAAACAAACAAACGGACAGAAACGAAGACCAACTTTAAGGGTCTCTAGAAGAGAGAACCAACAGTTAAGTGCAGAATTTTAGCAACCACTTCTATATCTGGAGAAGATAGTGCCTTTATCCAAAAGCCAGTTAGAACTAATTTGTGTATAATGCAATAATGGGGGTTGGTTAAAGGGAATTGGTAAACAAAATGAATGATTTCTGTTTTATTATTTTATAAATGGAAAGACAAATTTACAAAAAATGTACAAATTCACAATAAAATGCAAAAAGTTTCGTGTAATCAATGGCATTAACACAAATGACATCTGCTTCCCTAGATAAACTCACATTTGAATCTGCATGTATCAAGAGAGCTGCTACTGCATTGTTTGTTCTCTATAGTTATATTAAAAAAAAAAAAAAAAGTATTCAAAAGTTGTTAGATTTTCAATCCTTAAACATACATGCTCTAGACCAATAAATTATATATATATGATTTTAGAAAGAACACAATAAGCTATAAAGGATCGAGATTTAATCATGAAGATTAGTTTCAAATAAATCATGTATGTCCTGTAGTTTTTAAGTGGTAAATCCCTGTGTTTGTAAGTTGTTCATTAGTGAATCCTGTTTGTTAAAAGACCTTGTGCATCTTCCAATAACTTTTCTGTCCTTTCTCTCTGTAAATATACAAAAATGAAAAATGTTTGAAAACTGTTCTCTCTGATGAATCTGCAGCAGACAATCATGAAGATATATTGAGAACTCTTAACCCTTTCCCTCATACAGACGCTTTCTGACGCCTCTGCAGCAGATGACTTTTGAAAACATTATGGCAAAAGAAGAAATTGCTCAAAACAAGCAATTTCTTCTTTTGCCACAATGTTTTCAACTTCTTTAAGGAATGATACTTTCATTTGTAGAGATATTCCATACTTTTGTGTCACAAAGTCATCTGGTGCAGATTTTTTGTATGTGGGAAAGGGTTAATAAACTACATGTATTGTCATATATGGAAATCTAGCCCCATTACCTCGTAGCAATGAATGTTTGTCACAAATTACAATGGCTTGATCCTTCCCACATAGACACTTTCTGATGCATCTGCAGCAGTCAACTTTTGAAATCATTGTGACAAAAGGAGGAATTGCTCGTAATGAGCAATTTTTCCATTTGCTACAATGATAACAGCTCTATTCATTAATTGATCTTTTAATTATAGTGATTTTTCCACATTTGCCGGGATATTTTCAAAGTGGACTGCTGCAGATTTGCTGTATGTGTGAAAGGGATAAAAAACAGGGTAAAGGTTCATTCAATTAACATTTTTGTGAAATTATATTGAAATTTTGTCAGCAGTTTCTGTCAAGCAGATTTTTTATATAATTATTCTTTTCATTGCCCTAGCAATCGAAGACGAGATCGTGAAATTATTTAAAAAGGGGATCATGCAAGTAATATCCTTGTTAAGTTTTATCCAACTTCAAGCCAATGGTTTTTAAGATATTGTTTTAAAGTAAATGGTTAACCCTTTCCATCATACAGCAGAAGACTCTTAAAATATCAAGGCAAGAATGTGAAATAATCATGTTTATACAAGAAAGGTTGATTATTGAATGAAAAGAGTTAAAAAACATTGTGGCAAAAGGAGAAATTGCTCATTATAAGCAATTTCTTCTTCTTGCCACAAGTCGTCTACTACAGCATTGTTAGAAAGCGTTTGTATGAGGGGAAAGGGATAACATGTTTGTTTTGTTTTGTTGGGGTTTCACGCCGTTTTCAACATAATTTAACGTTATGTCACGTTGACCGTTCACTTATTCATGATCCCTGGGTAAACAAATCAGTACTAGGCTAGGAAATGTGCCTTGCTCAAGAGCAATCCACCATGACCACAACTTCGCATGGGGATCGAACCTGGGACGTCTGGTTCCAAATCCCTGCCACTTACCATGATGGATTACTGAAAGGGTGAACAACCGAATAGAGATGAGATCCTTATGTGTCGCCCTGTATAGTTAAGCAACATGAAAAATGATGTGAAAATTTAATACATTATACTCACATCTAGTTTTTCCAAAGCATCGCCTTTATCTTTAATATCTGCATAGGCAGGCAAAAGAGCTTGTAATCGGACAGCTTTTAGTGCTGTTGGCTGACAAGCTATAAGATGACTAATTTCTTGGGCCTGCAATTGATACATTTAAATAGTTTTAGTATACATGTAATTCTTAAACCATATCCCCCATACAACAAATCTGAAGCAGAGAATTTTGAAAATTCTTTGCAAATACATGTTTAAGGAAAATATTTCTAAAAAAACATTGCGAGGAATCGCTCATTTATAATATAAGTAAGTTAGAGCAATTTCTTCTTTAGCCATAATGTTTTTGTTATAATTTCTGCTGCAGATGCATCATAATAAAAGGGCTATAAAATGTCCCTTTAAGAAAAATCTGCTGTGAACATATCTTATAATTTGAAAAAAAAATATGTCTGTTGCAGATGCCTCAGAACTTATCTGTATATGAGGGAAACAGATCATTTAGATGTCAGTTTACTGGTCATATCAGACGTGTCCTGTCATTCTTATGTGCATGATGATTAATTGACAGTTTAACGTCATTTTCAGCAGTACTTCAGCTTTATCACAGCTGCCAGTTTGTTTCCTGGCTCTCTGACATCTAGGTAATCCACATAACATAATTCCTGGATCTTAATTTGGAAACCAGTAAAATGTTGAATACTGTACACCGACACTTTCAGGTTGGGTCTCATTTCGCTTACTAAAAATAGCAGTGTTTCATTTAGCTGCACATCCTGAGTCCTAGGCTCATTAAATTTTGCCAGGACTCATTAAAGATCTTTTTTTTTTGTACTGTAGGACTCATTGACTTATGACAAACATTTGGTATGACTCATTGAAAGAAATTTCAAAATGAAACGCTGAAATGGTGATTGGCATTAATTGTCGACCCTTTCCCACATGCAACAAATTTTGAAAACCTTTAAGCAAGAATGTAGAAAACCTATGGAAATTAAATTTCAACTAGAACTATCACTGAAGATGATAAATACCCCCTAAACAGCACCTTGACCTACACCATAACTTAATAAGTAAAAGGGCCATAACTCTGTAAAATAACATGCAACCTGTTACCCCTTTAGGATATGCACATCTCCTCTTGGTATAGAAGCTTAAGGTTAAATTTATTGAATTCCACTTAGTGGTTTGTAAGAAATAGGCCGGACAAAATATGGCTTCCGATCGACAGACAGACAGCCCGACACAGTGACTCCTATATACACCCGCTTCTTCGAAGTGGGTATAATTATTGAATAGAGTTGAAAACATTGTGGCAAAAGGAGAAATTGCTCCTAATTAGCAGTTTCTCATTTTGTCACAATGTTTTCAAACGCCGTCTGCTGCAGAGGCATTAGAAAGTATGTAGGAAAGGTTTAACCCAATAAGATATGACTTACGCGACTTGATTGATATCGTAATCTCATGATTCGGAGTCTGTTTCGGGCTTCTGCAGCTCTGTAAAGACAAGGACATTATTCTATAAATATTCACAAATTATTTCAACCCTTTTTTCCCCAACATGCAGACAGTTTTGAAAGCATAGTGGCAAAAGGATAAATTGCTGCTAATTAGTAGTTTCTTCTTTCTGTTGATTTTTGAACTATTTTAAATAATTATGTATTTTATTTATTTGAATTTTTCAATTTTTTGCTCTGATGTTTTAAAAGTCGTCTTCTGCAGATTATGTTGTATGGAAAAATTTCATTACAGTTAAATGGTATAGAATGAGTGTAGTGGAACAGAATTATTCTATTCTGTTCTATGGAACAAATGTCTATACGGCTATTGGGACACAATGTGTTGTAAAATTCAGCGATCTGGGGACAAAGAAATCGGTGAGAACGATTTCGCTGAAATTAGCCACACTTATAGAACTCAATGCGATCTAGGTCTGGGCGTGTTCGTTATATCTGGGAAAAATCTAGTTTCAGAGATTTTTAAGGTTAAAACCCGAAAAATCGACATTTTGACTACATATTTCTGTAGATCTCGCACTAGCAAAAAACGGAATCAGCTAGAGACCTGAAATTCATACTGAAACTTGTCCGAGATCCGGTGCAAACAACGGTGTGTTTAGATTTCTCATACATTCAGTTTGGATTCTTGGAGAAAGCTTTCAATAGGGGTTCTTGATTTTAAAAAAATCTGTGGGCGTGACTAGGAAAGTGACGTCACGTCAGCGGTTGACGTCATAACGTTACAGTGGTGCAGAGGTAGAGCGTCGGCCTCTCGTATCAAAGGTCCCTGGTTCGAGTCCCGTGATGAGCGGGTCCTTTTGAGATTTTAATGATTTAATTTTGAGATAATAATGTTCTATTTATCTTTTAGACTTACGGAGATAATTTTGTTGTTGCAAAATACTAGTTTCATCAATTGTTACGTTTTGGATCATGTTAGAATCGAAATAATAGTATCAGCATTGTGTTTGGTCGGTTGGTAGTTCGGATGCAATTCTGCTCCTCTCCACTCATTCTATCCCGCGAAACCCTTAAGGTGTCGCCTTTCTAGTAAGTTATCAAAAAATATTCACAATTTCATGCAAATTCAGAGGACGTACAATCTAAGTTGTTTTCCTGATTTTATCTTTAAATAGAATCACATTGAAAACATCTTAGAGCAAGGTGTTAAATCTGGTAAATTTCAGACAAAGAAATTAAAATATAGAGGGGAAAAGAAACAACTGCTTGTTTTCTAGCAAATTCTCCTTTTACCACATTGTTTAAAAAGTTGTATGTTGCGCAGGCATCAGAAGTAGTTATCTACATCAAGGAATGGGTTACCCGATTGATTGATTGATTGATGTTTAATGCTGTTTTCAACAATTTTTCAGTCATATCTCACCTATTAATGTGTTTCAAGGCTTTCTCACACCAGTACTCCACACAACATTCTTTCCAAGCAACTGGCTGCTTTTCTACATAGGCCGTTAGCCTATTGGTGTAAGACAAATGACACTGGTCACAGTGACTTTTGTCAAACGTCAGACAGAATGTTGGCCAAGCTGGGGTTCAAACTCATAACCCCTGGATTGACAGCCCGCGTCGTTCCCGACTGAGCTACCGGGGCTCGTCAATGGGTTACCCGAATACACATGACTAAATTCAAAAACCCGATCATGAAAAACAAACACTTACTTCAACTGTCCAATCAGTTTCTCATGTTTATCTTTCTCTGATACTTCATCTTCGGAGGGTGGGGGATGATCTCTGAAAAAAAATGTTAAAAACAATCATTAGAAGTGGATGTAGTGGAACCTGTGTATAAAGACCACCCATCAGAAGGCAACAATATGGTCTGTGTTCACAGGTGGTCTTTAATTGCAGGGTCATTTAAGCAGAAAATAAGTCATTGGGAAACTGAAAGGTATTCCAAGGTGGTCTTTTTAGCACAGGTTTGACTGTTTATGATAAAACTGGCAAAATTCCTTAGCCCAGCAGCCTAGATAAGAGGGATTTTATTAGCCTTTTCCCACCAATATCTCTTTGATTACCCAACCAAAACACTATATTGTGGGTACTTAAAAGAATCGTTTCAAATAAAGATCAAAGAATGCTTAGTACTTGTCTAATCTAGCTTTCCATCATGCATATAAATGTTCATGCATCTGCAACCGATGACTTTTGAATACGTTGCAAAATGAACAAGAGTGCCAAACAGTGACAAGATACACATGTCAATGAGGCATGACTCAGGCACGACTAAAGTGAATTGGCCAGTTTTTTATCAATAAACATTCCTAGCATTAAAGTTTCATGAAGATTGGATAAGAACTGTTGAAGTTAAAGAGCAGACAAGGCCTATTTTACCAACATTTGGACAATTGAAAGGCCTTTATAAATCCAAAAGTGCCTTTGGCGACTTGGCTGATTATCGAACTTGACCAAGACATTATGCCAACAAAAATATGTACCAAGTTTCATGAAGATTGGATGAAAACTGTTTGATTTACAGATCAAACTTAGCTAAAACATTATGCCCACAAACATGTTCAACAAGTTTGGAGAAGATCGGATGAAAATTGTTTGACTTCGAGAGTGGACAACCCACCACAGGTGTTGACAATATAGGTCCCTTTGAGTGTTTAAAATTTGCTCATCATGAGCAATATCTCTGTTAACCAAAATTGTTTCAACTTTATTGAATACCTCAATCCTTTCATTGATATAGATTTTACATATTTTTGCCTTGATGATTTCGAAGTAGTTTGCTGCACATGAAATGTGTGTATTTGAAAGTGTTGCTTCTAGATGCTACTTCTGTTATAACTGATAATTTGGTATACACCTGTTTTGTGATGAAGTATTGATTGTTTGGTGTTTGACGACGCTTTCAACACTATTTCAGTTATATCACAGCATTTCCTTGGTTGTTGCCAGTACTACTGGTCCATTTGTCCATTTATCCTGACACAAGCCAGTCAGATGTAATGCTAACCTCGCAACCCTGAGCGTCAAGGAGGGCTGCATCAACACTACCATTGGTATGACCCAACCGGGGATCAAACACAGGACCTCCCGCACTGAGGCGGACATTATACCACAGAGGTGATGTGATGAAGTTACAAAGATCCCTTTTTACATTACACCCTTTCCCTCATATAAACGCTTTTCGGACGCCTCTACAGCAGACAGCTTTTTGAAAAAAACATAGTGACAAAAGAAGAAATTGCACAAAACGTGCAATTTCTCCTTTTGTCACAATGTTTTCCACTTTTAGTCATAGGTTATCCATTCAATTATAGGGATTTTCTATTTTTTGACAAAATATGTTCAAAGTCGTCTGCTGCAGAATTGTCGTACGAGGGAAAGGGTTAAACTGATATGGGGAGTAAACTTTATATAACATGGCGTATAGTATAATCACATAATATAGCAGTTTGTTTTATTATTATTTTATCAGTTAAAGGTGCTAAACTCCAGGTGGAGATCAAAATTTTGAAATGTTGAAACTTCTGAAAATATTGTGACAACAAAGTCAGTAATTAATAAATAGTTCAAAACTATTTTGGAAGCAAATGTTGAAAAAACAGTCAATTGAAAGTCCTGAAACGTACACAATTTGGCTTACATGGTTTGTCTACCTAATAAAAATGAAGTGTAAAAAATTAATACTTAGATGTTTATTGTACTGGAAAGTGAAATTATTACTCTAGTAGTATCCCAGAATTACGATTCTAATATTTCAAGACAACATTTGAACGGTTTTAAAACTTTGACTATACTATCTATATTCTGGAGTTCTGAGCACCTTTAGAGTTGAAGAGCAATTATGCCATTATTTATGATCATAATCACTGTTGTATTACTTGATAATATTGACCTGAACCTGACCTTTGTACAAAGATTCTTTTTTACTCAGACAAACATTGTTTCTTCATCAAGTTTAAATTGTTTGAAATACATCTCATCATCCGTATTTTCATAAAATAATTAACAAATTCAATGAAAATACTTGCATTTCATAATAATATACATCTTCACTCTAACGTCAGGAAGAGGTCAATATTTGTTAACCCTTTCCCTCATATAGACGCTTTCTGACGCGTCTGCAGTAGACAGCTTTTTGAAAACATAGTGACATAAGAAGAAATTGCTCAAAACGAGCAATTTCTCCTTTTGCCACAATGTTTTCCACTATTAGTTATATATTATAGAGATTAAATTCTATTTTTTGACAAAATATGTTCAAAGTCGTCTGCTGAAGAATTGTCGTATGAAGGAAAGGGTTAAGTAATAATAAAATATATATATTAACTATATGTAAAGCCCTACTTTTCAAATTTCTTTTTCTTGTCTATAAGTCGTTTGGAAGCATTGACCTGTTGTTCCACAACATCTTTAGGAGGGTCTTCATACTGGAATAAAAAAATAGTATTGATTGATTGATTGGGGTTTAACGCCGTTTTTAACAATTTCTCAGTTATATCACGGCGGCCAGTTCACCTACTCATGCATTTCCTGGTTTTCTCACACCAGTACTCCACACAACAAACTTCCCAAGCAACTGGCTGCTTTTCCACATGTATAGACTTAGCCCATTGGTGGAAGATGAATGACGCATGTCGCATTGACTTTTGTCAATCGTTGGAAAGAAAGTCGGCCGAGCCGGGATTTGAACTCACAACCCCTGGATTGACAGCCCGCATCGCTACCGACTGAGCTACCGGGGCTCGGCAGAGGGTCATCCAAGGAAAATTATTTTTAAACAGGCGCATATAACCTTGGACAAGATGTTTAAGGTTTTCATCGTATAAGGAAAAGAAACTAGAATGGAGTTCTCCATGGAGCACGTGTGTCACCTGCACCTGCTCATTGAAAGTGGGACGGACAGACAGACGCCGGACAAAAAAAAGTAATTCCTAAGTGCCTACCATGCTACGCAGGGTGACACAAAAATCACCCCCTGGCAGCCATATTTTTCTACGGATTGGAATAATTGGAACAATCTTGGTGAAGGGTCACCCAAGGAACATTTGCACCATATTATTTTCAAATCTAATCAGTACTTTTTGGACAAGAAGTTTCTTATAGTTTGATATTTTTTGCCCCTTTCTGACGCCGCAACAACCAATGTTCTACATTAGTTAAATGTCATTTTCACAGCTCTAGATGAGAAGCATTTTTCATCCTCTAAAATCCTTATTTGAGCTCCAAAACCTATGTTGTGGGTACTCAAAAGAATCGTCTCGTTGAGAAGATTATTTTGAGTACCCACAACATAGGTTTTTATGAGTAGTAACGGAGATATCATGGAAGAAAGACCTGTTTACTCCTCCTTATCTAGTCCTCTGCCATTTTCAAAGGTATTTCATATTTCAGTCATATCATGGTGACAGAACACTTACTAATAAGCCCTTGGTGATATTCAGTACTCCGCTAGGAAATGTGCCTTGTCCACTCCAGAGTGATTAATATAACTATAATAAGTGGTAAGAACTGGTTTCAAAATATTAATAAATGTAAATAAAAAACTAAATATATATAAAATAATTCCAATGCAATAACACCTCTACTGATAGATCAGACTGCGTGAAAGTCGTCAGTCCTTCAGTCCTGACTGACAAAAATTCATTCGGACTGACACATTTTCAGCCAAAATTTGGTTGAACAAAGATGAAAATATATGAAAAATTAGCTTTCGGACTGACATGTTTAACCCTTTCCCTCATATAGACGCTTTCTGACGCCTCTGCAGCAGACGGCGTTTTGAAAACATAGTGACAAAAGAAGAAATTGCTCAAAACGAGCAATTTCTCCTTTTGCCACAATGTTTTCCACTTTTGGTCATAGGTTATCCATTCAATTATAGAGATTTTCTATTTTTTGACAAAATATGTTCAAAGTCGTCTGCTGCAAAATTGTTGTATGAGGGAAAGGGTTAAACTGATGTTGTGTTGTCTGATAGATAGATAGATTAGAAGCCTATAGATATTTTATATTTACCGCCAAATATCGACTCCGTTGTTGAGGGGCCAGTTTTTTTAAATCTCTCTCTTCAATCTTCTTCCTATTCTTAGCTTTAAATTTTTCACCATCTTCATCCTGGATATTAAAATAATCATTTAAATACATGTGAAACATTAAACAGGTAAACAATCCCCAGAGAACTAGATACGAGGGACGTTTCCCCAAAATATTCCTCTTATTACTTAACAAAACCCTATGTTGTTGGTACTCAGTGAGACGATTCTTTTGAGTACCACAACATAGGTTTTCAGTGTCGAATAAGGATTTCAGAACATGAAAAAACACGTACTCTAAAGTCATTTTTCATACCTTGATCAGTAAGTGGTAATATTATTAGAAACAAGAGTACCAAACTGTCACAAAATACGCCTGCTAGGGCCATAATCAAAAAGTGCCTTTTGTGATTTGGTTTGTTGTCTAATTTGGTGAAGATCAGTGTAACTGTTTGACTAAGAGAGTGGACACGGGTAATTTGACCATTTTTTGATAATTTTAAAAACGGCCATCATCCAAAAATAGCTTTAAAAGTGATTTGGCTCAGGCTGGTTATCAAACTTGGCCTAGACATTATGCCCACAAACATTTTCAACAAGTGGTAAAGAACACATGAAAACTGTTTTACTAAGGGAGTAGACATGGTTAATTTGGCCATTTTTTCATTATTCAAGGGCCAATTTCCAAGAGTGGCAAATTGGCTGGTTATCAAACTTGGACTAGACATCATCCCAACAGACATTTTCAACAAGTTCGGCAAAGATCCGATGGAAACTGCCCGCCGCCCAAAAGGTTGCCCACAATAATTGATCCTGTAATACAGCATGTATTAATATTATTACAGGTCATCTAAGATTGACCGTTGCACCAATAAGTCAAATTGTCTACAAAATCTTGAGGTACCAACATTGGAGATAACCCATATGAATAAACGAGTAAGAGAAGCAGTGATTGCTGAGTGTTACGATTGTATGGAATTTATGAAAAATATTTCTTGATTGAGGAATGTTACATTTACACTAAATAAAGAAAGAAAATAACCTTGGAGACCCTGATCTCCAACATTGCCCTCACACATCATGAAATATGAAAAAATTACAATAAAGATGCTGATGCCTAAATAGGAGGGAATACAAACAGAAATCAAAGTACAAAGTACTGAAGGTAGAATTGCGATCGTTTAAGAAGAGATACAGAAGTGCATATATGAATATTTATTTTACCGGTTACATTCAGGCAAAGTTTCAAGTGTGTAACCCTTTCCAGTGCTGAGATTTTGCCTCAACCTGAAACTTTAACCAAAATGTTGACGAACAGACAGAATGAATGTATATTGTTTTATGGCGCATCGACAGCTAAGGTCATTTAGCGCGCAATTAATTTTAATTATTCATGATCCCTGGGTAAACAAACCAGTACTAGGCTAGAAAATGTGCCTTGCCCAAGGGCACTCCACCATGACCGTAGTGCCGCGACTGGGGATCGAACCCGGGACACCCGGTTTCGAAATCCCCGACGCTAACCACTCAACCACAGCAGATTCCCGACGAACAGACAGACGGAGAGACAGATATCGCCAATCTATAGACCGGAATTGCTAGAGCAATCCGGCCAAAAAAAAAAAAAATCATCAATTTTAGCAGTAAAATCCTGCCAAGAAGTAATGAATTGAGAAAAAAATGTGCTGAGAGGTCCATAATTTCAAACTTGCTAAGATTTGGTCTGTGCAATGAATGTACAAATTGAAAAATGTATTGTTGACATGTATTTTCTACACCATCATTGTAATGTTGTTTATCATAAATAAAATTATTCCTTTTTTTAAATAAACTTTTAATCAAAATGTGTGTCTCAGTGTTGTCTTCTTCAGCAGTTTGACAGAAACAAAGCCTAAATCTGAAATTGTGTCAATGTGTTATTTGTCAACTCTGTCCCATAAGTTTTGCTTGTGATTTGAACTATCATAAAAAAAGCACGGAAAGGGACAACTTTCCCAACTTTGATTAAATATGTTTTCAATTAAATTGTAAAAAATATTTTTCTTGTTTTTTGAAAGTTTTGTCATTATTATTTAAGACGGACATTATATACTAGAATAGCCAACCGACTATCATTTGAAAAAGTGTTTCTTATTTAAACCTTTCCCACTTGCATACGTAATTGCAGCCGACGACTTTTGAAAACATTGATGCAGAAGAAGAAATTGCTCAGAACAAGCTTTCTCCTTTTGCAACAATGTTTTCAACTATATTCAATGATTACACTTCCAATAAATGTGATTTTCTGTATCTTTGCTCAGATTTTTTTTAATTCGTCTGCTGCAGAGTTTTTATATTGTGGGGTGGGTTGTGATTTGTTAAAGGGCAAGCAGGATTGGGAATTGAGTGTTGCACTTATCCTAATGAAACACTCGCCTGCCTGTGCATGTTTTAGCTTAACTTAACTTGTTAATGTTCTTTCCATCATCAACTTAGTCATATGTTAGTACGTGTGAAAGCTTGAGCCGAAGGCTCGAGCGAAGCACGCCTATAGGTTACACGTACGAACACATCATACGAGATCAAAACAACGAGAATTCAGTACAATCTTACTGTTTTTCACATATCAAATCTCAACCCCATAGCACTTTTTTTCGGCCATTTTGCTTCCGGTCTTACTGGTGAATGTAGAGCGCCTATGTAATAGAGAGTGAGAGCGCCTATGTAATAGAGATTGCCAAATGTGACGTCATTGCAACGAAAAGTAACGTCATTGTAAGGCAAGTAATAAATAAATAACAAAAGGAAAACGACAGGAATGGTAGGAAAAGATAGTTTGACTCGTCACAAATGGATTTCATTCACTGGAAGGACTTTATGAAGGCTAAGTCGACTATTCTTTTGTACCTGTCATCATTATTTCATGGATTTTATATCTTTGCAATATAGAGAAGCAATAAACACTTGAAAATGATTGTAAATAATTTCAACGGAAGTTATCGTTCGTTACACTGGCCTCGGATATTATTTTAACTGAAAAGGACGAACAATTCTGTTTCTGTATCGGCATAGCTTCATTTCAAGGTAAGCTATTTATTATATCAATAATTTGCTTAAAAATATAACTTCATTTCTAAATTATTTGTTATATATATATCTGTTGGGAACGATCCACGATGCTTTCGTCACATCGCGTGACGTCACATGGTGTGTATCGTTTATGAATGTATCTGTCATTTGAAGCCGAAGCCGTCTTGTCAAATGTTGACTCCACTCAAGAAAATAGCTATTAAAACTATCATATCTTCGACTGTCTAGTTGTATTGACTTTAAGACGTTTATCTATTTATTGCAGTAAATGTAGCAAACAAACAAAACTACAGTCAATTTCAAATTATTTGCCTTCAATTTACATTATTTTTTTACATTGTACAGTTTAACAGTTTATGTCTATGACCTAGTCTTTGTCAAATCATGAAAGTATGACCAGAATCAGTTCACCCTGATTTTGGGGTATACATAGTAAATGTCTTAATGTCTATATCCTCCAACCTGAAAGAGAGGAAAACACTTTCATGCCTTCAAATGAGTCTATTGTTTTAAAGAAATGATGTTATATGTGGACTATCAGTAAAAACACATAACTTTTCTTTCAATAGGCTGAATTTCTAGTAGTTTCATTTTTTTTTATCCAAAATTTGTTTATTGATCAAACTCAAATGAGTCCATTGTTTTAAAGGAATGATGTCATATGTGGGCTATCAATAAAACACATTACTTTTCTTTCATCAGGCTGAATTTCTAGTAGATTTATCTTTTTTTTTATCCAAAATGTGTTTATTGATCAAACTCAAATGAGTCCATTGTTTTAAAGAAATGATGTCATATATATGTGGACTATCAGTAAAACACATTACTTGTCTTTCAACAGGCTGCATTTCTAGTAGATTCATCTTTTTTTTAACCAAAATGTGTTTATTGATCAAACTCAAATGAGTCATGATTGTTTAAAAGAAATGATGTCATATGGGGGCTATCAGTAAAACACTTTACTTTTCTTTCAACAGGCTGAATTTCTAGTAGTTTCCTTCTTTTTTTTTTTATCCAAAATGTGTTTATTGATCAGATTGGACAAACTTGGTACTAAGAATTTAAACATTATTTTCACTAGGTTATTTTAAATACTCTGCATGTATGTATTCAAACAATATTTGAAAAAGATTCAACATCTATTGACAGCACTATTTTCATACTTGGGAGCACAACAACCAATTATGTCATAGAACTCTTCAAATTGAAGAGCAAATGCAAAATAAAAGCCTTTTACGGTCACCGATTTAGGTCCGTCTATGAAACAGGGCAATGTACACTAACTATATCAAACTCAAATAAGGTAAAAACAAACTGAGCATTGAAATCTGTAGATAAAGAGGATCAATCTCTTTTTAAATTCAACAAACACTCAAAATACTTTTTATTCAAATAAATTTGTATAAACATTTTGGTTGAACAATAAAGAAAACGTAATCTGTTTTTCAACAGAAAAAGGCTATTTATAAGGCAGTTCATAATTAATGTCAGTTATGTTAGTCACCCAGTGACCTCACATAAGTGTTCTGTCCTCTGATATAACTGAAATACCACAGAAATGTATCTGTTTTCTATGTAATTTATTGTGAAATCCATTTTTCTGTGTGAAATTGTATAATCTATACAATAGAAATGGTAAAATTTAAATTGGTATACATTCATTGTAACAATTTTTTTTTATACTTTACTGGTAATAAAAGTACACATATTTTCATGAACTGCTGCTCAAAATAAAAACCTATACTGTAGTTTAATGGTAAAACACCTGGTCTAACAAGAGTTCTAAGATCAAATCTCAGCAGGTACATGTTTTGAAAGAGGCAACTAAACTTAACAATGTATACATGAAACAATTATGTTGTGGGGAGTTGTCTTACTTAAACACTTATTACATTTTTATCCAGGCTTCTAGTGAAAATAGTTTACTCCCTGTACCCTTTTCAAAAGCTTTTATAATTGAGCAATAACAATTAAAAAAAGGAATGGTTATCAACATTGATAACTCTGAGAATCTGTACATGTTCAAGGATTGATCCAGCTTTGATAACCGTTCTAATATCAAAGTTTTAACGAAATTTATACATCATATTTTTATAATAGAGCAATTTTAACATGATCACTAACAATGTTAAATTATTGCAAATTCTTCTGGAAAATCCATTTCTCTGTTTGTACTTTTTATAATTTCTTTATTTGCTATAAACATACTGTTTATTGTTTTATGCAATAAAATGTATATTGAATATATTGATCAGATCTTATATTATCCATTTTTTTTTCAAACAACATATTTCAGATACATGTATATATATTCAGTAACTGTTGTTGACACTAAGTCTGGTACTTATTAACAAATAATCTGATGCTGTTTTCATGTTTTACAAATTAAAAACCAGAAAAGGAGATAGGTGTTCAAAGTGAAAATGTTGTTGAATAGGAACATATTGTTCATTTTGGATATGTTCATTTTGGATCAATTACACCATTCCGACAATGTATTCGGATTAGTCACAGAAATCAAGTAATTTACATCAGACAAGGCCGGCTAAACTTTAACCTTTCCAACATACATCATTATAAATGGGACTTTTGAAAATATTTGTCAAAAATTACATTTTTCTCAGTCATCTTAAATTGTCTCAAGATTATACATTCAGCCAGATCATGCAAAGTTAGCCATCTGCCTTGTAAGATTGTTGTGTGGAGTAATGTTAAGCGCAAGTCATTCAATCAACCATGGTAAGAGTCAGTTTTCAATTATATGTATTACTAGTTTACAAATAACTGGCATTTGTAAAAATAAATCAGAACATTCTTCAATGCCTTCTAGTGTTGTTTTCCATCAACATCCTTGGAAATCTTACAGTCTATTACAATCCTGACCTAATAAAAAATAAAACAGATATATATGTACAAATTAAACTTAAATGCATGCTAAGTTTCGTTTTTTTCAATATGTTTTTCAAATTCTGTTTTTGTAACTTAAATTTCTACAATTTGCCTATTAATTTGTTTCTTGTTGGGGGACAGACAGTGCTTAATTAATTGTTCTTGCTTTCACACGACCTAGGCTTTGCCTATTAACATATTAATCAACTATATGAACGAAATAATCGCGTCAAAATCTTGAATCGCGTCAAAATCATAACGAACAAACTGTCAAAATCTAATTTTGAACTGTGTAATACAAATTTAGAATAAAAGGATGAATCAGTTATGTTGTAACAACCAATATCCGCGGGTCATTTACCTGATTTTGGCCGAAAGAAATGATCGATTTCTTGCAAGATTTATTCGTTATTCGTTCTGCCTATTATAATCAAAGTATTCTAAACGCTTTATAAACAAGTGATTTAAAGCGCTCAAATCATTTGATGAAATTTGTTTCTTTAGACGCGGACCTTGTCGAACGCACCTATCCAAAATGCAAATCGTTGTCGAAGGAATAGATGGACTGAGAGAAAGAGAAAGAAAAGGCTTAGCAATGCATACTATCTTTATGAATAAGGACATGAACGAATATGTATGGACTAGCGCATAGAATTTCGTACTAGCCGATCCTTCATTCCACTCGCTTATGCTAGCGGGCGAGTGGATGTTTACATCTCTGCCGAGAGGGTAAAAAGGGTTACAATTTACAAAGGGTAATTGCGCGGTGCAGTGCTATATTGGCGTAGTGATATCTAAATAATTGTGTACACTTTAAATATGATATTTACACTTACAAGACTTGTTATTTTCTATTATAAGCTTGAATAATCGGATTTTTTTTCGTTACTCTATGTTTGCTTTTGTGAGCATTCGTAAATTAGTCAAACCAAAAATTGCACTTAATTGTTGGTGGTGAAGGGCATATACATCACGTGACTTCAAACTCACTATGACTATGGCAGCCTCTGCGCATGCGCAAGTCTACTAAAAAAAATCAGTAATTTCCACTTCCATCCATATATCAACAGACCTAAGTATCCCAACACTAGAATACAGAAGATGTGGCATCAACGGAGAAAAATCTTATCCAACTAAACTAGAGAAAATAGTCTAAAATTATTAAAATTTAAAAACAAAATAGCCAAGGAAGAACGCACTAATTAAGCTTTGAAGAAGTTAACACGGAACTCACTCCCATTCACAGTTGTAACAGCACCTAGAATCAACAACTTCGAAAGCAGAATCAACAAACAACAACCCCTTCAAATTCAATCCACGTTGCTTCACTTCAAAAAGTACAAGTGGTGCAAATAGAACAGACTGGCCATTAGCAATCTCCGAATAGATTATATAACGCAAGTTACAGGTTACAACATAATTGCATTTCTCTTATTTTCAAACCCTTTGTTGTGGCACATGTCCCCACAACAATGGGTTTGGAGATCAACAAACATGAAATGTGTGACGGTGTAAGATACACAGGTGGACTCTCCATTTTCCACAACTTCAGCAGTTAAAGATCGACTCTAAACTATAGTATTATTGTCTAGTGGTTGTCTACAATGATTGTACTAATTATGCCACCCGGCTGGTTAGCTCAGTTGGTAGCGTATCTGACTTGTGATATGTAGGTCACGGGTTCGATACCCGGTTGAGGCGAACATTCTTTCGGGCGATTTTTCCCATTGCCTCTCACCTCTGATTTATGTGAGAAAGTAGTCAGTGGCTTCGAAAGAATGTTGTGCAAGTACTGGTGTAGGAAAGCCAGGAAAACATGGGTAGGTGCACTGACCGCCGTGATATGACCAAAGCTGTTGAAAGCGGCGTTAAACTCCAAACAAACAAACAAACAAAACTAATTATGCCCCTTGGTTCAAAATTGGCCCCATCCCGAGTGTCACTTTCTTTACAGATATATAGGGAGAAATCTTCTCATCCACATTTTGCAGTTTTGTTTCAATTTCGTCTGCTGCAAATTTGTTGTATGTGGAATAGGGTAAATAGTCACGCTAAAGGTTGATTTTCTTAACCCTTTCCCACATACAACAAATCTGCAGCAGACAACTTTGAAAATATGAATAATCACTTATTGAAAGTATAATTACTGTAAAATGCTTGTTGATAATATTGTGACAAAAGTAGAATTTTCTCATTATGTCACAGTGTTTTCAAAAGTCGTCTGCTTTAGAGGCGTCAGCAACCGTCTACAAGTGGGAAAGGGTTAAAGCACCGATCTTATAGATTTCACAGCTGATGTGAATGGCATATTTCAATTTATATCAACTGTATTAATTTTTCACAGACCAAAAACAAGACACCTATGCTCCTGCGTGATGTAGATCTTGCTCAAGTTTTACAAATTGAGATAAGTTGCTTTATCCTTTTTCCACATACAACAAATCTGCAACAGACAACTTTGAAAACATAACATAAAAACATTATTTCAAAAAGTCATCTGCTGCAGATGCATCAAAATGGGTCTGTTTGTGGGAAAGGATTAAATCAGTTGAAAGTGTTCAATTCTAATTGATAATTGTGGAAGACATAATTAGCAGTTAAACTTGAATAATTTAAAAGAGAGGTGTTATTTAAAGATTGTTGTATCTATAAGTGTTGAGGAAACTGAAAATAGCCAGTATCCACAGGTATTTATAGACTGGCATCAATTATGTAGAGAAAATTGCTTTTGGAATTGTCTTCTGTTACATGTGGAAAAGGGTTATGCTTTGTTATAGCAATTTATTAGTGTGTTATAGCATGACTGATTTATTGATTTGGGTTAAACACCATTTTGAAAAGGCTAGCCTGAAATAAAGTCCTATCAAAAGAGAACAGCACGGCAATACTTTTGATAGCTACATTTGTTACCAACGACATATATACGTTTTAGGCAATGTTTGGAGCTCGACGATATATGAGCCGTCCGACGAGAAAATTAACATTTTGATCTCTGCGTAATGTATCGACCAATATCAGCCTGCGCAGTCCGAGCAGGCTAATCCAGGCCGACACATTCCGTCTCGGGGTGGATAGAGGAATAGAGTAATGATTCCTGAAACAAAAAATCAACAGGAGGCGAAATGTGTCTGTCCGGGTTAACCTGCGCGGCAGATTCCACAGTGTTGTTTTTTTCGTTTTCATATTCGAATAATCGGAAATCTACTGTTCCGGATTGAAGAAATAACGGGTGCATAAATAGCCGAGTTATCATAAGCTGTCTTTTAAGATAAGAGATGCATTACTCATTTAATATAATGTGATAGTAAATGCCTGCAAAACATTGTACATCATGATTGGATTACATGCACAAATATTCATAGATTGACTGCATTAACAGCAATGTGTGTAGCCATTTACTAAATGTATTCCGTTAACACATAGGACACCCAATATTCAAATAATACGTACGACTTTCCCATATTTACAATCAGTGTCCTGGATTGAAATTCAAAGACAGGGATGTCCATTATTCAACATAAGGGGTATGATAAACTCTAATATGGTGCAATATTCACGAAATCCTTCAAGTCGGATTTGGCAGGATGCGTAACATAATAGGCAGGAAGTAAGCCCTTCAACCCACTTGATTGTGTGTATTCGAGTGTTTTTGAAAAGGGAAATAACGAGTCATCCGAAAATTGGTTCTTCGTCAACACAAGACGGTGTCCCCCGTTTGCAGTATTTATTACTTTACATAACGAATTGGGATCTAGAGTAATTCATTCCATGGTATATAATACCATTTTCTGTTAAACCTTCTTAAAGTTTTATGCACAGACGACTGTGTAATCATCCTGGCAAAAATATGAAAATATACAGGAAATGTTATCCACAGACGACTGTGTAAACATCCTGGCAAAAATATGAAAATATATATTGAGAAATGAAAGAAATATCGTCGAATAGAGTTGAAAAAACCTTGTGACAAAAGAGGAAATTGCTCATTATTGGGGAGTTCTCCTTTTACCACAACGTTTTCAAAAGTTGGCTGCTGCATCGGAGAGCGTCCATAAAAATGGTAAAGTATTAACCGTATTGAATTTGAGGAGTAGTCTGCTTCGAAATTATCTATTGACGAAATGTTTATCTATTAAAAGTGTAAAACATAGTGAGAGAAGGAGACACTTATGTATTTTGCGCAACATCTGCTTTTATCTACGAGCTTTTCAAAATAGTTCCTACAGAGGCGTCTCATGTGTAAAACCAAGTCACCAACGATGAGGATAAAAATATAACTAATTAAACACGTTTGTGTTGTGTTTTATTTATATATGGCATTTTTACCAACAACAACAACTATGTTGTGCTCACAGTTTACTAAATTTGACATAAATGTGGCCGCAGTCGGAGATTATAAGCCCAATTCATTAAAATCAATGTTGCGAAACAAACTTTTCAACTATACACAACCGTACTAATATATCTACATAAGTACAACTAATGGAAACTGCCATTTACAAACACCAACATTTTATAACTCGAGTGTGTATACGTTGTTTCGCTTGAGCATTCTACCGTTTAAATCTTAGGTCGAACCCGACCGAGGTTCAAACCCTGGACTATTGCTGCAGAGTCGGACGGGATAACGGGAATATGAGGAATATGACAAAATGTTTGACCATATTTCAACAAAAGGACTGTTTATGCATGCCGTGTCTGTATCATGTCTTGACTAAACGGCAAACGCTATCGTTTGTAAGGATGATATAATCTTGGCTAGAGATAGCACTATCAATAATGTAATATGAACTGATATTGGAACAGTATACCTTACTGAAATCTCAACGCTTTACCCATCTGCATTTCTTGACTTATTCAACAAATAGTTAACCTTTCGCTGCCAAAGGCAATGAAAGGCTTTTGAAAACAATGCAGATTCAAACAACAGCTCGTTACGAGCTGTCTCTCCTGAAATATGCATTGCTTACCCCTTATACATTAGATTTTACCAAATTTCCTGTTGGACGAAAAAAATGGTGTAATCCAATTGTTAACATGGTACAGCCGACTTTGTGAAATTTGTGAGATTACTCGAAACAGTGAGGCAAGAGGAAAAGCTTGCCTGAAATAGGCAATTCAATTTCAACTTGTGTACCAGTGTGCTACTTTTCAATAACACTACTAACTACTTAATGAGACTTACCATAGGTTTGCCTTCATATTTTTAATCTCGTCTCCTGCGTATTCATGTATTTTGGAAAGGTTACACACGTGTTTCCTTCCTCGCCACATAGCATCCAAACGTCGGAAGTATGGGAAACAGGTTATTCTTTCTAAAGATGCTCAAATATGGCTTGATTAGCGGTTACGGGGAGTGCAATTTGGCAATGCACACGTCCTAGTAGAGTGCTCATGCAGGGATCATAGACTAGTGAACTGTCATCGTGCTATAACAGAACCTCTGTTTTCATAATGCGTTAAACCCCAAAAAGCTACGCAGTTTGACAGAGAAAAGGTTTTCAATGAACGTTATGAATGTGTTTGCGCAAAGTAAATATGGACTCTTGATGTTGGTTAATACCAGGGATAGTAGAAAATACACACACGTCGCTGCACACCTGCATTCCGGTGAAGAAGATGACGAATACAAAACAATCGGGTTTTCCCACTCTGATTTCATAACTGATCTTGAAAATGATATGAAGTAAAAGGAGTGATTAGCGGACATGATTTACGTTCGCATTGCGCGGCGGAGGCTGAAATGGATATTTATAAATACATAAGCATGACAGTGTTTAACCCTTTCCCAGATACAACAAATCTGCAACAGACGACTTTGAAAACATAATGACACAAACATAAACAATCTCCATAAAAGAAAGCTTAATTGTTAAATAAAGTTGAAAACATTGTGGCCGAAGGAGAAATTGCTCATCATGAGCAATTTCACCTTTGGCCACATTGTTTTTAAAAGTCCTCTGCTGCTATTGCGTCAAAATGCGTTTGTAGGTGAGAAAGGGTTACATAAATCATTAGACATTTATTTGAAAACTCGACCACGGCATATCACATGAACACATAGCTTATAGAGCCTACGACCAACGATGCTCCAGATCAGCAACAGCCTTAGACCCGTCTAATCACGATTATCCCTGCTCGGTCGCTAGTCGTAATTCCTTCAGAACAGACCAAGTCCAGATTATTGCCGTAAAAACAACATGGATGTAATTTCAGTTTTGTTACATAGTGTTTTTACGTGTCTCGTGGTCCCAACTATCGTTTGAAGTGTGAAATAGAGCAATAGGTAAACAACACAAAAACAGAGTTGCTGATTATCATATTATAGATTGTGGGTTTGAAGCTTGAAAGGTCCTAACGTTCTCCCTGCGTGAACTTCCCAAACACCGTAGACAAATGTTTGAACATCACATGCAAACACTGGTAACCTTTTACCACATACATGAGCATCTGATGAAGAATACTTATGAAAACATATTTGGTAAAAGTATAAATTGGACTTGATGTTTAAATGCGGTAAATGGTTATTGTAAATGTATAGTCATTTTAATTGCAATGTATTCATAAGGCTATCACCCCGACAAAAGCTCGGATCAGCGTAAGCATGCTGCACAGACACTTTGGATTTTCTGTTTCAAGAATCAATACTCTATACGTCTATTCCCCTGAGACGGAATGTGTCGGCCCGGAATAGCATTCGCGGACTGCACAGGCTTATCTGGGTCGATACATTACGCAGAGTCCATATTGTTGGTTTTCCCGTGGAACGGCTCAAATGTCATCATCAGGTGAATATTGTCGAGTAATACCATGGTTGACATTTGAATCAATGTAAACAATCGATAAGCATAACGCGGGAATCACCTGTTTGTCATCGAAATATCGAAAACCCGACTTGTTATCAGTGGAGCGATAATACTCTATATGGACCTCTTGTGTTATCGTGTCAACGTTAAGCATATCAGTCTATTTAGAGAACCTGCATTGCATCATTCTTGCGTTTTTAATTGATTGATTGATTGATTTGGGATTAACGCCGCTTTATTTACACTTGTTTTTACTGGCTTTCTCACACTAGTACCCAGCACAACAGTCTTACCTAGTAATTGACTACTTTTCCATATAGACTGGAAGACGAATGGCACTTCGGAAAGAATGTTTGGCCGATCTACTGTTCGAACTTACATAGCTTTGACCTACATCCCGAGTCACTACCGACTTAGCTTACAGGGCTCTCAAGGCGCAATGGCTTTCACCTTCACGAATATATCTTATGGGCTTTCATCCGAACCAAATAGAAATCTGGGGTACTTGTTCATGTGCTATTGAATATATATGAAACAGTTTGATTGTGAGTAGGCCATCTTATTCTCTTATTCAGGTAATTTCAAGGTTTCTATCACGCTTTGGGCTACACAGCCATACGCAATCCTCTGTTATCTCTGTGTACTTGGCTTCCTTTTGTATATGTGCACCTTGGTGATAATAAGACACCATTTGACACGCATACTATTTCGCCTCGTGTACTAAAGATACGCAAATGCATTGCAAATGCATACTTGCATGCTTCATTCAAGATATGTTGTGTGTATGTCTTATTCTAAGCATTGTATTCTGACATTATATTGAATTATGAAGGCTAAACCGTATTGGACAAACATAGAAACTAAACATCGTTTTTTTACACTAATCGATTGCGTTTATCTGAAATAGAATTACGTATAATTAATGTATTATACTTTCATGCATTCAGTCGCTTAACGTTTATCAAAACTTTTGAAAGACAATTTGTACATGGAGATGTAAATTTTAATATATGTTCAATTCATTAATTTTAATTGACATATAACCTCGACATATTGTCACCAAAATGTACAATTCTTTTGGCCTTTCGTAGTACCATATGTGTTTGTTACAATTTAACATTAGATAATAATGACAACATATTTCATTTGGGTTGCATGTTTAACTAAACGCCGGAAGCTTCACAAATTGCAATCTATATATGATCACGGCACCCGAAAACCAATCCCAGGGACGCTCCGACCAGCGGGGACACAGGTTGATCTGTACCTTCCCTGTTAACCATGTGGTCGCGTAAAAGAATCCTGTAAACATCTGGATAATGGTTATATAAAGAAAACGACACTGATTGTAAATGCCGCTAATTACATTATACAAGAGGACATCGATGGTCCTAAATCGCTCTCCTGATTTAATAGAAATCTCAGTTTTCAATATTCTTACAATATGCATACAAGGAAAACAAGCCCCCTTGTGCTTTGATCATATTTATCAATGGATTGTAATAATTTCAACAATCCTGGAATAGGGTCACCTAGGGAATATTTGAGTCAAATCTTTTTAAAATCAGGCCTATAAGTTTGTACAAGAAGATTGTTTAAAGTTTCACGATATATACATATAAGGAAAACAAGTTTTTCCCCTGGCGGCTATGATTTTCAACAGATCGGAATAATTTAAACAATTTTGGAAGAGGGTCACCCATGCAACATTTGTGCCAATAATTTTCAAATCGGACAATTTTTTGGACAAGAAGATTGTTTAACTTTTCACTATGCTCTTATAAGACATACAAGCTCCATCCCCTGGTGGTCATGTTTTTCGACGGATCGTAATAATTTGAATAATCTTGGTAGAGGGCCACCCAAGGAACATGTGTGCAAAATAATTTTCAAATCGGGTCTGTACCTTTGAACAAGAAGACGTTTACAGATTTGACAATTTCTCCCTATTCTGTTGCCGCAGCAACCAAATGAGAGCCACCTAGGGAATGGACGCCGGACGGTGAGTTATCAGATTAGCTCACCTTGAGCACTTTGTGCTCAGGTGAGTTTAAAATCAGAAAGCCGGTGGCCCTTTAGATGAATAAATCGCTTTATTAGCTATTTTTCATATAGAGACGCTTTCTGACGCCTCTGCAGAAGACAGCCTTTGAAAACATTTTGATAAAGAATACAATTACTCCTTATTCAATAATAATACTCCCATTTCTGGAGATTTGCCACTTTGAAATGTTTTCAAAGCCGTCTATTGCATGTGTGTCCTGTGTGGCAAAGGGTGTAAAGTAAACTGTTCAGGAAATCCATTCTTGTACATATTATACCTATTTAATAGAATGCAAATATTGGGACAGTGCATATTTCGTCATTTACAATCAATTTAGCCTATATGCAAATACGAGGATTGTACGTACATTATACGCAATCTGTCGTGATGCAATATTACCCAAAATAGTCTAATTCAAAGTCTAGATGCGGCCTTGAACTTCCTGCTCACGACGTTTGCGAAGTTTGGTCTGTCTATACTTGAGGTATTATCTCCCTCTATACTGTACACATATCAATTCTATATAAAGGGAAGAATAACCCCTTAACCCATATCCTGAAAAACGCTATGGATTTGCGGCTGATAAAGACCAAGATCAGCATCTGGTTTTGCATTGATCGCTTCTAAAATCTCAATCATTGACCAATCTATGCCAAAACAATACAATAATGCTCCTAACGAATGACGAGAAGGAATGTTTCTGCAGTAGGATACAATTAATACCAATGAGTCAATCAAAGAGGGAAGACTACAGGATAAATATAAAAAGGCACTGGCATGTAATTGGTCTATTGTATTTGTAGTTTATGTCCTACAGGCCTATTGAGGTGTATGCAACTTTGGAGACTACCGCATCAAACTCTCTTGAATCTAATAGATTGAAGATGTCTTTTGCATATTTCAGCTCGTAAAGAAAGCAGTTGTTATTGATGTCACACTTTGGATCACTACACTTCTAATCTGCTGAATGATACACGTAACTGTCTGGAACTTCTGTAAAAGTTATAGACCAATATAATCATGCATATGATTACGGAGTAGAGCATTCTCTCCCCATTAGTAATTCCCTTATAAATCTTGCTCATGCATAACGATGCAAAGTCTATTCATAAGCCAAGGGTTAAAAATACAATCGTGCAATCATAGCAGGATAAGGATTACCGTTTCTCGTCGTCTTTTTATATGAGGGTTCACTGCCTTATCAAGCCGGATTTCCTGCGATACAGTCTTAAGTCCAAATGCGGTGAATTACCCTTTCTATCATCCACTTTACAGAGATACATGCATATCATCCACATATTACATAAAAAAACAACTGTTCCATATGAAACTAGGCTGGGTCTGTAACAGCATCGACATTTGCTTCTCATAAAATAGATCGATATTGGTTACACGACCCTAGTTAGATATGCATATACATACAATAACGATTTTATAAGTAAAGGGTGTATTGGTCTTTGACCCGCAGGTATCCTGAGCGAGATTAGGATGAGGCTCTGTATGTCAAAAAGATACTATTTACATTAATGTTGACAACAATGTGCACGAGGAACACATCGGTAGGGTTACACCCTCAGCTCTGAGTTAGATTCTTTAGTTAAGCATAAATTACGACTATTACTCTAGAATGCAAGGGGTCGGATGAGACCGTGTAGATAATCGTACTATGCTCGCGTGAGTCTTCACTGGTCACATACTGTTGTATTTAGGACACTTTCCTGGTGTCTCATCACGAAGTAATTTGTTCAAATCGAATTCATTATCACACAACTTCCTCATTAGAATATCTCAAAAGATTATGTTAACTAATTTGTTTCTCGTCTTTTTTCCGAATAATTAAATGTAACCGCAGTCTCGGCGTAGTTTTACGTAATTGTGTTTATTGTTATCTTATTTTATTTATGTTAAGCAGACTTTTTTGGGTAAAAACCAAGAATAATTATCTAATTAACAGCTATCCAAAATATCGAATTTAATCAATATTTCAAATAGGTATAGTTTGACATGATAACTTTTACAAGTATCGGTTAAGAGACAAACTGATTGTGTATAATATTAAATCAGATAAGCAGATGCGCCAATACCTAGTGGAAGACATTTGACCCGTTCAACGAGAAAACCAACACTTAGGACCCTGCGTAAAGTATCGACCCGGATCAGCCTAAGCATGCCGCGCAGGCTAACCTAGACTTGTTTCGCAACCTATGGATTTTCTGTTTCAGGAATCATTACTCTATACCTCTATCCCCCTGAGACGGAATGTGTTTGCCCAGAATAGCCTGCATGGACTGCGTAGGCTGGTCTGTATCGATACATAACGCAGAGTCTACACTGTTGGTTTTCTCGAGTTGGCTGACTTTGAATGGTATTAAACCAGCACTATATAATGTTTGACTTGGCAGATGCCTTGTGAGAAAGCCTGTGCTAAGAGACTTAGGGGTTGGCAACGTAAGGTCTATATCGTACTCTAAACTACAACGTCAACTCTTGGAACAGAGCACCTTGTCATTAAAGAAGAGCCCCTGATGCATGTTCAGATTTCAGCTTTCTTAAAATATTTCAAAGAGAAAAAAGTACAATTTGCAATTGAGACCAAACTACGAGTATAAACTGCTTGGAAAGTTTCCTGTTTGGTTTCAAACCCGTGTTAACAATGGCGTATTTAGTGAACACATTCATAGAGTAACATGCTAAATGATCATTTCTTTTTAAGAGCTTATTCTTTCTATAACGCTGAGATGTATTTGCAAATAATCCTAAGAAAACCATTGTTTCAGTTTTTAATAAATAGAAACCCAGTTACACTTACATATGTGTCACATTCTTATATCCAGGTTGAATCTACTGAGCGATTAAAACGTTTGAAGAAAATACTCTTATTTTTCTTGAGATAGATATGGCTTGACATCATATACTTACACACATCAGATAAAAGGCAAAATGCCAATTTGGCCAAAATCAAGAGCACTCCATTGTGTGAAACATTTTCACTTGCTGGCCTTGTTGGTCCACTTGACCATCTGAAACAAACTGATGATTTTGTTTATAAATTTTGAAAACAAATCGGGGATTACACATTGTTAATTAACTTTGATGACCACAATCTTGTGGATAAAACTTGCGAAACTTGAACAGGTTTGGACTCAGTTTTCCCTTTTCACTATTCCTATATTCCAGACGCTTTCTACTCATCCTTTTAAAATAAACTTGAAAATTCAGTGGGAAAATAGTATGAATTCATAATGGACTATAAGTTAAAAAGTGCGCAGTCAGAGCCTGATCTAAGCCGTTTGCAATATGCATTTTACACTACATGTACATATAACATCTGGTTTGTTAATAACTAGTTATGATTCAAAGACAAAAACATTGATTACGTAAAATAGACATGTTATTAGATTATAAATTCGTCGCTAACGTTTTCCAGGTTATAGACAACTTCTGATGTATATGCTGTCTCGATTCGTTTAAAACATTGTGGGAAAGGAGGTATCGCTCGAAAAGATAAATTAACCATAGTCTTACTGTGATTTCAATATGCGTTTCGCTAGTTCCGCTGGTATGTTTTATTCGTAAAGCAGACGAGAACTGAACTATTATATAAGGTAAATGGGTTACGAGATTGATATTGAAGTAAACATAGATTATGATATTTACATGCTAGATCCCGTGCCTGGGTTATCAAACCAACATATCTGGATGGACTTTGTGCATAACTAGATAGTTATTTAATCTGACACTTAAATCAACTCTTATCCCCTCCATGAAAGACAGTGGTGCAGAGGTAGAGCGTCGGCCTCTCACATCAAAGGTCCCTGGTTCGAGTCCCGTGATGAGCGGGTCCTGACTTTGGGATTTTTCCACACAATCGGCGCGAGTACTGGTTAAGTATCCAGGAAGCAGACATCGAGCGTGATTAATATAAGCTATCGATTTAAAATAAAATAAATAAGTTTAAACTAAACTATCCCCTCCATAACCCTGGACAAAGTAAGTGTTGAAGTTGACGGTCTAAAATTCATGCACTTTTCTTGGATATTTATGTTTTGTTTACACTCGTCCTTCTTAATAGTCGAACACAGGACCCAGGGGCGGTTGAACTTGTATGTCATGAATGAAAAACTCAACAATAGCTTCATTGATACAGGGGCATTTTATTTCAAATGCCTAGAAAAAGTGTAGATTTTAAAATATACACTGTACGACATTGGTGAACTGTGTAGAGCTTGATCATGGATGCAACGAATGATCTAGATATATAATGATAACAAATATACTATGGTGTGTTTTCCACTATTGTGACATACGCAAATACGCGTCTCGATGGTGTAAAAACTTAACGACTCAAACTACTTTTACAAACAATGCTTGGTCTGTGTGTGTTTTTTATGGCACATGTTACTATGTTATCGTAAAAATGCCTTCATTTTTAGAAATCTAAATCGATTTATAACGTGTTTGTCTTACATATATACAAATACATTTATCTAACTGAATTTGCTTCTAAGGTGTTGTACTCTACTTTCAACAGTTTTGCAGTTTTCACGGCGTTTCTTTGGTTAGTTACCAGTAATATATATCCTGGCACCTGTTAGTCAGCCGTAATAATAATAATCGCAAATTCCTGAACGCCAAAGAGGGAAAGTCAGTATCACCATTTTCAAATTCTCGTAAGGCAAAACCATACCGTAAATTGATATCACAACTTGTTTTCGATTTCATTTCTGTTGGTTCGCTTTTCTATTAAGAATCAAAGCCAACAATAAAAGGCAAACTTACTAATCAGATTTTGAATTCAACGATTTGATTTCTGAAATCGTTGATAATTTGTAAAATTTGCTTTTGTATATAGTTGAAGAGGGCTGCACGACAATGCTTATTCTCTATCAATATTGATCAAACATCGTTTCAATCCCTTTTCTATTATACCTCGCAGTGCGTGTTCTAGCTACTCAACACACCATTCTTCAAAGGCAATTATACCTTCCTGTATAAACTATTTGGCCAATTAAGGGTACGATGAATGTCGCTAGTCACAGTGACGTTTATAATCATTGGTAATAAGTAATGACTGACCCCTGGATTTGGACTCGCGACATCCATAAGTAGCCCCTGTCGTTACCGACTGAACCATCTCCACTCGGCCCTATATATGAAGGCAAAGTGTACGACGACTCTTCAGTCCTGTTTGATAACCATTATCGGCCCCTTAAGATAATTATTGAAATATGTAATCTGGCAGTTTGAAGTAGTTGGAGCAGAGTCTTTTTATCAACAGCAAGCAGGCAACCTAAGAACAAATGTTTTTTTGTCCATACTATAAAAGTGATTGATAAACTGACGTATTATGACTATTTTGGTAGAGGTGACTCCGGCGTGTATAAAACACATACTAATCCCGTTACGCTTACTGTGTCAAGTGCGTTTTCTCGGGTTTTACTATGGCTTTTTACAAATATCTTATTATTTGCATGGTTTTTTTTAAAAGAAATATTGTGGTGACCCTTTCCGAAAGGTATACGCATTTTAAAACATCTGCAGTCGACGACTTTTGAAAACATTGTAACAAAAGGAGAAATTGTTCAAATCGAGCCTGTTGTCACAAAGTTTTCATTTTTTTCAGTAATTGTACCTACAAAAATAGAGATTTTCCATAGTTTTTAGTAGACATTTCAAAGTCGTCTGCTACAGATTTGTTGTACTTGGGAAAGGGTTAAGATCAAGCAGTTTATTTTGACGGAAACGAACTAAGTTTGCAGTCGTGCCAAATATATGTACAGAAAGGCTGTGTGAGAGAGGGTTGAATTGGTACACTATTGTAATGCTCATTTCCCTTAATCTTATTAAAAGCAGACCTTAACGTAGCTGCATTAGCAAACACTCGTATCTTGGTCTGAATTTAGTTAGATTAGGGTCTGTAAACAACGTTTCGGATAATTCTCTAACAGGCAAATCAACACATACTTTTACAAAAACGATCCTGTAACACATTTTAACTGTCTTCTACATACACCAAATGTACAGCGAAAGACTTTGAAAACAGCAAGGCAACAATGTAGAAAATCTATATAAATGAAATGAATAAAGTTGAAAACATTGTGGCAAATAGAGAAATTGCTCATTGCTGCAGAAGCGTTAACATGCGTCTATATGGGAAAGGATCAATATAACCTTCAGACTTATGTTCAGTGTCGCCTGCTTTAAAAACAAACGAGGACAAAACGTTTACTTTTTGGTAATTTGAAACTTTGATACATAGTTGTGGGTAAAGAGCAATTTCCTTCTTTTGTCGCACTAATAGAAAAGCAGATCTGCTGTTTCAGAGGCGTTGAATGTCGTATGTTACAGGTAAAACGTTAACCATTTCCCACATACGACAATTCTGCAGCAGACGACTTTGAAAACAAATTGGCAAAAATGTGAAATATATCCATAAATGAGAGTTTAATCATTGAATAGAGTTGAAAACATTGTGGCAAAAGGACAATTGCTCATCATGAGCAATTTCTCCTTTTGCAAACAATGTTTTCAAAAGTCGTCTGCTGCAAATGCGTGCAAGTGGGAAAGGGTTAAGACACTTAACATGACAGTAATAAAAGGAACATATATCATGCACTCCAGCATGGGGTAAAATATATCTTTCCTTATAACGTCTTCTTTACCTTGCGTATACTTACTATAGTCCTTACTTTGTTTTCTTTATGTTGCTTCAATAAACTACACATTGTTTTCCAGAACGAACTGAAGTGAAGGCCCCTTCCTATAGTGACGTAAAAGCGAAGTTATTCTGGAGAATAGAATCATCACTTAAATCAAGCAATTTCAAATAGTATCAATACAGGCTTTCTCTACGGTAATTTTTTTTTAAAATTCGTTTAAACTAAAGATAAGTGTCAACAATGCCTTCTTTTTTGATTAGGTAAATATATGGGACATGTCATAAGAATATGTTTATTGACTTATATATGGGGAAAAGAAAGTGCATAGTATAACAAACTTATATGTCATCTTAAAACATTTAATTTAGACCTATAAAACGAATGCTTATACAATGTTAGAACTATTGATCCATCTAAAGACGGTTAATGTTGATCTCGAACAGTGTTTTGAAATAGAACACATTTTACATGGGACGTCTCAAATTTATGAATACTTAAAAACCAGTCAATCGAGGTCACCCTATTTTAAAAAAGTAATACCGGTTTAAGCAGTTTATAAGAAAGAATTACTGGACTATACTAGACTATACTGGTTACACCGGATGTTTGTTAAACATAACCGTGCTGGTACATTCCTCACAGACTCTTTCTAGACTATACTGGTTACACCGGGTGTTCGTTAAACATACCCGTGCCGGTACATTCCTCACAGACTCTTACTAGACTATTCTGGTTACACCAGATGTTTATTAAACATACCCGTGCTGGTACATTCCTAATATATTCTTTCTAGACTATACTGGTTACACCAGATGTTTGTTAAACATACCCGTACTGGCACATTCCTCACAGACACTTACTAGGCTATACTGGTTACATCAGATGTTTGTTAAACATACCCGTGCTGGTACATTCCTCACATACTCTTACTAGACTATACTTGTTACACCGGGTGTTTGTTAAACATAACCGTACTGGTACATTCCTCATATACTCTAACTAAACTATACTGGTTACACCGGGTGTTTATAAAACATACCCGTGTTGGTACATTCCTCACATACTCTTACTAGACTATACTGGTTACACCAGATGCTTGTTAAACATAACCGTACTAGTACATTCCTCATATACTCTAACTAAACTATACTGGTTACACCAGATGTTTGTTAAACATACCCGTACCGGTACATTCCTCACAGACTCTTACTAGACTATTCTGTTTACACCAGATGTTTATTAAACATACCCATGCTGGTATATTCCTAATATATTCTTACTAGACTATACTGGTTACACCAGATGTTTGTTAAACATACCCGTACTGGCACATTCCTCACAGACACTTACTAGGCTATACTGGTTACATCAGATGTTTGTTAAACATACCCGTGCTAGTACATTCCTCACATACACTAACTGGACTATACTGGTTACACCGGGTGTTTGTTAAACATACCCGTGCTGGTACATTCCTCACAGACTCTTACTAGACTATACTGGTTACACCGGGTGTTTGTTAAACATACCCATGTTGGTACATTCCTCACATACACTTACTGGACTATACTGGTTACACCGGGTGTTTGTTAAACATACCCATGTTGGTACATTCCTCACAGACTCTTACTTGACTATACTGGTTACACCAGATGTTTGTTAAACATAACCGTACTGGTACATTCCTCATATACTCTAACTAAACTATACTGGTTACACCGGGTGTTTGTTAAACATACCCGTGCTGGTACATTCCTCACATACTCTTACTTGACTATATTGGTTAAACCGGATGTTTGTTAAACATACCCGTGCTGGTACATTCCTCACATACCCTTACTAGACTATACTGGTTACATCAGATGCTTGTTAAACATACCCGTGCTGGTACATTCCTCACATACGCTTACTAGACTATACTTGTTACACCGGATGTTTGTTAAACATACCCGTGTTGGTACATTACTCACATACTCTTACTAGACTATACTGGTTACACCATATGTTTGTTAAACATACCCGTGCTGGTACATTCCTCACATACTCTTACTTGACTATACTGGTTACACCAGATGGTTGTTTAACATACCACTGCTAGTACATTCCTCACAGACACTTACTAGACTCTACTAATTATAACAGATTGTTGTTAAACATACCAGTGCTGGTACATTCCTCACTGATCCTACTAGACTATACTGGTTATTACAGATGGTTGTTAAACATCCCGTGCTGGTACATTCCTCACATACTCTTACTAGACTATACTGGTTACACCAGATGCTTGTCAAACATACCAGTGCTGGCACATTCCTCACATACTCTAACTGGACTATATTGGTTAAACCGGATGTTTGTTAAACATACTAGTGCTGGTACATTCATCACATACTCTTACTAGACTATACTGGTTATTACAGATGTTTGTTAAACATACCACATACTTCAATTTAACTGGTGACCAAGTGTTTGACCTCACATGACCAAGTTTCGACCTTGGCCTAGATAAATTCAGGACAAACATTCTGACAGAATTTGGCCAAAGGACCTAGTTTATGACCAGAATCACTGGATATTTTTAAACATAACCCAGATATCATCAAAACAGTTATTCTGAAACATGTTTCACTTATCTAGAGGTAAGTACCTGCCACGACCATTACATAATTTAGCCAGGTTTACACAAAAAATGGCGGCGCCTTTCGGACATGGTTTAGCAAGTATGACGCCAAAGCGACAACCTTCATCTTGGACTAAACCTTACAAATGGCAGGGTTTATTAGTCCTCTTTTGGGTTATCGAAAGTCAATCATGTAATTATTAATTTACTAGCGAACGCCGGGTACCAGACTAAGTCTAGACGCACTCATTTACTAAAAGTACGCTGGGTATAAGACTACGCTACATTGATGGTTCATGCCAGTCGTTCTAATTTACAACATGCTAAGCCGGGTACCACAATCGCTCGCTTCATAACATCTAGGCAAGGTATTGTATCTGGATATTAGACGGTTGAACTGATTTAAACAAAGACAATTTCAGTATCTGCGATCTTTAAAAGATAAGGGAATTCACAATCTCCTCAAAATCGTCTCTTGTCGCACGATTGAGCCATTGTCGAGTCTTAGCCGTCCTCTTATATTCTATATATATAAACATCGATGCACCGTCTGACAAAAAGCCTTGAATTGTTAAATTAGTTTTATTCCAATACATTTAACTGAAAACTTGTTAAAAGCGGTGTAAATCACCATACCGACAAGCAAATTTACCTTTACAGGATATCATTGTCGTGTATCATTTGCAAGGTACATTGCATAGCCTAGTTCTGATTACATAGTTATGCCCCACGAAATTGATACGCGTACTGTCACCCAATCTCATCAAAGTCAAAACAAAATATTTCGATATGCGTATATTGAATTTGACGACTTCACATTAAATGCTATCTCGAAGTTAACCTATACATTCAAATAGTAATGAGCAAGAGCTCGTTTTCTTCTGTCCAATGAAATCGCACAATACAGCCAAATATCTTTCTATGCTATGGTAACAATCGACAATCACCGCATCTCTATCTCGTTTATTTAGTAATCTGCCCTGTTGATACCTAACGTCCGAAATGAAGTAAAAGAGACCACGAATAAACTGTCACTTTGACAATTGATTATGTCGTTAAAAAGGGCAACACATATTGTACCAGGGAGTCTTTTCTACGTCCCTGATTGTACCAACTAATTAAACAGATACCATTACAATGCTGAATTTGAAAGGTGCTGAACTCCAGAGTATAGATAGTGTAGTCAAAGTTTTAAAACTGTCCAACATTTGTCTTGAAATATTAGGATCATACTTTTGAGATTAAATGATAGTTATACTTTTCACTTTCCAGATCAATGAACATCTAAATATTGATCGTTTATGCTTCATTCCTACTGGTTAGACATACCCAGTAAGCCAAATGTCTTTATGACTTCAATTGACTGTTTTTCAACATTTACTGCCAAATAGTTTTGAACTATGTATAACTTACTTTGTTGTCACTACTATTAGTAATATTTGCAGAAGTTTTAACATTTCAAAATGTTGATCTCTATCTGGAGTTCAGCACCCTTAACACTGTACATATCTAGCTTTCCATTTAGACAAGTCCATTGCAAAGTCAAAACAAAAGGGAACGAAATGCTGAATATCAGCTTAGTGATGTAGTGGTAGATTTCCGCCTCGCTAGCAGGAAGTTTCGGGTTCAATCCCCGGCCGGGTGATACCAAATACTTTAAAAAATACATTTATGGCTTGCCCTCCTTGGCGCTCAGGAATTTGGGGTTAGCAATCCACTTTACTCGCTGCTGTCAGGGTAAATGGACCAATAACACTGGTAACGTATCCAGGACACGTCATGATATAACTGAAAAGGTTTTGAAAGCGGCTTAAAACACCATATAAATTAACAAATGAAGCAAAGGAAAATGCTGCGTTTACTAGCCACCATTATAGATCCTGGTCAGGTGGCGAGATTACGCAGGCTGACTTTGCTCTTTACTGATGGCAGAAATTGACACGATTCCAGCAATCAAACGGTAAAAACAAGTGCAGACGTCAATTACTTATTTCAATAAGTAAAGAATCAATGCGAATTGAGTATCATTTAAAACTAAGTCTGGAGAAAGATCAAACACGAATTTTCATTTGATATATTTCTTGGAAACAAATTTAACATTAAATGACTGTATAACTAACATCAGATGTTGTTGCTGTCCTACGTATTATCATCTGATAAAAAACCCACATCGAAGCAGCGTTAAATAGACGTAAAGCTTCTTGGCCTAACAATCGAACAGTGCAGAAATGATTATTTAGATCGACACTTGTCCCAAATTACGTGAGGCCGTTGTTGTAAGAGCGCGGCTGAAGAAGAAAGAATGTGACTTCTTAAACGCCTCTTGTCTCGAGTGGTTTATCTGCTGCAGACGACTTTTGAAAACATTGTGACAAAAAGAGAATTCATTCATAATGAGCATTTTTTGCTTTTGAAACATCTCGTCTCTATTCTATAAAAAACAGTTTCATTTATACACGAGTTTTCATATTTTTCTTATCTGTAATTCTAAGTCGCTGCTGCAGTTCTGTTGTATATGGTAAATGCGCCAGCATAAATGGCCAACATTGGAAAGGAAACAGTGTTGTCTTGAAAGTCGCCCATCATTTGTTTTGTTATGCACGACGCAGTCACTGTATATCAGTCCTGTTTTTGCGAATAGCAAACAAAAAATCGGTCAATTTACAGGACCGCTGAAATGAATCGATACATTTCTTCGAGGTATTGACCTGTTGAATTGAAAGCTGATGTAAACAAAATGCATTCATGTTATATAATTATATTTAATGTTAACTGCATTCTTCCTCTATACTTAAGTATTCATTCCCAGATTGGCTTAGATCGAAACTTGATGCGGTCGGCTTTTATAGATCACGTATAAAATTGAAAGCATGTGACTTCTTCGTCGCCTCATAACTCGAGGGGCTATCTATGTATCTGCCTCTAATGTCAAACCCCTAGTGAGGATCTAGACAGTTGCGCGTCAAGCTACAAGAATGTTAGTAAGAGTTGCGAAAAAGAGATAAAGAAAGCTAATAGAAACAAAAGTTCAAACGAAAAGGTTCAGGTTATGTTAAAAGTGGAAGCTTGCTTTTATAGCGACGCTGGTAGAATGGTTGACCTTTTCGTAAAGTTATGCAACGTTCCTCGCGGTTAGTGCCTGGATGGGTGACCCGTGATTGCTTAACGCCGGTACACGTTACACTCTGTTTTTAATTTACATTTTAATTATAAAAAAAACTACTCGCATATAAATAGACTGGTTCACTAATCTTAATTTTCTATCGCAAACTCGAACGAGGACCAGTCTAGTGAAGAACTGCTACGGAAATATCCGAGAGCTGACGGTTACATACGGCGCATGCGCGATCAATACAATTAACACGGCGCATGCGCAAGCCCATTGCACCAGTGACAGTTTTTTCACAACAAATATATGCACTGGTGCTGAGGCACCCGCGCAATAAGAATTTTTTTTTAAGTTATCACTTATCAAGGTATTTGCTATACATGTACCTAATGCAGATTAGCTGTTTAATTATCATTGCATGTAAATCTGAATGGGAAATCTAAACACAAACTAGGTCCAATCTCTATATCTGTACTTTGCGTTACAAACAGAAGTACATGCCCGCAGCGAAACTTGCACCGGCTACGAAACCTACACTGTATTTGTGGACACTGAACAGAAGTTTAGTCTGGTTCTCCGCGTACTTTATTTTCAAAAAGTGCCGTAACAAAGTGGTAGGGTCAAGTAATCCAGACTGAGCAGAAGGTTTGCTTTAAAACCGACATGGGTCTTGTCAATTTTAGTTATAAAAACAGGCGGTATCAAATATGGTATGCTAAAGCTAACTCGGTGCGCTGTAATAATGTTGTCATCAGAAAAAGACAAATACTAGCCAGTAGAATGCATCCGTAATTATTTCTTTGTGAAATTTCTTTGTGAAACACGCCTCGTATACATTTGAAATTAAAGAGCAGCAAGTAGGGAACATTCAAGCTTTCATTCAAGTCTCAATGTTCGTATGTTTGTATGCTAGAAAAAAATCCTATATAGAAATGTCACGGACGTCTTTGTTTGTATTGTGTGCTCAAGAAAATGTGTTTCTATGTTTCTATGTTTGTACGCATTTTGTGTATAAATAAACTATGAAGAAATTTCAGAAGACTTTGTATGGTATGCTCAAGAAAGTGCATTTCTATGTTCATTAGTGTTCAAAGAGAGTATATTGAAATTGTCTAACTCATATAATAGAGAACATATATATGTCGATACATTATGCAGAGTCCATAGTGTTGATTTTCTCGTGGAACGGCTCATATACATGTTGACTGAGTGCCTTCAAGCCCAATAAAGTGTAGTGCACACGAACAATAACGATAGCACGCCTTTTGTTGGAGTTGTTAGAAGATTGTAATCATTCCAATATGCCTATTTTTAGACGGTTATCTCTTTGTTTCATGATTTCTTGTTCAGCAAATTTCTCGATTATTTTCAAATGTATTCATTTCAAACTTAACGTGTTGATAGCTTGTATTCAGCAGATGCACAGGTGTAAAGTGCACGCTGACTATAATTCTAGCAAGCGTGTTCATTCCACTTTTGATACGCCCGTTGATAAAGGGGCCGCACTATGGTAACGCCTACGACTTTAAGTCCATTGGTGGATGACGCTTGTCACAGTAACTTTTGTCAAACGTCGGAAAGAATGTTGGCCGAGCTGGGGTTCGAACTCACAACCACTGTATTGAAGCCCGCATCGCAACCGACTGAGCTACCGGGCTTGGCATATAAAGACAAGACCGCTCGGTCTCCAAGATATATGGAGTCGTCTTTGCGGCGTTATATCCGTTTGTTTGTGAAGTCTGTATTATAGTGTTTGATTTAATATGGCATACGAGGCGTCTATATTACATATAGATCGCATGTTGAATACAAATCGTATTTAAGGTTACTTTGGGATTGACTTTATGTATAACTTACCAATTTTAGCTAAATAGCTTATTGAGAAGTGAATATATTGCCTATCCCTTTTCAACAAAAATGCAGAGTTAACTGCATGCGTTTGGTTAAAAGAAGAAAGCCGGTAAAGAAAAATATTGTAACATTGTGGGAAAAAGGATAATTTTGCTGAAATTCTACAATTTCTTCTTTTCAGATAGTGTCTATCGCTAATGACACATAATTGTATCCTTGATATATCAAAAATGACATTGACAATCCTTTCAGTCATACAAGGTAAATTCTTTACTTCACGACAAAGTTGTAGCCGATGAAGATATGCTTTAAAAAGCCAAATTAGTTCTTATAGATATCGAGGGCTTAGCGTGAAACAGTTGTAACTAAAATTGGTATTTTTTTTACCAAGGTTAATCACCACGCCATAAAGTCTTTTAATATGTTAAATCATTTTTCTTGGAAAACAATGGAAATGTAGGTGCCATTGCTCGTTCTGAGCAACGGCACCTAAATTTGCATTTTTTACAAAGGGGTCAAAATTGCCCCTAAACCAGGGTTTTCAAAATAGATTTTTAGTTACAACCATTTCACGCCAAGCCCTCGATATGTTGATACGGAAGATATCTGTTTGTTTTAGTTGTTCTATTTTTGTCTTGTTTAAAGCTGTTCCCATATACTCCTTTTAGGAAACCGCTGTGGTCGAGTGGTTAGCGTCGGGGATTTCGAAACCGGGTGTCCCGGGTTCGAGCCCCAGTCGCAGCACTACGGTCAAGGCACATTTTCTAGTACTGGTTTGTTTACCCAGGGATCATGAATAAGTGAACTGTCGCCTGATCTAACTGAAATATTGTTGAAAGCGGCGTAAAACCCCAATAAATAAATAAATATACTCCTTTTCTTCAACAGTGGACTTTGCAAAAATATGAGAAATCTCTTTAAATGAAAGATATTTTTTGAATATCGTTGAAAACATTTTGGCAAAAGGAGAAATTGCTTATAATAAGCATTTACTATTTTACCACAAGGTGTTCTTAAGTTGTCTTTTACAGTTGCGTCCATAAATGGGAATACGTTAACCCTTTCCCACCTGAAGGTACATATTGACACATCTACAATAGATAACCTTTGAAAACTATGCCATAATGCTTTTTTATTTAATAATTAAACTGTCATATATGGAGATATTTCACATTTTCAATGCAGTGTAGGAGACTATGTGAAGAAAAATATATATAGTGAAAAGTATCACTAGATAATTTCACTGTTTTAAAACATTGAGTTTCTCAATAATGCTTCGACAAGTATGTAATACACACATCTCTTTACCCTTTCCCACAAACAGGGGCTTTCTGACAACTCTGCAGAAGATGAATTTTAAAATCATCATTTTAATTCATTCATCAAATCTTTTGTTTGTTGAAATTCTTGGTATCGTATCCCGTATCTTGCTCGCTTTTCCGAAATGAAATTGTCGTTTTGATCGATGTTTTTAGTGGTTTCAACGAGCGCCGTACTTCTCACTCGATTGCTCTATCGACTATGCTTGTTATATACTCTTTTCTTCAAAATGAACATATATTGATGTTCATACCATATTTGTCTGTAACTGCCATATGAATCAATGTTTGATGTTAACAAATGACTTTGTAAATAAAATAGGCCCAAAAATCGATAGATAAATTTCGTCAATGAAATATGGATAAATTTGTTGCAACCATTCAATGCTCCAATCACAATACAATCAAAGTGGTTCTTTTATGCTGGTCTTAACTGTATGTGACTAAACTATTGTTGAAAACATCAGTAAAATATAATGAAAAAGTTTGTGGTAAAGGATGTATTCAAACTTGAACAAAAAGTTTTTTTGAGACGTTTTCAGAGCAGACGATCCTAACATACCATATCGGGTTACTTCTAATTATAGCACTGGATATTTGTACATTTTATCATTACCTTATAAGGTTATAACCGCCTATCCTATGCGCAATATCACGTGATTGTTGTTTGTCAAGACTGCATAGTTGTTTGTCAAGACTGCATAGTCGTTTGGGCCCGGCATAACGCTTTTGGCTTACATACAGTTCGGACGTATCTAACATATTATATTACGGGGAAAGAGTGGTGCGCAAAAAGGATAGAAGATTGAAGGGTGATCTTCGAGAATTCGGTAAGTTATTTTTAGTAAAAGTACTTTTGACCTTTAGTTTGAACATTATATTGTTTTCCTGGTTTATCCAATGATACCGAAGCTAACATACTAACTATAATTTTAGGGGGGAAATAGCTTTGCAAACCTTGATGTAAAGATATGTGATGTGATGTATAGTGAGTAACTGTTAAGAACATGTTATATAATGTTATATTTAATATTGCGACACCACTTTCACGTATATGTAAATATAAATATATATACAATAGATGGCAGTTAATTGTTAAGGACATGTTATATTATGTTATATTTAATATTGCTATCAGGGCAAAATTATGTTGCTTATCATTCGTTGCATTTTATCCCGTTACCTTTTGTTCGAATACCATTTAGGAAAGGCATCAAACTTGCGACTTCTGCAGTTAACTGTTAAAGAGATGCTACATTTCATATTGCGACTTCACTTTTCACGTACAATTTGAAAGGCAACTAACTTTTAAGACTTCACTTTTTACGCATTTGTAAATATACACAATTGGAAAGTTAGCTAACTTTTAAAACTTCACGTATTTGTAAATATATACAATTGGAAAGGAGCTAAATTTTAAGGAAATGCTACATGTAATATTGCGACTTCCCTTTTCACGTATTTGTAAATATATACATTTGGCAGGGCAGCTAACTTTTAAGACTTCACTTTTCATGTATTTGTAAAATATATACAATTCGAAATGCAGCGAACTGTTAAGGGAATGTTTCAGTTTATATTGCGACTTCACTTTTCACGTTTTTGTAAAACATCTTAGTCTAAAATACTTTTATTGAAGAGTATTCTATGTAAATGACATTCACATAATATTTCTTCAACTTGTTTTCACGGGAAAAGGTACACGTTTGCATTTCTGAGCAGTGTAGGTTCGGATCGCCTTTACATCTTATCATAATCTATACAATTTGACAAAAACTTATATTACCCTCGTGTAAGTAATATTTGAACAGAGTAGATATTTAACAGACTGTGCCGATGCACTGGCTGATCTGAATCTACACTCTTCACAAAACCAAACGTGAACCTTATCGCACGGATGGTCACATATACGAGCACTACTTAGATTTGATAAGTTTGAAATCAGACAGGAAAGTAATTGTGCAAATTCGCCTATCTGCTCATAATCTACACATACAGACTGGTCGATATGGGACAGGCAGGGTGGGGAGAAATCAACGACTTTGTTAAATATGTAATAATGGCGACATAGAAGATGAATACCATTTTATTGGAAGCCGCCAGGAAGCGGCGGCGGCTTCCTGTAGGGATGCTTAGAAATTTCGGACAAGGAGAATATTTAGACCTGCCAGGGTGACTACATATCGTGATTTCTCTTTGTCCTTACTAAGTACATTAATTTAAGGTAATGACTGTTAAAACACCCTAAAACAAAAGACAAAGGCCAGTATATTAATTGAATGTATGTACATTTTTATTTAAGCGAAATTCATACTGTATCTAGTCTAAACAGTATAAACTGAATTGGTTACCTGCCTCGTGCGTTCGATAGTATGTTAAACCGGGAACCACAAAAAACAAAGAGGTTCGCACTAAATGTAATTACGCAGTAATTAGATGAAAAAGCCACGGCCCGTATTCACCAAACTTTTCAATTTAGACTGTTGACTAAAGCTGAATCTTAATATTAAGTTAACTTTTAGGATTCCCGATAATTTAGATTTAGATCGTTTTCACCAACGCGTTTAAAACCAATCTCAATTAAACCATACATTCATCTATAGTCTATTTATAGATTTTCATTTTGTTCCTAATTTCACATAGATGGCATCTCAATGTTTCAATCATCCTAACTTTTCATTTGCTTTGTTTTTAAAAATCTGACTTTCATGTTCAGTACAATATGAGCCAACCGACAATTCGTACATCGCGTGACCATGGAAGGTAAACAAAAACCGACCTTGACATGTGTAAAAAAACATCAAAAATTAGAAAATTCTATAAAGTATAATCATTGAAAACAGTTGAAAACATTATGACAAATGGAGAAATTGCTAATTTTGAGCAATGTCTCCATTATTCACGATTTTTTTCAAAAGTCGTCTGCTACAAACGCGTCTGGTTGACGTGTTCAATAAAAGGGTAAATACATTTTTTTTTTATATTTGACCAAACTTTCAAAAGATTTATTTGTTTGTTAAAGAATAAATTGTAAAATAATTTCTCACAAATCTGCATAGAAATCCCTTATAATCCGAATATCTCGCACAAACCTGCATAAAAATCCCTTATAATCCAAATGAAATCGTCCAATTTCACAAACACAAAAGGTCACAGATTTTAACACCGAAATTTTAGGAGAGCCTATATGGGAAATGGCTATTCGATTCGACTCAAAGGAACCGCGTCAGCACAAATTCCGCATTTTGATAGTTTTAGTGTTAATTGCATAATAAGATCAATTTGCATTTTTGTGTGGTAGGTTTTTGGAATCGTCTCAAGAGGCTTACAGTGCGATTCACGACTAAAAAGCAAAGACAACAATTCATGATCAGACTGATCTCTGCCTCGCAAGGTTTTCCCCCTTTTCGTATGGTGTGGTACAAATCCTTCACACGACAAACTTGGGACACTAGAGTGTAATAGATTTTCCGAATGTGTTAACTTATGTGTGGATAATCCAAATTAATTGGTGGGTATACCGATAATCATAATATATTATATATCTCATAATTAAAATAAAAAGGAATGAGATGCAAATAAGACACTAGAGTGTAATAGATTTTCCAAATGTGTTAACTTATGTGTGGATAATCCAAATTAATTGGTCGGTATACCGATAATCATAATATATTATATATCTCATAATTAAAATAAAAGGAAGGAGATGCAAATAAGACATAATGGACAGTTTTGGACAATTAACCCTTTCCCACATACGGCAATAATTTCTGAATGCTAATCACGACAAGAGTTCACGTTATTGTTGTCCACTTTGATTTTCAATTGCTCCATTTGCCACAATAATTTAAACTCTTACTATCATTGATGGAGTTTTTCTTTGTTTTGCACTTTATTATTTCAAAGTCTGTCAAGTTAAACATCATTGAAATCGTTGTGGCAAAAGGAGAAATTGCTCATATTGAGCAATATCTACATTTGTCACAATAATGTCAACACTTTTCAATTAGCATACGATCATTTACAGAGATATATTTTTATATTTTGTACTTAATAATTTCAAAGTCATCTGCTGCAGATTTGCTTTATGTGGGAAATGGTTAAACCCTTAGCCACTATCAACCAAAAACAGATGTTCTGTGTGTCAGCATTATTTGACAAAACATAGAATAGTTTTTGGTACAAATTGAAATTTATCATATCCTCTTGTCCATTTATCTGTATTATTATATAAGTCACTTTCCATGATCAGTTTAACTCTTAATCATCTCATTCACTTAAAACACTGACCTGCTTGGGGAGATTGTTGTTTGGAGTACTGGTGTGAGAAAACCAGGAAATGCATAAGTAGGTGAACTGGCCGCCGTGATATAACTGAGAAATTGTTAAAAACGGCGTTAAACCCCAATCAATCAATAAAACACTGACCCTGCCAGGTTACATATATATCTTCTACCGATATCAGCATTACTGACTACAGTTTAAATTGTTATAATGTTTGTCTATTTAAATGTTCTTTTTTTCTTATTTCTACATGTGCAACGAAATATTGCGGCTTCTCTTAGACGCTTTGCGTCAAACATTCGTCTTGTTCTTACTTGTAATGTATATAAAGTAATTAGGAAAATATATTTAAGTAACCATTTCATTGATATACCTAGTGTACACAAACTGTGTGAATTGTTATGTTCTACGGACAAGTCAACGATCAATAACCTGATCAGTTATATTAAATGCGCTCTTGTGATAAGAAGAAACTACTTATATACATGAAATGTTTAATTATTCTCTCTTGCACTTACAAATTCTGTAAATAAATGTGTGTTGTATAATGAGCAATACTAATATAATCATCAGTATTAGTATTTGTTTGTATATATGTGTGTCGTGGGGTTTGTATAAATGTATGTATATGTGTATGTATGTATGTACATGTTTATATATTTATATATTTGTGTATGATTTAATGTAATATAGATGTTTTTATTATCATGACCTGAAAATAACTGGTAATCATGTATGGACGAGAAACATTTTGTTTAAGTCCAAATAAAAGTTGTGTTCTGTTCTATATAAGCATGTTCAATCGTACGTGGGATATTTTAATCAATTACTTATATGACGCACACTCTCTCCGTTTCCAAGAATGTTATTCAAAACGGGTTTTTCTCCCCTTTCGTATTTACTGTTTAATAATAAAGTTGACATCATAATCTGTAAGGCTTTGGCGGTATGTACTGCATATATTGAGTTAAAAAATAATCCAATTCTGTTATTATTGTTTTGTTTTGAAAAGACACATTGCATATATATATTTTGCCGTGTTCACTTATCTTATTTTTTTAAACTATTTCGGTCGAATATAAATCTGCCTCTAATGTTTGCCAACCCTAAAAGAAGTTTTTCTATGATGTAACGGATCGCTCACATGAGTATTCATGTTTACAGGACAATACAGTATTCTGATCCATGATATGTATCACATTCTCACAAACAACAAATCTGCAGCATACCTATTTTATGGTACATTTGTCTTAGACTAATTTGAATGAAGTCTGTAGATCTAGTTTCAGAGTAACTTGTTTTAAGAGACTGTTTGCACTATACGCATATAAATTGAGCCAATCTCTACCAAAGCGGCAATGCTTTTTGACTTATCAAACTTTTTCGAAAAGCGTTGTTAGGGGGCTTTGTAAAGAGCATTTATATGTTTATGAACTTACTTTGAAATAAGCCCCCTAGTTTCAAAAGGTTTAAAGGTTGAGAGTATGTGCACTTAATTTAAACAATCCCCATCCCATAGGGGTCGTGTTTTCTTTTTTAAAAATTAAATTTGCTAGAACAAAGACTGAGAGGGTTACCACAACCACCCGAAACCTACTTTAAAACCTTATCATTACTTTCACACGTTTGCCTTATAGGCATATAGGGATAACAGGCCCCATCCCTAAGGATCATGTGTTATAACCTATTAACATATTTTGATTACTCATGAAAAGAACATTTCAGTAAAGAATAATATAGTTTTAGAGGAAAAAGATTGTTTGCTGCTCCATTTGTGATACCATATAAACCATGAGTTCAGTATCGAATCGAATTATTTGAACACTTTCGTACTAGAAACATTCCTTTGAAGTTTAGTTCACACAGTGCTTTAAGTGGAAATGTTGGTTAGCATGTAAGGTGTAAGCTGACTGCCACATGTTGATCACATTAGCTCATCTTAAACACTAAGTTTATGCTAGCTAAAAGAGGTCATTTATTGCAACTTGTGTCCAAAGTAACTTTGCAGTATGTTGAACATGTATCTTCTGTTCTGTCCTTCATTGACATTTCGCACGTTGTTGCTACCTTCGTTTGTTTAAACGTCAAAATCAGTCGCGTCTCGTTAATTATAATTGGTTTCATTTTAATTCCGCATGGCGTAGCTGTACATTCCGTTTCATTACTTATTTAGTTTTTGCGCATATATATAGTTGTCTTATTTTTTTGACAGTCTTTAATGAATTCAATTTCATAACTCCAACTTATCGTCGAGCAAAGGAAAATTTGAAAAATTCCATTACAAAAATAAATACCACTATAACGCTACATATCATTTTTTTTAATTACACACAATGCACAAATGGTTGAATGTGGTCGTATACTGCAATGTGTGTACTAATTATTTAGAAGGTTACATTTTTGAATATTTCCAAATGCAAGGATTCAGAAATATGCATAATACGTCTATTGTATTATTTTTCTACATTCTGATTATATATTAACAACAGTTGTTGGGGCCATAGTCTGTTTTCCCGGAATAATTGTGTGTGATGTCTTGATTTTTTTTTATATTTCAATCAAAGAGAAGATCACCGACCGATCGTATTGCCGCACGAAAGAGTAACACCAACTCTCTCTGCCTCAGAAATATCAGAGACATGTAAAAGTTTATAAGTCTCTGGAAATATTAAGTATCTCGAGCTTAGAAATAAAGGTACAGATAAGTTTCATCATCTGTTATTTTTAACATTTCTCCGTTATATGAAGCAGTCACAACATTAAGGACCGATCGAGCGATGTCATTTCTTTACTAATTCATGCGTTCAATAGCGAATTTCATGTCCTCTAAAACGGATTATTCTGTATTTGCTAAGTGTTTCATTACTAGCCCTTTGTCAGTAGGTGATGCTTTAAATATATATGAGCCGTCCCGCGAGAAAATCAACATTATGGCTTCTGCGAAATGTATCGACCAGATCAGCCTGCGCTGTCCGCGCAGACTGATCCAGGCCGACACATTCCGTCTCAGGGGGATTGAGGTAAAGAGTAATGATCCCTGAAACAGATAATCCAAAGGAGGCGAAAAGTGTCTATCCGGGTAAGCCTGTGCGGTATGCTTATGCTGATCCGGGTCGATACTTTACGCAGAGTCCACGGTGTTGATTTTCTCCCGGGACCACAATGTTTTCAACTTTATTTAACAATTAAGCTATCTTTAAGGAGATTTTTCAGTTTTTTCGTAACTCTGATTTCAAAGTCTTCCACATATTTGTTGTATGTGGGAAAGGGTTAACCATGTAAAGCGATGTACTGGTACGAGAATTTAAATGATAGGTGGGCTGACTACCGAGATATAACTAACATACTGTACATGAGGACGGTGTACCTATTTTCATTAATTAAACACAATCTAAATGGACCAGCGTCTGTTTTCCAACACTAATTATGTTACAGATCTATACTGGTTTAAGTGATAAGCAGATAGCAAACACCACACGAACATCGAATTTCGAGATTTTTAAATAGACTAAGGCTCCGATATACATATATGTACTCTAATCTTTGATTTCCCTTTTCACCATACGGCCATTCAAGAAATATATGATTTCCCTCAAACAAATAATGATTAAATATAAAAAGTGTTCAATCTGAAGCGTTATTTATAACGGTGACTTCTCTCTTTGCCACTTGTTAGTTTTAAGATAAGATTTTATGGGTGAAAATGGTAGGCAATGTGAGACTAGGCTCCAATTCCACCAAACGCACTTAGCGCTATTTAAGACTTTTAAAAATACTTAAAAGCAAATTTCATCATTATAGTTTTTTCGAAAATTTTGTAAAACATGAATGGTGGAATGTTTAAGTAATTTACTAAGTTCATATAAATCGTTACGTGCTGTTAAGTATTTTTAAAAGAATTACTCAACGCAAAGTAAGTTTTCTGGAATTGGACACAGGTCAACAATCGTGAATTAGCCAGGGGCTAGGGTTTTTCAAATGTCAGCTCTCCTTATTAGATATTAATGGCCAGCCTTCTGGACACTGTTTGGGCCGCTCCATGAGAAATCAGTGATAGTAACATCGCATATGAAATAACGTAATCATCGCTCAAAGTGTGACGTACTTCCGCGTGTGTAAACTCGCATATTTACACGGTGTTTGATCATGTTTATAAACGTAGTGTGCATCAATAAAATGAAGAGCGACATACTGTTAAAAGCAGGTTCATCTCTCCCTATTAATTAATCCAAAAGAAGTGTTCAACTTTTCCAACAATTACAAGCGCTTAAGCTTAGTTAGACGTAACGTAAAAAGGTTTGGCAAACCCAAAAATCGCCAAACATGCTTGAATACTTGTTTGCATATTTTCCTTATTACTCTATCAAATAAAATACGTTTCATACACTTACATTTATAAATGAATTTCGCATCTTTCTACATGTATATGCTTCAGATACAATAATTAAGAAAAGCCCCTAATTAACACATCATTTTACTGGCCATTTTCCATGAACAAATGAAGATGAAGTGTAGTAACACAAATTTGCGACGAAAACTACAAAACAGTATTAAAAACGTAAATTATCCTTGATTTAGCGTAAAATTACGTCTGTTTCCTCGACAGACTACAGGAAGGATTTAGCGACATTTTCAACCATTTACAGTTGACTTAAACAACACGGAGGCCGATAAAGAGATAAAATAAAATTAGTGACACTTACATTTTTTATGACAAAAATACGTTACCAGTGTAACTGATATATTAATAACTGATATCTGAATTTATCTCATACCGATAAATTCATGTTACTCTAGTGAATGGGACAGGTATTAAAAAACTGGTAAGTATTTTCTTATAAAAATATGTTTTACTTTAAATTATTAAAATTAAGAAAATATACATAAAAATACGTTTTTCCGATAGAAACCACACAGCAAAAATGGTGATTTTTTTTTTTGTGTGTGTTTTTTTTTTATTAAAAAACATGAAATGTATTTTTATTTTTTTTCATTAGTCTTAAAAATGTCCCCCTTACGTTAAAATCAGCGTCAGAACGTCATGCAACTTATGAGGAGTTCTTTTGCATTATACAATTGAGTAAAAAACTGGTCAATTTGGTGGACTTTTCTGAATTACAAAATTGAAAAGATTTGTTTCAACATCATTTCAGGATCATCAAATATGACGGAAAAAGTAGCGTAACCTCTCATTCTTAAAAAAAACTTTAAAAACAGCGGCAGACGAATAGAGACATTACTTTTAATATTTCAACAAAGCGAAATGCAAAATAATTTATTCCCAAGTAGAGGTGGACAGCGAGGCATTTAATTACGCGTAATTCTTGTCTTAATTATAAATGCATTGTTCTGTATTCGGTCAAATACCTGTATTGATTGTATAAACACATTTGTCAATTATGTTGTTCTTCAAACGTTGAATAGAATAGAATATAGAATAGAATATATTTTATTGATTATAAACATACATACAATGTTTCAAACCAAATACAATAAATTTACAGATGAAAATACAAGAAAAAAACAAAAAAACAAAAACAAAAATAAAAACAGAACAAAAAAGAACAATAAACAATACAAAATCAAATCAAATTATGTAGAGAAATGTTTGATTCGGTCAAGCATTATTATAAAGTTGTTCATTTCTTTCTTTATAACATTTATGAATATACATACATACATTTATTATTTCAGTTTTCCTTGCAGAATTTAATAAGCTTAACAATTTATATACACTTGGGTTTTTCCAATATTTCTTGTTGATATATTTTTTCCTGTTATGAAGGTGCATATCACATATTAAAACAAAGTGAAATTCATCATCGATTACATTGGCATTACAATACACACAAATTCTGTTTGATTGCTCAATTCTGTTTCTTCCGTATCTGCCAGTTTCAATCCTTAGTCTATGTGCTGAGACACGCATCTGGGTCAGCAAATGTCTATACTGGCTATTGCTTATCATATCTAAGTATGCTTCATATTTAAAGTCAGTTTTTACATGCTTATAAATAAGGAGGCTACCATTACTTAACATATCGCCTCTCCAACTTTGTACAAAACAGTCATTTAATCTTTGTTTCAAACCATTTAGAACGCATGATTTGTCTGCATAATGTGGATTTTGCCATATATAACCATAGCCATTTTTGCATAAAATATTTCTAACTCTATTGGCCCAGTTTTGTTTTCCATTAATACAGTCTATCAAAGAGCACTTATATGATTCTTGAATTATACAATTATTAGAATTGACAAGCCGACTAGATACATGTATATTGCAGGTCAAAGGGAAGTAAATCATTTTCCATAGGCGACCATTATAGTGTTATGGGTTATGGTTCGTTACTAGCAAATGAATTAACACATATACCTATATCAAACTAAAGTTCATTCTTAGAACTACCAAAAAAGCAAAACAAACCCACATGTTCACCGTTTCTTGACAGAGCTAGGAGGTCAAATCAAAGGTGACCCTTATCCCGCACTGAATTTTACTTTCAATTTCAGAAAATACAGCATGTTCTGCAAATGGCTATTAGAGTGTCAACATAGCTAAAATCAAACACTATTTTGGTTATAAATCAGTCAGAGGTTATTCAACTTTATGAAAATCACTTTCAACTTTCAACAAAATCATTATTGTCCAATGGGAGCCAACCTCAGTCTTATATATTCATCTGAAATTCCCTCGACAAAATTGTCTGCCCGGCAAGCCGATCCGATTTACTTCCCTTTGAACTTAATGCAGTCGGTACTTTACTCGTTATCGATTATGGGGTCAGGTTTTCGATTTCCGGTACGATTCCTCTTTTTTGTCGATATTGAGATTAACGTCGGCCTTCTGCCTCTGATTGGCTAAATAAGCAATGTATGAATGTGGTCATGCCTTTTAACCCTTTCCCACCTGCAGACGCATTTTGACGCAATAGCAGCAGGTGACTTTTGAAAACATTGTGGCCAACGGCGGAATTGCACATGATGAGCAATTTCTCCTTTGACCACAATGTTTTCAACTTTATTTAACAATTAAGCTATCTTTAAGGAGATTTTTCAGGTTTTTTTATTGAAAAACATGAAATGTATTTTATTTTTATTAGTCTTAAAAATGTCCCCTTACGTTAAAATCAGCGTCAGAACGTCATGCAAAATATTAGTTCTTTTGCATTATACAATTGAGTAAAAACTGGTCAATTAGGTGGACAACTTGAAAGGATTTGTTTCAACATCATTTCAGGCTCATCAAATATGAAGAACAAAGTAGTGTAACCTCTCATTTTAAAAAAACCTTTGAAAACAGCGTCAGACGAAGGTAGAAATCTCTTTTAATATTTCAACAAAGCGAAATGCAAAATAATTTATTCCCAGAAACCCTGAGTTACCATGAAACGAAAACAAAGACAGAAGCAAAAAGACTTGGCTGAAAAAGAATTGCAACAACAGCAAAATCATAGGGAAAGTCAAAATCACTCTTGTTCTTGTATGATTTCAATTTTGTAACTTACACTTGTTTGTCGCTGTTTGCGTGCATATATATATATGAAATGAACATTTATCTGTTATCTAAAGCTTAAATCGAAACTTATGACGAAATTGTTTAGATTTCAATCCGGATATAACTGCGACTTAAAACAAGTAATTACTACGTTAACGTTATCTTTACTTGATTCTTAAATGAACGTCAAGTTTACGTCATTTTAAATAAGCGTTAAGCCAACCTGATAATTGCACGAATTTTGTCCCCGCAATGCAACGCAATTCGTCGTGCCAATGATTAAAGTATTCGTGAACGAGCGTGAGGAGTGTGTGAAGGGTGCGGGGGTGCGTGCCATGACGTAGAGAGAATGTTGAAATTTTCAATAATTCGGCACGCATAAATGTTCGTACCATGTGCGTGAACCATGCGTGAACACTGCGCGAACTTGGCGCGAACACTGCCGACGGTGCGTGTCAATGCGTATCAATGCGTGAACACTGCGCGAACTCGGCGCGAACACTGCCGACGGTGCGTATCAATGCGTGTCAATGCGTGAACACTGCGCGAAATCGGCGCGAACACTGCCGACGGTGCGTGTCAATGCGTGAACACTGTGCGAACTCGGCGCGAACACTGCCGACGGTGCGTATCAATGCGTGTCAACGCGTGAACACTGCGCGAACACTACCGACGGTGCGTGTCAATGCGTATCAATGCGTGAACACTGCTCGAACTCGGCGCGAACACTGCCGACGGTGCGTGTCAATGCGTATCAATACGTGAACACTGTGCGAACTCGGCGCGAACACTGCCGACGGTGCGTATCAATGCGTGTCAATGCGTGAACACTGCGCGAACTCGGCGCGAACACTGCCGACGGTGCGTGTCAATGCGTGAACACTGCGCGAACTCGGCGCGAACACTGCCGACGGTGCGTATCAATGCGTGTTAATGCGTGAACACTGCCGACGATGCGTGTCAATGCGTGAACACTGCGCGAAGAAGGCGCGAACACTGCTGACGGTGTGTATCAATGCGTGTCAATGCGTGAACACTGCGCGAAGTCGGCGTAAACACTGCCGACGGTGCGTGTCAATGCGTGCAATCGTCCACAGCGGGTCGAGGAATGAAGTTAGGTGTGAAACTACACGCTATATATATAGCGTGCCGCCAAGCGGGACAAAAGCGTGACCAAAAATTTCCCCGACGACTTCACGCATGCGCGAAGTCGTCGGGGCAATGCATTGCGTTGCGGAAAGACAGCGGGAACTATGCGTGTCACTGCGGGACAATGCGGTACGGTAGACGTGAACAATGCGCGAACAATACTTAACCTATGCGTAAACAAGTAGTGCCATTTCGTGTCAATGTGTGCCAATGCGGCCCATTTTTGTCCGCGCATTGCGTAGACAGTGCGTAACTTATGCGTGTACAGTGCGCGAACAGGCCGCAAACACGGCTTCACGCTCCGCTGCGTATATATCACCGAAATGGCACGCCTTGCCACGACGCATTGCGTGGCATTGCGGGGACAAAATTCGTGCCAGTGTCAGGGTGGCTTTACACATTTTAGCCTCACCTTTTGACGTTACGTCTTATTAGATATATGCTATATCGATATCTATCTACATGTATTTTGATATAATTCCTTCTTTCAATGATCCAACAAGATTTAGTGTATGCTTTAGACTTAACAAACTGTCTCTGAGATTGTTTTAAACTATTGATAGATACGCATTTCCGTGCATTCTTTTTCCTTTCCATTTTGTCTCGATGTAATATATTGTGTTTATAATTCGTGTCTCTCGGACATTAATTGTGACAGATATTCGCATTCTGCAGTATTCATGTACCTGTTCATCCCTCTATAAGATTTCAATCAAAATGTTTTTACGTTGTAATGGTGTAATACAATGCTGTATGGATAAAATGTATCTGCATCTGCGAAACGTAAATTGAAAAATAATATATATGTATATAACCGACCAAAATGTTATGAAAATCTAGTCAAAGAATAATACATGAATATGAAATAAATCCGTTTGAATCGGTCGAAATTGCGGATTCAACGCAATGCTTTATGTGTCAGTAGATATTCAACTAATAGATGTATAACTGAGCTGAGATTTTCGAAAACCAACCAAAGTGCTGTACGAGTAGTTAAAAAACAGATCAGTCTGCACATGTTTGCAATTTAATATGCATTTATGTGTTTAGGTAACAAAAGACTTCATACTACCTCTGACTAACAGTATACACCGAGATCATATTGGATATATGTCACTGTGCAGGACAATCTACACTCGTCCAAAAATAATCTTGACAGTATCTAGATCACAGCTCAAGTATATATATTACATTACAGACCAAATACAGTTTTACAGTGGTGTACTATAGCTCGTTATGTACATTACAGACCGAATACAGATTTACAGTGGTGTACTATAGCTACGTTATGTACATTACAGATCGAATACCGTTTTACAGTGGTGTACTATAGCTCGTTATGTACATTACAGACCGAAAACAGTTTTACAGTGGTGTACTATAGCTACGTTATGTACATTACAGACCGAATGCAGTTTTACAGTGGTGTACTATAGCTACGTTATGTACATTACAGACCGAATACAGTTTTACAGTGGTGTACTATAGCTACGTTATTAGTCGCCGGGCAGAAGCCCGCGACTTCTATTTTTAATAGCTTTTCGGAAATCACATGGGAGGGCGGCTTATTATTAGAAAGAAACAAATCTAGATGATTTGAACATATTACAATTGTGGTTGTTTACGAACACTAATAAATGACACATCTAAAGTGAAATAAATATTCCGATTTTTTAATGTTTGCAGTTTTTTTTTATTTCACTCGCATTTAAGTTTTTTGTCTTATTTACGAAGACAAAAGTGGTCCCTTCAAGACGTGAACCAACACCCCCTAATGCAGACTCTTATGTGTCATCATTGAGGTCAATTTCGGATTCTCCTTTTAATAGCAATTTTAACTTACTAAATGTTGTTTTCATGTTCAAAGAGATGTCTTGATTTGTGTAGAATTCATTTAATAATGTTAATCCATGAATATCTAAAGTAGGAACTGTTTCTAAGCTAAATATAGACCCTATTCTGTTGTGTAGTTTCGTGACCGTTAACATCGATTTTCGCGCATGCGCATTTCGATATGAAAAAGCGAGTGATATTATTTTATTTTAGACAAGTACAAGACGCAATATTTCGTTGTACATGTAGAAATAAGAAAAAAAGAACATTTTTAAATCCACAAACAATAGAACAATTTAAACTGTAGACGGTAATGCTGATATATTTCTCCTTTTGAAGACTTTTGTTTTCTTCAAATTACCTCCCTTTAAAGCAATACCAGGATATTTACCTTGTGATTCGAATAAGATTGACAAACATTGAAATTATATGAATGAATACTATTATTTAAATAAGTAACAACAGCAAAATTAAATTTAAGCCAGATAAATGTGTACACATTTCGTTAATTTTTTATAGATACCCTAATGTATAGGTATGTATATAAAATTTATAAGCAAATGTTTTCATTACTGCGTTTCTAATGATTGAATAGACTAAGGAAAGTCAAGAATACATAAATAAATCAATGCAGTCTTTTCCGGCGACACTGATGCCTTGCATCAACTTTCTCTTGTGTACATTGACATACCGAATACAGTTTTATAGTGGTGTACTATAGCTACGTTAGGTACATTACAGACCGAATACAGTTTTACAGTGGTGTTCTATAGCTCGTTATGTACATTACAGACCGAATACAGTATTACAGTGGTGTACTATAGCTACTTCATGTACATTACAGACCGAATACAGTTTTACAGTGGTGTACTATAGTTACGTTATGTACATTACAGACCGAATACGGTTTTACAGTGGTGTACTATAGCTACGTTATGTACATTGACAGACCGAATACAGTTTTATAGTGGTGTACTATAGCTCGTTATGTACATTACAGACCGAATACAGTATTACAGTGGTGTACTATAGCTACTTCATGTACATTACATACCGAATACAGTTTTACAGTGGTGTACTATAGTTACGTTATGTACATTACAGACCGAATACAGTTTTACAGTGGTGTACTATAGCTACGTTATGTACATTGACAGACCGAATACAGTTTTACAGTGGTGTACTATAGCTACGTTATGTACATTACAGATCGAATACAGTTTTACAGTGGTGTACTATAGCTCGTTATGTACATTACAGACCGAATACAGTTTTACAGTGGTGTACTTTAGCTACGTTATGTACATTACCTCACCCCGGGGATCACCTGTTTTATAAGGAGAAAATGTGAAAATGTTCTTGTCTGAAAAAGAAATGCATAGAGCTTAGATATATGGTGTGTATTAGCACTGCATTGTGGTCTTCCACCATGATTGTTCAAATAATGCCCACTGGTTTAAAATTGGTCCCGCTTCTGGGTTCACCTGTTTTACATGCAGCATATAGGGGAACACTTGTTCAAGCAGTGTCAGCTGATATAACACTACCATCGAGGGCAGGTTAATTTTCACCAAATTCTTAAAGTGGAAAGTTTTAAAATCTTCTTGAACAAAATGGGCTCCTTTGCGAAGCGTAACAGTAGCCATCTCTGCACCCTCAGTAGAAGGTCAGAGTCTCCAAATGAAAGCTAAATACTAACTAGTGTGGTTTTCACTTGAGAAGGAGACAAGAATATGATATTCAGTAGCCATATAGTTGACTATAATATAGATCGAACTGTTATTGAGCCTCGCTATGTGTACAGGAAACTCACAATGAGCCGCACTTATATGCAATCTGATCAAAGTCTTCAACATTGTTTATGAATAATTAGCCTGGAAATGTTTAAGAGGATCAATATATGAGCCGTCCCACGAGAAATCCAACATTGTAGACTCTGCGTAAAGTATTGATCCGGATCAGTCTAAGCATGCCGCCCAGGCTAATCTGGGCAGACACTTTTCGCCTCCTGTGAATTTTCTACTTCAGGAGTCATTACTCTATACCTCTTTTCCCTGAGACGGAATGTGTCGGCCTGGATTAGCCTGCACGGACTGCGCATGCTGATTTGGGTCGATACATAACGCAGAGGCTATAATGTTCGTTTTCTCGGGAACGGCTAGTGAAGTACAAACTTGCGCATGATATGAATCGTCATTACTGATGTCATTAGAATAATGACGTCATTTTAAAACCCCGACCATAGCGTTCTTTTAGAATACATGAAGACGAGCATCCAGACGTGTGGACTGCAGATTCATTGTTTTGAAATAATCACGTTTATCTACTTGGTTTATTTAGTTGATAAGGTATTGTGTTTTAGTGCATGTTAATATTTTTATTCTTCAGTTTATTCATTCAATTTTAGCAACCTTTCAGGAAAACCAAATATTGGATTTATTAAATGTGTAAACCCTGATCACCATGTGCATCCAAGGAGTTTGATCTGGTTTTCACTGATCCCTTATAAGTCAGAGAGACGATCAGGATTGAAGATTGAAGCCTCCGTTAGACAGTGAATTGTTTGATCAGATACTCACAGATAGTATGGCTATCCAAATGGATCTTTGGTAATTGCTTGTTAAAACAGGTTAAGATGACCATATGTAGTATATTGTCTTAAAGCACGGCTCATTTAAAAGATATCATGTATTTATATTTATATTCATTCGTTGAGTCTTTCATTGTTGTCATTTATTAAAATATTCACTCGGCCATTTGTTTTATTTCAGAAGGTCTGCAAATAAACCAGTGATCTGTGTTTGGTGTTTGGGTAATTGTGTCTAAAGAAAAGAATCGAGGGTAAGTCAAATATAGTGCATTCGCCTTTTCTTCTTATTTTGCAATTCTTGATATAAATCATTCTATTAAATACTTTAAAAACATTAACAGCTATAGATTATAAGATATTGGTAATTTTATAAGATACTTACCACGAGATCAAACACATCATGGATCTAAGTGTGCATGTTCTTCATAAAATATAGCTTTAAGCAACAATATCTGTATAGGGACCGTGCCCTAGATAAGTAACTCGTTTGCCTTTGCGAAAAGTGTTGATCCAGATTACTATGTGTATCCCCACAGTCTTATCAAGATCTAACTAGTTCACACACTACTTACCCAAGTTTGTTATGAAATTCAGCCAACTTGAGTTGTTTCAGATAAGACTTAATAAAGGGACTGGGTGATCTGAACCTAAAATCAGAAATGTCAATAAACACGGTAGGTCAGACACTTAAAGTCCTTTAGTTTTTAACTGTTGCGTGATGATTTCATAACACATTCAGAATACATAGAAATACAAAGTGTTCAATGTCTTACCAGCCCCGCTTCTTTGACAGTTCACTTATACACTATGTTAAGGTGTCTGGATCTATATAGAGTAAAAACAAGAGTAAACCCCGAACAAACATCTGATGAATTAATTATTCTCAGTTTGTCTGTGAAACAATGAGTTAATCAGGATATAAATGATATATTTCCCCCATTAAATACTGAAAAACATGTGATTTTAACTTTAATTGTCTTTTATTCCTATGTTTTCAGCCAGTCAGTAAATCTACATCGTGGTGGTCTTCGAGTTTGGTTATTTATTGTGTATTGATAACAGACCAACAAGTGGTAAGATTTGTTATTATAATTTGTGAATATGTTAACAGTAGACTGAGTGATTGTTGTAGAAATAGGATCCTTGATCAAAGCCAACCAAAAGGATATTTGTCTTCACTGTAGACCCAGCTCAAACTACTTTTTTATATTATCTGATCTGGTTCTGCACACTAATTGCAACTTACTAAAGGAAACATCCATCTTCTAATGAACAGTGTGAATATATATCAAATATGATATTTGCCCAGGAAAAACCATACAGTCGGTGTACACCCAAATAAAACTGCATTTTCGCTTAATCTGTTCTGGATCTACACTGGTTGAAACTTACTTATTGAAACGTCCAAGAAAAGTCTAACAAGCAATGTGAATATGGATCAGATAGGGGTTTTACAGTCAGATCTTTTTCCACACTTGTCATAAATACCGAAGGGTTCATTCCTTTCATCATGGCATATATTACTATCATAATCGACATTAATAAGTTAAATTCCGTTAACAGTCATTCAGTTACTTCAGTATCACCTTACTACAATTGTTACACTTATCTGTTATCTAAAAGTAAGTATGAAGGGTCAACATCATGAACTCATTGAATAAGAATATCAAATAAAACTATTAGACTAGTTAAGACCAAGATCATGAATAAGATATACTGGTAACTAAATGTATTCCCCAGAAATATTATGTTACATTTTCTTCATAAATGGTCAATTAATTACATGCACTTTCTTTTACAGAAAAATGGCACAGGCTCCTACCGATATGGCTGAAAGAAACAGGTCCGGTCAAGTTAAAGTCGATGTTAAGGATTATAAACTTTCATTCGATGAAATGAGAGAGGAGACATTACAAACTGAAAAACCAGTGTGGAATAAACAAACATGCGACATTTGCTTTTTATTAGATTTTAGTAAAATCTCTGCTTTATTTGTGTGTTATATATGTCAACAGTATGTGTGTGGTAGATGTAATGAGGGGCACGATAAATCCCATCGTATGGTAGAAATAGAGAGTAAGATGGGGGAGAGAGATGAACAGATCGAGGGATTTCTGGACGAAATGATGAATGAGAGTGATAGTGAGAGAAAGGTAATGTTAGATAGAGAGGAAGTTTCTGTGGTCGATAGAGTTAATGTTAAACATGAATTGGATAAAAGTGGTTATTATTGGATATCTGGATTATGTGGACTGGATGACACAAGGTGGGTTGTTTCTGATAATTATAATCATTGTATTAAAGTATTCAGTATTGGTTCGCACATATTACAACGCTATATACGGTTTGGGTCTGCACCTTGGGGTGCAACAGAAATAAAGGATAAACGAGAACCCACTGAGCAGGACATAATTCCCACTACTGATATTTCCGTTCCCAACCAATCAAAGCCCAATAAACAATGTATGTTAGCTGTTACGTTGCCAGGGGAACGTAGAATATTGTTTATTAATTTAACACAAAATCCTGCCGTAATCACTAAATCTATAAAAACGGAGAAACAATGTCAGTCTATAGACTTTAGTGGAGATCGGATTGTTTCCCTCTGTACTGATGAGTACCGTAGTCGTGGTCCCTGGTTTATATGCGTGATGTCCACAGACGGAGTCACGATAAAAACCATAAACACTCCTTTAGACATTTTATGGCCTGATCTCGCTGTTTGTCCTGGAAGGTTCTATTTAACTGACTGGCGTAACCACAAAGTACTTTGTATGAACGATAAGGGTAAAGTAGTCTATCACAAAACAATAGAAAGGTCATGGCCATGTGGGATCAGTGTAGACCCAGACAACAATAATATTTATATTAGTGCCCCGAGTCACGACAAAGTTTACCGACTCGATTCTCGTTTAGAGAGTTTCGAGTCTCTCGTAGATTTCAAGTCGGTAAAGTTGGAGGGGCCCCTAGCTATTTGTGTATACAGAGATAGACTATATGTCAGTCATGGCCTGTACACTACTGATGGCCACTTGGTAACTGTAATCAGAGTTTTATAATATCCCATCCTTGGTTAATGTATACACTGTTACATAGTAACACTTATATAACATGAACGTGTTTCATGAATGTTCTTTTGTTGCCATGGTTACCTAGTCACGAGATTACCTTCCCTCATTAATATGCATTGCTTTGTTTACATTATTTAGTCTGACGTGTTTGGTACACTCAGTTGATACAAATCTGTTCAATATTGGTTTTTGGTTTCCATCATTTATTTTTTAAATTAGTTAATTCATATATTTCTATTTATGATTTAAATTGTATTAATTCAGGATTTGATCTATATTTGTTTCACATATTTAACACTTTTGATAAAAGTTATCTAGCAGTGTTTATCCGGCAACTGTTTCCATGCGTCATTCAGATCATTTATTTTTCTATTTCTTTCATGTTTAAACGTGTTTACTGTACTTATTAGCAAGCCTACCTTGTGTAATTCAGTAAATATAATCCGCTTAAAACTTGATGATTGATTTTTTATATTTGATAATTCAATTCGTGTTTTACACTTAAATGAGAGAGAGAGAAAAAAAAGGGAGATCGTGCGTTGGGGGGGGGGGGGGGGTCACCACACACATACAGAGAAATAGGGGGGGGGGGGGAGACAGACACCCATGCATGTACAAACACATAGAGGGAGTAATGAATGCATGTATATTGTTTTATGGCGCATCGACAGCTAAGGTCATTTAGCGCGCAATTAAATTTAATTATTCATGATCCCTGGGTAAACAAACCAGTACTAGGCTAGAAAATGTGCATTGCCCAAGTGCACTCCACCATGATCGTAGTGCCGCGACTGGGGACATAGAGGGAGACAGACAGTCAGAGAGAGAGAAAGATAAACAGGGAGAAATATATTCCGCTTTAAACTTGATGATTGATTTTTTATATTTGATAATTCAATTCGTGTTTTACACTTAAATGAGAGAAAGAGAGAAAGAGAGATCGCGCGTTGGGGGGGGGGGGAGGGGGGGGGGATATATTTGCATTCTGTTAAAAGAAAGAGAGAAGAAAAAATATATTTGCATCTGTTATTTAATTTTTCCTTATGTTATATCATTGTAGTATGCATGTAGTTAACTATGTTTTTAAAGACCAATGCAATTATTAAATGTTTTATATTATCCTATAAAGTTTTGACTTTGTTTTTGTTTTTTTGTTTAAACATGGATTAAGAATAAATATCGTGTCAGCAGGCGAAAACAGATCTCTAACTTTGAGCATCACATGAAGATGTACTAAAGAGTCTGGTGTAAATCATAGGACAGTATGGAAACATTGTTCGAAAAGTAGCCCAACTTATCACTGTCATTATCACTATTATTGAGTTATTGTTATTAAAATATCTTCGTCCTTTTGAAAACATTGATAAACATAATATAAATCGACTGACGTCGTGGATATCACAGTCCAGTAACTCGTTACTGCTTGTACAAGTCAAAGACAATGTGTCTGCAGTCAACCAAAATCGCTGGGGAGGAATCGAACACAGAGCCCTGATCTTCAATCCCACATACAATTGAACGCTGATCCAGGAAAACAAACCTTGGCGTTATGTGACACTTATGCACGAAGGGGTCATCTAGACGAAATTATGTCAAAAAGGAAACTGTAATTTTCGGAAGTTTCTAGAAAGCTTCTAGGGTTTATTAGCAAATACCCAAATGTTCCTGAGCGTCTATCAATCAATTTGCAGTAGATGGCTTTGGAAACATCTTGAGAAAATGTGGAAGATCTTTAGAAGTTAGTGAAAGTATAAATATTGAATCACAAAATTCAAAACATTGTGGCAAATCGAGACAAAGCTCATTGTGACCAGTGTATCCTTAAGAACAACGCAAATTGTATCAGCAAGCGTTTTTAGCTCACCTGTGCGCGAAGTACAAAGTGAGCTATTGTGATCACATTTTGTCCGGCGTCCGTCTGTCGTGCGTCGTCAGCAATTGCCTTGTTAACACTCTACAGGCTATATTTTGCATGTGATCTTCATGAAAATTTATCAGAACATTCTGAATGTTCTGATAAATTTTTAATGATGATTCATCACCATCAAATCTTGGACAAGTTCCTAAAAAAACATATACAAGCCCCAATACACATCTCAAGATGTATATAACTACCCGCGCGCACCCCAAACAGAACATGTCGGGGAGGATATCCTTCGCAAATGACCCAGATATCGCCATTCCCCCGACACGCAATGAAAGGCATGCCCGCGTATACGGGGACACCCATATGCCGCAGGCCATATTCCACTGACTCCTTCTCCTAAGGAGTATAAAAGCTGCTTTATGAAAAGGATTTAAACATTGACAGTTAAATGGACGCAAGGCGTATTATATTAAAAAATGATATAACAGATCTAGATTGCCTCAAATCAGATTTTGAGCAATTGGTGCAACACATATATATATATATGTTATGGCGCTGTCACATAGCACCGGCTAAGCCCAACGGACCCATACCGTTTGATTTAAATGACAAGCGGAGATAATCTCTCCGTCCGCATTTTTTTTTTTTCAAATTGTACTCAACGTTTCCATACCGTCTCTATACCGGGTCCTTACCGCTTATACCGCTTATAGTGTCCGCGTACCAGCCAGTGTCACCGTGTTGGCCGTTTTCTTGCCGGGTCTCGCCGGGTCCTCACCGTGTGGCTACCGGCCCTTTACCGCCCGGAACGCCCCCATACCGTTCGCTAAACGTTCTCGCCGCCTTGCTGACGTCAAACATCGTATATAAAAGCTGGGAATTCACCCGTCCGGCCACATATCACGAATTGTACGTACATGTACTCCTCATGTTCAAAAATCCTAACTAATGCCTAAACGTGGAATGAAAGCTGCTGGCAGAGGGGTTGGTAATGTAAGGAAGCTTCCGGAACCGCAGGATCCTCCAACCAGATCTACAACTTCAAAGGGTAAAGAAGCCCAATCCCAAGTATGAGTCCTTGTAATTATTATACAGGGATCCTGGCAGCGGATGGCGACATGCTTCCCGTCCAGGGCGCCTATGGTGTGTGGGAAGTTCCACCGCTTCAGAAATCCTTCTGCAATAGCTTGCCATTCTTCAGGTGTCGTCGGAGGGGTCATCGATCACTTCATCCATATATTCATCGCAGATTGCCTGGCATACATCCCGGACTACTATGGAGATAGTGTTTGGTGGGATGCGCCAGACATACTGGAGTTCGGTGTACTTTGCACCCGAGGCAAGGTGCCTAAGCGAAACAGCCAACTCGAGTGCAGGGTCGAGTGGCTCCCGATACGACGTATGTTGCTTTGAGCTGATGTTCTATACGGGTTAATATTTCATCGTACATCTCGGGAGGCGTTCTCATAAAGTTTTTGAAAGCCGTGGGATCCTCAAGCCGCAGTTCGACCATAAGCTGATGGTACACGCCAAACTGTTTGCGACGACTGATCCATCCCTATGAGGCCGGTATGAACACGGTAACACGTCGTCACCGCCCCATAAACGGTTCCATAACGGCTTCGTACCGGCCCACCGTCCTCTTACCGTCCTCATACCGGGTTCTTACCGTGTTCCACCGCTTGTACCCATGTATAAAAAGTTGTTGAATGACTAATATAAAATTAATGTATGGTCAAAGGGAGAACACTCTGTAAATTTGTTGTTGAGTATACCTAGAAATAGGTCTAAAAATAGATTGTTCACGAAATGTGTTTGTTGATGTTTAAAATAATGGATCTAAAAAATGTAAATAAATGGATTAAAAATTACATCAGGAATAACATAACTGTACAGGTAGGTAAATAAATATACTTTGACCCCATACAATATATTGATTGCAGGTGTCTTGGTATTGTAAGACTGTAGATTGTGATTTTACAGATTGTCTGCAGACGGGGGAATAAAACAACGGTAAAAATAGACAGAAACAATGTTGGAGGAGCTCCATAACAGTCGTATTGGGTATACTGGAATAGAGCTTTCAATCACAGAGTGAATGCCACCAAATAAGTATGTTATCTATGATATATAATAAGGGTTATGACCAAAAATAGTGTTGTAGTCACAAACACTAAGAGGGAAATGGGTCGTATGACGTCATCACTTTGGAATGTGATTTTCCCACGGATTAAAAATGTAAACAATAGTGGTTTTAACCGTTATAGAGATATTTCCACCGAGACAAGTCTGTTATTCCAAACAGAACGATCAATTAAAGAGTGCAATATATAGTTATATTAAAATTATTTGTTTTAAGAATAAACACCCCCTTTCATCTTATGGTCAAAGGGAAGTAACTCAGATCGGCTTGCCGGTATCGGGTGTATTCGGCCCAAAATGTATTCGGCCTGGTCTTTTTCGGCCTAGTCTTATTCGGCCCACTATTTGTTGGTATGCCGATCAAAGAGATATAGTTGTTCACACATTATAACTGTTAGAGTATTGAATTAACCTTGTTTATTAAGATAGTTCGAAGGTTGTTAATCATTCATTATGTAACTTGTTTGATTAAATAATTATACTGATTACATGAAATAAATGTGGGTATCACTCAACAGAGTCTGGTAGAGTCTGGTAGAGTCTGGTCGTCAAATATCCCATTATATCACTGTTTTGTTGTGTTTTTGTATTGAAATGAATAAAATAAAGTGCTATTATATCATATAAATAAAAATAAAAAAGGTATTTGCCTATTTTAGTTCATTTTCGAATGAATATAGAAATATCATATGCGTGGACACAGACACTGGTAGAGTCTGGTCATTATTAAGCAATAAATACAAAGTTTTATACGATTTTTAAGTTATAAAAAGTTTAATTTGATTTATAAATATGTGTCATAATATGTTAATAGGCAAAGCCTAGGTCGTGTGAAAGAACAAATTGATTAAGCACTGTCTCAGTCCCCCATTGAACAAGAAACAAATTAATAGGCAAATTGTAGATAGTTACAAAAACAGAATTTGAAAAACATATTGAAAAAACCGAATCTTAGCATGCATTTAAGTTTAATTTGTACATATATATCTGTTTTATTTTTTATTAGGTCAGGATTGTAACAGACTGTAAGATTTCCAAGGATGTTGATGGAAAACAACAGTAGAAGGCATTGAAGAATGTTCTGATTTATTTTTACAAATGCCAGTTATTTGTAAACTAGTAATACATATAATTGGAAAATGACTCTTACCATAGTTGATTGAATGACTTGCGTTTAACATTACTTTCAATGGTACTTCAGTTCACCTAACATTTTCCCCTGGCTTTCTAGAATACTAAAATACTCCACACAACAATCTTCCAAGGCAGATGGCTAACTTTGCATGTTCTGGCTGAATGTATAATCTTGAGACAATTTAAGATGAGAACACTATGCATACAGACTGAGAAAACTGTAATTTTTGAACAAATATTTTCAAAAGTCCCATTTATAATGATGTATGTTGGAAAGGGTAAAGTTTAGCCCCTTGTCTGATGTAAATTACTTGATTTCTGTGACTAAATAATAAATAAATCCGAATGTCGGAATGGTGTAATTGATCCAAATTGAACATATCCAAAATGAACAATATGTTCCTTTTCAACAACATTTTCACTTTGAACACCTATCTCCTTTTCTGGTTTTTAATTTGTAAAACAGCATCAGATTATTTGTTAATAAGTACCAGACTTAGCGTCAACAACAGTTACTGATTATATATACATGTATCTGAAATGTGTTGTTTGAAAAAAAAAAATGGATAACGAAAGATCTGATCAATATATATATTCAATATACATTTTATTGCATAAAACAATAAACAGTATGTTTATAGCAAATAAAGAAGTTATAAAAAGTACAAACAGAGAAATGGATTTTCCAGAAGAATTTGCAATAATTTAACATTGTTAGTGATCATGTTGAAATTGCTCTATTATAAAAATGTGATACATACATGTATAAATTTCGTTAAAACTTTGATATTAGAACGGTTATCAAAGCTGGATCAAACCTTGAACAATTGTACAGATTCTCAGAGTTATCAATGTTGATAACCATTCCTCTTTAGCTCACCAATGCACGAAGTGCAAGGTGAGCTATTGTGATCACATTTTGTCCGGCGTCCGTCCGTCGTGCGTCGTCAACATTTGAGCTTGTTAACACTCTACGGGCTACATTTTGCATCCAATCTTCATGAAAGTTTATCAGAACGTTCATCTCCATAAAATCTTGGACAAGTTCGAAACTGGGCCATATGAGGTCAAAAACTAGGTCACTAGGTCGAATTGAAGGGAAATCTTGTTAACACTCTGGAGGCCACATTTTCAACTTGACCATGTTGAAACTTTATCAGAATGTTTGTCTTGATGATATGTAGGTCAAGTTCGAACATGGGTCACATCGGGTCAAAAAGTAGGTCACTAGGTCAAATTGAAGGAAAATCTTGTTAACACTCCAGAGGCTGCAATTTTTGCTTCAGCAGTTTGAAATTTTGTCAAAATGTTTGTCTTAAAAATATCTAGGTCAAGTTCGAATATGGGTTATACCGGGTCAAAAACTAGGTCACTAGGTCAAATTGAAGGAAAATCTTGTTAACACTTTTGATGCCGCATTTTTTGCTTCAGCAGCTTGAAATTTGGTCAGAATGTTTGTCTTAAAGATATCTAGTTCAAGTTCAAATATGGGTCATATTGGATCAGAAACTAGGTCACTAGGCCAAATTGAGGGGAAATCTTGTTAACTCTGTAGAAGCCGCATGTTTTGCTTCAGCGGCTTGAAATTTGGTCAGAATGTTGAGCTGAATGATATCTAAACCAAGTTTGAATATGGGTCATGCCGGGTCAAAAACTAGGTCACTAGGTCAAATTGAAGGAAAATCTTGTTAACACTTTGGATGCCGCAATTTTTGCTTCAGCAGCTTGAAATTTGGTCAGAATGTTTGTCTAAATGATATCTAGGCCAAGTTCGGATATGGGTCATGCCGGGTTAAAAACTAGGTCACTAGGCCCAATTGAAGGGTAATCTTGTTAACACTCTGGATACTGCATTTTTAATTAGATAAAATTGAAGGAAAATCTTGTGAACACTTTGGATGCCGCATTTTGTGTTTCAGCAGCTTGAAATTTGGTCAGAATGTTTGTCTGAATTATATCTAGGTCAAGTTCGAATATGGGTCATATTGGATCAGAAACTAGGTCAATAAAGGAAAATATTGTTCAAACTCCGGAGGCTGCATTTTTACTTTGAGCAAGTTGAAACTTTGTCAGAATGTTGTCTTGATGATATCTAGTCCATGTTGGAATATGGGTCATATCAGGTAAAAAAATATAGATCACTAGGCCAAATGAAGGAAAATATTGTTAACACTGTGGAGGTTGCATTCAGAATAATTGTCTTGATGTGTTTTGCATTGCAGTACATTGTATTATTAAGGTGAGCGATCCAGGGCCATCATGGCCCTCTTGTTTTAATTGTTATTGCTCAATTATAAAAGCTTTTGAAAAGGGTACAGGGAGTAAACTATTTTCACTAGAAGCCTGGATAAAAATGTAATAAGTGTTTAAGTAAGACAACTCCCCACAACATAATTGTTTCATGTATACATTGTTAAGTTTAGTTGCTTCTTTCAAAACATGTACCTGCTGAGATTTGATCTTAGAACTCTTGTTAGACCAGGTGTTTTACCATTAAACTACAGTATAGGTTTTTATTTTGAGCAGCAGTTCATGAAAATATGTGTAATTTTATTACCAGTAAAGTATAAGAATTTTTTTTGTTACAATGAATGTATACCAATTTAAATTTTACCATTTCTATTGTATAGATTATACAATTTCACACAGAAAAATGGATTTCACAATAAATTACATAGAAAACAGATACATTTCTGTGGTATTTCAGTTATATCAGAGGACAGAACACTTATGTGAGGTCACTGGGTGACTAACTGTACTGAGGTAAGGGATACAGCTGAAAACAGTCAACATTGAAATAGTGATACGGTGCACGTTTGTAAAAATATAATGGTATCCTGGTCCATTTTACCTGGTTTGTCTTGGAACTCATCTTTGGAACAACTTGACATTTTCCCAACATAACAAATTTGCAGCAGACAGCTTTGGAATACACCGTAAATGAAAGTATTATTATAAAAAAGAGCTGAACACAATGCAGTGTTTTTACTTGACCCAAATTAGTGCAGAAATTGGCCCCATTTACAATCAAAAGACATCTATTTTTCCTCAAAAGTAGGCCTAAATTTTACAAAATCTGACATTCATCACTATTTGCACGATTGAATGGGCCCTGGTCACAAAAGAGCAAGAAAAAACACTGCATTGTGAAAAAAAAGTTGTCAAAATGCAGGTCTGCATTAGTGAAAAAGCCTTAACAGTAACTTGGCAACACCACCCTATATTCGACAGGGACGAGGGTTAAAATCTAATCACACAAGGATGTGACCCATTTAAAATACAAGGGATTTAGAAACCGTATTTCTTCTAACAACAACACTATCAGAGGACACAATTTTAAATTAACTAAACCAACCCAACCATCAATAAGTCGATTTGTCAAAGAGATTTACCCTCAAGGTCCGCCAACAACTGGGATGTCGATATTGTTGTAAAAGAATCCGTTAGAAGCTTCAAGACAACAAAGATAGTTAACTTCTGGAAGCAGAAACATTTTAATTTAGAAAATGTCTACCAACAGTGTAACCAAGACTCATACTTAAAGGAATCCGCTGTGGTCGAGTGGTTAGCGTCGGGGATTTCGAAACCGGATGTCCCGGGTTCGATTACCAGTCGCGGCGCTACGGTCATGGTGGATTGCACTTGGGCAAGTCACATTTTCTAGCCTAGTACTGGTTTGTTTACCCAGGGATCATGAATAATTAAATTTAATTGCGCGCTAAATGACCTTAGCTGTCGATGCGCCATAAAACAATACTCAATAAAACTCATACTTAACCGGACCGGACCGGACCGGACATTTACATGTACTATAGGACTAAGCAGGAACTTATAATCCAAAGACTTTTATTGCACCAAAGTCCACAGTGAGTGATTGTGAATCACTTATTTTCTACCACACACTGACGTGGTACAGTGTGCATGTTGTGACAATCAGTGGATTGTCTTATTCTCTTTTAAAACCCTTTCCCATACATATTTTATCAAAAAATGGAAAATCTCTTTAATTGAATCATGGATAACCTATCATGACTAAAAGTGGAAAACATTGTGGCAAAAGGAGAAATTGCTTGTATTGAGCAATTTCTTCTTTTGTCACTATGTTTTCAAAAAACCGTCTGATGCAGAGGCGTCAGAAAGGGTCTACATGAGGAAAAGGTATAAGGATGGCTAAAGTTGAAGTTGTAGAAACAGAATATTATTCACTATTTTGCATGCAAGTTTTCATTAATATTCATTTTCATGCTGGTTGTTGTCTGAAATGTTCTCATAAATATTCATTTTTGTACATGTACAGTAAACAAATGAAACTGAAGCAAAATAACCTTATTTTTTTTTTTTAAGCATGTATTTTTCAGATATATATGGGTTTTAATTAGTTAAATAGCATTCATTGCTCCTGATTTGAAATTAAGTTATATACCAATATATTGTTTTGTCTGATACAGTAGCAAGTTTAACCAGACCAGGGCCCGCGCTGCCGTTTCGCCAAATGCGAGAATTATTTTAGTGGCGAAGTTTTTTCATGATTTGCGAACATAAGCGGCGTAAGGTTTTTAACATCAAAATTTACCTGTTTATCAATTACGACATACAGTGACTGTTTCCGTTAATCTAAGATAATGCACTGCCATTTGATTCAATGCCGGGAACTAGTGAACACTTTACGACACCTGCTTTATCATTTTGACAGTTTGTGTAGCTATTTCACACTTGTTTTATTGTTGTGAAGTGTTAATTCAGCCTTTTAATCCGACTGACCCAACAACTCTGACCGATACTGATACATTAAAGGCCGTCCATTATGATAATTGTCAATCATAGATGTATTAAATATATCGGCACGCTTTTTGAAGAAGAAGGTTTCGACGATATGCGACGTAGGCCTTTCATGATTTAATGACAATGTAAATTTGTCATTTTCGATTGGGAAAAATCTATTTAATTATGGGCGAGTACAAACAATAAGGGGACCCATTGATGAGATTGCATATAAATATTTGTTGGAAACTATGCTTGTTCTCAATGACAAAAATGGCTTCGAAACGTCCACTTGATTGTAAATATTTATCAAAAGTGGCGAAAATAAATGGCTCCTAAAATTTAAAAGCGGAGAATTTATTTCAATGCGGCGAAAGTGGTGGCGAAAGAAAAATTCAACCCAGAGGAGGCCCTGCCAGACTGATCTGAAAGCTACCTGAGATGTGACTGCATTTAGGAAAGTCTGCCTGCGTAATCTCCAAAGCATCTTGAGCAGTTCAATGTATCGTCAGATGGCTTTTCGGAATGTGCCTGAGTAATTTCCCAAGCTGTTGCTTGTGGTCTGACCTATGCTTTGAGAAAGTGTATTCTGATATTTCATATCTGGAATGATGTTATTTCTTGTGATCTCTCTACTAGTAACAACCAAGTTGGGCTTGGATAGCCTTGCTTGTTATCTATACACTGCAAGGTAATCACAGCTCTGGAAACACCTTGCTTGTTATCTTTACACCCCAAGGTAATCAAGGCTCTGGAAACTTCTTGATTGCTATATATACACCACAAGTAATCACAGTTTTGGAAACGCCTTGCTTGTTATCTATACACTGCAAGGTAAGCACAGCTCTGTAAACGCCTTGCTTGTTATCTTAACACCGCAAGGTAATCACGGCTCTGGAAACGCCTTGCTTGTTATCTATACACCGCAAGGTAATCACAGCTCTGGAAACGCCTTGCTTGTTATTTATACACCACAAGCTAATCCCAGTTCTGGAAACGCCTTGCTTGTTATTATACACCACAAGGTAATCACAGTTCTGGAAGTGCCTTGCTTGTTATCTATACACCACAAGTAATCACAGCTCTGGAAATGCCTTGCTTGTTATTATACACCACAAGATAATCACAGTTCTGGAACTGCCTTGCTTGATATCTATACACCACAAGCTAATGATGGCTCTGGAAACACCTTGCTTGTTATCTTTACACCACAAGGTAATCACGGCTCTGGAAACGCCTTGCTTGTTATCTATACACCACAAGGATATCACAGTTCTGGAAACACCTTGCTTGTTATCTATACACCACAAGGATATCACAGTTCTGGAAACACCTTGCTTGTTATATATACACCGCTAGGATATCACTGCTCTAGAAACACCTTGCTTGTTATCTATACACTGCAAGGTAATGACGGCTCTGGAAACACCTTGCTTTTTATATATATACACTGCAAGGATATCACTGCTCTGGAGACACCTTGCTTTTTATCTATACACTGCAAGGATATCACTGCTCTGGAAACACCTTGCTGTTTATATATACATCGCAAGGATATCACTGCTCTGGAAACACCTTGCTTTTTATATATTCACTGCAAGGATATCACGGCTCTGGAAACACCTTGCTTGTAATCTATACACCGCAAGGTAATCACGGCTCTGAAAAGCCTTGCTTGATATCTATACAACATAAGGTAATCACGGCTCTGGAAACACCTTGCTCGTTATCTATACACTGCAAGGTAATCACAGCTCTGGAAACGCCTTGCTTATTATATATATATACACTGCAAGGATATCACTGCTCTGGAAACACCTTGCTTGTTATTATACACTGCAAGGTAATGACGGCTCTGAAAACGCCTTGCTTGTTATCTATACACCGCAAGGTAATGACAGCTCTGAAAAAAGCCTTGCTTGTTATCTATACACTGCAAGGATATCACTGCCCTGAAAACGCCTTGCTTGTTATTATACACTGCAAGGTAATGACAGCTCTTAAAACGCCTTGCTTGTTATTATATACTGCAAGGAAATCACAGTTTAGGAAACACCTTGCTTGTTATCTATACACAGCAAGGTAATCACGGCATTGGAAAAGCCTTTCTTGTTATCTAGACAACATAAGGTAATCACGGCTCTGGAAACACCTTGCTTGTTATCTATACACCGCAAGGATATCACGGCTCTGGAAACGCCTTGCTTGTTATCTATACAACATAAGGTAATCACGGCTCTGGAAACGTCTTGCTTGTAATCTATATATACATCGCAAGATAATAAAGACTGGAAACGTCTTGATTGCTATATATACACCACAAGTAATCACAGCTCTGGAAAAGCCTTGCTTGTTATCTATACACTGCAAGGTAATCAAGGCCCTGGTGAATAGACCCACCAAATTTCTTATTTTACACAAACATAGACCTCCATTCCATTCTTTTTTCTGGCATCACACTTGGTTATACTTGTACTAATCCATTCCCTCCTCATTCTGTTGTTTCTCTTTTACTTTATATTTTGAAAGCTGCTCTGTCTTTTATATGGTCTCCAGTTGTAACTTGATACAAAAGTAATGATAACCAAGATAGTTTGAGACATAGATTGTTTTGAGATTAAATTTATCCTGCCTGGTAAACGTTTGTATGTCATGGTTCAGTCTTAAAAGACTGCCAGGAGGTGTGTTGTTTTTATGTGACACTGTCTGAGATTCTGCACTGTATATTTATATATGCTTAAAGGTTAGTGTTTAGGATTCGGTACTTGGCATGCCAGGTTTTGGTGATGGGGGAGTGCCCTTGAGCAAGGCACATATCTTGGCCTAGTACTCCGGTTGTTTACCTAGGGATCATGAATAAGTTTTCTGTTGCCGGCACACAACTGAAATAATGTTGAAAACTGCATAAATGATAAACCCCCCAGTTATACAAACAAATCACCAAAAGAGAAAGTCAAGCATTGGTAGTGACAGGTTTTCTCTTATGTTTAGTGATAATTATTACATGTATTATTATTATACAAGTGACTGGACACAGGTCTTTAATTACCACAAGATAAGTAGAACTGTTTTGGCCACAATGCCATGGCGCACTTTATTTTTCCGTCCACAAACACGGACACAATACATGAATCAGCATGTTGTGCCCGTGGCAGTCTTTTACTCCCTTAGTTATTAAAGGTGGAGTAAAAAAGAGTCTTTGTCCAAGTATATATATATGTCACTTATAAATGAATCAAACTGTTGCAGTGTTTCATTTTGAACATTCTTTCAATGAATCATCCATGTATCGCCAGAGGTCCAGATAAGGAGGGGTATTCAGCTCTTTTTCCCACATTTCTCTTTTATCATTAAAGGAAACCCTATGTTGTGGGTACTCAAAAGAATCGTCTCACCGAGACGATTCTTTTGAGTACCCACAACATAGGGTTAGAGGGTCGAATAAGGATTACTGCCTGAATGTATCAGCGGAGGTCCAGATAAGGAGGGGCATGTATACAGCTCTTTTCCCCACAATTTCTCTCTTATCATTAAAGGAAACCCTATGTTGTGGGTACTCAAAAGAATCGTCTCACCGAGACTATTCCTTTTAGTACCCACAACATAGGGTTAGAGGTCCAGATAAGGAGGGGCATACAGCTCTTTTCCTCACAATATCTTTCGTATCGCTCGGACTCCAACCAAACCCTTTGATGCGGGTACTCACAATAACCGTCACATTGATACGATTCTTTTGAGTACCCACAACAAAAGATAAGAGGGTCAATTAACCCTTTTTCCTCATATAGACGCTTTCTGCAGCAGACAGCTTTTTGATAACATGGTGACAAAGGAAGAAATTGCTCAAAACAAGCAATTTCTCCTACTGTCACCATGTTTTTATTGTATCTCTTTTCAATTATTGTACTTTCATTGAAAGGGAGTTACCAGAAGAATTCAGGTAGGTTTTCAAAGACGTCTGCTGCTGATTTGTTGTATGTGGGAAAGGGTTCCGGATTTTAGAACATGCAGTGCGCCCCTTATCTGAGCCCATATAGATCCTTTCATGTGTTTTGTAAGAAAATGTAAAGTTCTACAATGTTAATATTTAAGGTTTTTTTCACATTTCAATGATTACTGATTAATTGTTATGCATATAAATAGTAAGGGACTCTGGATGCACAGCAAAATGAAACACTGCTGTTGTGGGTACCAACAGAATTCATTCAATGAGAGGAGACCCTAGAGTACACAGGGTTTCTCGAAAGGTAGTAATTGCCAAAAAATACTTGGTAATAACTCGCCCTTTATGAGTCAAAGGGTTATTTGGAAAAATTGGAGGGTCGAATGAAAGACCTGGTACCACAACATTAAAGGGTTTGAAGGTCAAATTTAATGATTTTAATTTAGACATATCTTAATACTTATATAGACGTCAGGAGTCTTTATTTTCTTTTTGATAAGCTGTAGAAGCTGGCTATGTTTGCGCCATGGTTAAAGAGGTGGACTTTCCCAAAGTCTGTCAAGGTAACAAGACCGTGAAGAACGGGTTTAACTTACAGACGTGTAGCGATCAACCTACCAAATGTACGTTATCTCAACCCTTTCCCCCATGCAACACTTTTAACCGACTACTTCACATGACTTTTCATAGGTCGTCTACTTGATAATCTTCAGACGAACAATTTCATCAAACTAGAAAACTGAAATATTAATATTAATTTATATTGATCGAGTTAAAAATATTGCAATAAAAGGTGAAATTGCTAGTTTTAAGCAATTTCACCTTTAAGTTTTATTGCACTGTTTTCAAGAGCTGTCTGCAACAGTAGGTGTCAAATATCGTCTGTGTGAAGTGATGGGTTAAATAAATCTGCAGTAGATGATATTTGAAACATTTTGGCTAGAGGAGAAGTTGCTGTCAGATAAGCAACTTCTCCTTTCACACATGTTTTAAACTCTATTCAATAATAATTCTTTCGTTGATAGAGAATATGCATATCATTGCCTAGATATAAGACGTTTTTTAAGTCATTTTCTCCAGATTTGTTGTATGGGGGAAAAGGGTTAATCTAGTCCTTTTTTTTCACATGTATTTTTGATATATAGCAGTGATTCATTTTGCTTAGCATCCTGCATTATGTTCATAATCAAACATTTTTTACAAGGACCTATTCAATTCTATACATGTGCATCCAAGGGATGCCAAAAAATGACCAATGTTAATTTCAGATTTCCAAGGCTTTCACTGTTGGTCGCAAAATGCGATAACATATTAAAAGTGGTGAATATGTTGGTAACAACCCGCATCATGTTCATAATCAAACATTTGTAACATGGACCTATTTAATTCTATGTGCATCCAAGGGATGCCAAAACAATGACCAATGTTAATTTCAGATTTCCAAGGCTTTCACTGTTGGTCGCAAAATGCGATAATATATTAAAAGTGGTGAATATGTTGGTAACAAGTATTTTTTAAAAGGCAAATGCTTAATTGACATGTGATAGTCACCTAACTTGTTCAGCTTGATGTCAACACATTGAACAGTCCCATTAACTGTACCATCCTTGAAATGTATGTACAGTTATTTTGACAGCATGTTTGACCCGATCAATTGATGTGTAATTAATCCATACATGTATGCTAATTAGAAGGCATAGATTTGACCAAATACCAAGTGAAGGGCTGTCCCATCTTTAAAAAAAAAGCTCCAAAAAATACTTTGCAATGGAAATTGTAGGGGTAAAAAATGGGTCAGCCAAATTCCGGGTAACTTATAAAGATCTGTCTTCTCTTGTACAAAATGCAAGATTGAATGTTGCAACACTGCCCCATATTATGTTGTTGTTTTTTTAGCTCACCTGCGCTCAAAATGTTGCTGGGCACTGACACAGGGCTATGATTATTTATAAGGGTTGTGAATTGTCACGATGTGATGAATACAGCAGCTATTTGAGTGTGCTTCTTTCGAAGTATAATTATATATCTGTATATTGACATAACCGGGAGGAATATATCCAGCTATACTACTTCATTGCTTGGGATATTTCATTCCATTAATAAAATTATTAAACTGCATCTCCACTCCATTGCTAATCATACATTTAATCTTAATTTACCCCACACATTACCCTGCACATTTACATGCATTTAAACTTGTGCATAGTAAATGTTTGAACTTACTGACTTGAGTCTGGGACTCGTTGCTTCAAAATATGACAGGTTGAATCTCATTTCAAAATGAATCACTGTATTGTTATATATTTATGTATTTATCAATGTCGGTAGTCAGCTGTACATAGCTTATTTCTTAAGAATACACCTGTAACGATAGATGCTGAGCACCTCCAGCCCAGTCTGTAGCGACATGGGCTGTCAATCCAGGGGTTGTGAGTTTGAATCCCACCTCGGCCAACATTCTTTCCGACGTTTGACAAAAGTCACTGTGACAAGTGTCATTCTTCTTTTACAAATGGGCTAAAAGTCTATGTGGAAAAGCAGCCAGTTGCTTGAAAAGGTTGTGTGGAGTAATGGTGAGAGAAAGTTAGAATACACATGAATAGGTGAACTGGCAGCCGTGGTATGACTGATTTTTTTTTTGAAAACGGCGTTAAACATCAATCAATCCAACAATAGATATATATTCAATTGAATTAATGGTTAATCCGTTCCCTCATACAGATGCAGCACACTACTTTTGAAAACATTGTGGCAAAAGGAAAATTGCTCATGATGACCACACTTCTGACACTAGACATATATATTCAATTGAATTAGTGGTTCAAGTGTTTGCCTTGCGAGAAGAATGCCTGTTATCGGAGCTAACCATCAGGTCATACCAAAGACCTTATCAATTGGAGTAATGGCTTTTCCTCCTTGGAGCTCAAGTGTTCTAGAGTAAGCATTACGACTGACTCGCTGGTGTCAGGATAAATGGACCAGTAGTACTGGTAACTTACCCGGTGATGCAACTGATTTATAGTTTGTTTACAGGCAGCACATTAATAATTCGAGGGATTCATGCAAAACGGTTGTAACCCCATCTCGTGGTGCATTTTGAGCGTCGTACTCGCAGGTAAAGTGAAATGTATAGAGTACACTTTAATTTAACCCTTTCCCACATACGACAATCCTGTAGCAGACGACTTGAAACATATTTTGTCAAAAATAGAAAATCTCTATAATTGAATGGATAACCTACGACTAAAGGGAACAACATTGTAGTGGCAAAAGGAGAAATTGCCTGTATTGAGCAATTTCTTCTTTTGTCACTATGTTTTCAAAAAGTCATCTGCTGCAGAGGCGTCTATATGAGGCAAAGGATTAAATCTTTCCCACTTGTTGACACATCTGCACCAATGTGCAATTCCACCTTTTGCCACAAGTCTTTCAACTTGATTCATTAATGAGATTTTCATTTACATAGATTTTTCATAGTTTTGCCAAAAATGTTTTCAAAGTTGTCTGCTGCAGATTTTGTTGTACAGTACATGTGAGAAAAGGTTGAACTATGATTTGAAAGCTCAGTTTTGAAAAAATGCTATTAAATACTACATACAACATTCATATATATATATAAACATCTATATTTTTTCCAGGTCAATCGCCTTTCCAGTTCCCAACCATACAATCGGATGGTAAGTATGAAATATTTTAAACGGTTCCGAAAACGTTCTCCTTTAATTCTTAATTGCTTCACACCGTGCACATGCATTGCCTTTTGTACGAGTTTGCCTTTCACCAACCTAGATCAAGGTCACTAGCTTTATAATATATATGTCTACAATTATGTGGACATAATCCTCTATACATGTTCTTCAAACACAGGCTCAGTGTCGAGAAAGCTTTGACAGGTTGGCCTTACATTTGTAAGAACCGAAGTCATCGCTCTAACACTTTCATCTGTGGACAGAATTCCTTTATGCTTCATACAAAGGTTAAGTGTCTTGACTAGAGAGCTTTGACAGGTTTGTGTTTTACCTACCTAGGTCAAAGGTCAAGCTCACAGTGACTATAATACGCCTATATAAAACGGCTTTATTGCTTTTTCACTTTTATTTGTGGTCGTAATTCCTTCATACTTCTTCCACTGGGAAGATTGTTGTGTGGAGGAGTACTGGTGTGAGAAAACCAGGAAACACATGAGTAGGTGAACTGGCCACTGTGATAATATTATGACGGAGAAACAGTTAAAAACGGCGTTAAACCCAAATCAATCAATCGATCACTGGTTCATTGACTATAATACATCTGTATGAAACAACACTGTAAACATCCTCGGTACCCAGGCTATTCATAACATATATGATACCCTGGGCAAATTGGCTAGCGAAACTTCGTAAAGCATGCATCACAATTTCCTCCTTACCTACACTGTAATTTTCGTATCGCATGAAGTTTGTGTCATGCGGCCAATCAAGCGGCTGCATTTTACCTCATACATTATTCATGAGAACGAGATTTTTACAGCCATATTGCCCAGGGTATCATATAGTTTATGAATAGCCTGGGCACCGAGGATGCACTGTAAAGGGATTTGTATTGTTTGCCATGCTTTTCTTACATTACATAACCAGACCCTTTGCTGTGAGTACTCACAGCACAATATAGTGTTTAATTGTCAAATAACGATTCCGGAACATGGAATTAACCCTTTCCCTCATACGACAATTCTGCAGCAGACGACTGTACGTATTTTGTCAAAAAATAGAAAATCACTATAATTGAATGGATACATATAACCTATGACTAAAAGTGTAAAACATTGTGGCAAAAGGAGAAATAGCTCGTTTTGAGCAATTTCTTCTTTTGTCACTGTTTTCAAAAAGCCGTCTGCTGCAGAGGCGTCAGAAAGCGTCTATATGAGGGAAAGGGTTAAAGGCATATTAGGATTTCTAGAGCTCCGTTATTATTTCAGTACCACCACCCACCTTGCCATACCCGCCGGTACAAACCGTGGCGACTGTCCCAACAGAATTCCTACCACAACAACCACCAGTACCGGCACCAGTCGACTTTATATGCCCACCCAGACCCAACACCGGCACAGAGGGGCGACCAATACTACTGAGAGCCAATCATTTCCAGGTTCGAATCCCAAAAGGCACCATTCATCACTATGACATCTCCATCACACCAGACAAATGTCCTCGACGAGTCAACAGGTAGGTACCAGACCAGACTGATCTTTTTACCACAATATCTTATTACTCGACCAAACCCTATGCTGTTGGTACTCAAAATAATCCTCTTACTGAGACAATTCTTTTGAGTACACTGGTTTGTTGACCCAGGGCTCATGAATAAGTGAACTGTCGTCGTGATGTAACTGACATAATGTTGAAAGCAGCGTAAAACCCCAATTGATAAATATTTTGAGTTTCCAGAACATAGGATTTGAAGGTCAAATAACGCGCCTTATCTAGGGCTCTTCAATAAGAGCCTAAATAATTAACGTGATTAATTGATCCATTTCCCACTTGTGTTACAAACAAGAAATCTGCAAATTTATGGAAAATCTCTGTAATTAAAATGATAACAATAGTATAGAATTTGAAACATTGTGCCAAAAGGAGAATTTGTACATTATGATGATACATGCACCTTACCTCTGTAACATAATTTTAACCCTTTCCCACATACAACAAATGTGCAGCAGACGACTTTGAAAACATCTTGTCAAATTTGTGATTATTCTCTGTAAATGAAACTATTATAATTGAAGAGTTGAAAACATTGACAAAAGGAGTAATTGTCACTCTTGTTTTGTAGAAGTCGTCTGCTGTAGAGGCATAAGAAAGAGTCTAGTCTATAATTATGTGAAAAAGGGTTTAAGTGTACATAACATTTTATGTCAATACGCCATAAAACATTCATTCATGAATTGGTAAATTTTCAGAGAGATCATCGAGACGATGGTCACAGCCTACAGCCAGAAGATCTTCCAAGGCACGAAACCTGTGTTTGATGGACGGAAAAACCTTTACACCAGGGATCCCCTACCTATTGCGAAAGAAGGAGTAAGTTACCGGGGGCCTAGATAGGCGTGAACTGACCTTTGATCAATAAAATCTCTTCTTAACCCTTTCCAACATACAACATATATATATCTGCAGCAGACGTCTTTGATTCGAAAACATCTTGAAAAGATTATGGAAATTCTCCGAAAATGAAGGTATAATTACTGAAAAGAGTTGGAAGAAAACTTAAGTGGCAAAAGGATAAATTGCTTGTTTTGAGCAATTACTCCTCTTGTCACAATGTTTTCAAAAGTCGTCTGCTGCAGATAAGGGGGCGTTATTTGACCTTCAAAACCTATGTTGTGTGTACTCAAAAGAAACATCTCAGTGAGAGGTGTCAGAAAGTGTCTGTCGTTGGGAAAGGGTTAAATATGACTCGTCAGAAGCGTATGTTATGTTGCTCCAAAGAATCATCTGCTATATTTTTTTGGTCATACCAAAGACTGTTCAAATGGTAGTAATGGCTTTCCCTCTTTGGCACTCAGGATTTTGGGATTAGTTTTACAACTGATTGCTAAAAATGGCAATAAAGATAAAAACTCAAATCTGTTTTGTCAAAATGATTAAATTACAAAATTATCATGTCACTAGTGGCTTCCCTCCGTGGCTCTCAGTATAGCAGGGTAAGCATTTTGACTCGTGGCCCGCGCTGTCGTTTGCCACTTTCGCCAAATGCGAAGATTATTCTAAAGTGGCGAAGTTATTTCATGAGTGGCGAAAGGTTTTTATCATCAACATTTACCTGTTTTGGATATCAGTTCACGACATACAGTGACTGTTTCCGTTAATCTAAGATAATGCACTGCCATTTGATTCAATGTCGGGAACCAGTGACCACTTTACGACACCCGTTTTTATTATTTTGACAGCTTGTGTATTTCACACTTGTGTTATTGTTGTGAAGTGTTAATTCAGCCTTTTAATCCGACTGACCAACAACTCTGAGCGATATTGATACATTAAATGCCGTACATATGATAATTGGCAATAATTGGCAATTATAAATGCATTAAATATATTGACACGCTTTTTGAAGCAAGTTTCGACGATCAACGTAGGCCTTTCATGATTTAATGACAATGTAAGTCTGTCATTTTTGATTGGGAAAAATCTATTTAATTATGGGCGAGTACAAATAATTATTGGACCCATTGATGAGATTGGCGAAAATGAATGGCTCCTAAAATTTAAAAGTGGCGAACTTTATTTCAATGTGGCGAAAGTGGTGGCGAAAGAAAAATCAACCCAAAGCAGGCCCTGTGACTGATGCACCTGTGTGAGGCTAATAGTACCAGTAGTAGTGGAAATTTACCCAAGAAACCTTTGGGTGTAACTGAAATATATAGTCGAAAGTGATGCAAATCATCACTTAAACCAAACAACTATTTTGAATAATTTAAAGTCATTTGACATGTATGTACAAATACAAATACTTCATTCAGTAATGTAAGGCCTCTGGCACGTTATACATAATTTACATATACATAATAAATTCATTGAAGTGACATCATAAACTTTTTGAAGATATTCAAATATAGAAATGATTAGTATATGACACATACTTTATGATTTAATTAGAGACCTGTTCATCTAAAAGTAATTTTCTGGTTTTAAATGCCTCAATTAGATATGTTATAAGTGAATTTACAAATGTGGGTCTACATTCACTCATTATGTTATAAAACCACCCTGTAGTTGGGTATGAATTTGTCCAGACTTCTTGGAAATAAAAAAGCTGAAGTTCCTTGTAAACTGGACAATGGACATACTAACAAAAAATGAAATTCATCCTCGTGTATATATATGTGTGTTCATGTTCTCTCCATAGATTGAGCTAGAAGTGACTTTACCCGGTGAAGGTAAAGATCGGGTGTTTAAAGTACAGGTCAAATGGCTCGCCCAGGTATCCCTGTATGCACTAGAAGAAGTCCTAGAAGGGCGTGGGCGACAAATACCATTTGAATCCGTCCAGGCACTTGATGTGATCATGAGACACCTGCCTAGTTTAACGTGAGTAAATTTTTTATACCCATGATCAAGATAGAGCTAGGGATATACAGCATTTCCCCCCACAATATCTCTCAAATTATCCAACCAGCCCTATGAATTGTTTGTTCTCAAAAGAATTGTATTAACACTTTCCCTCATATGACAAATCTGCAGCAGACGACTGAACAGATTTTGTCAAAAAATAGAAAATCTCTATAATTGAATGGGTAGTCTATGACTGAAAGTGGAAAACATTGTGGCAAAAGGAGAAATTGCTTGTCTTGAGCAATTTCTTCTATTTTCACTATGTTTTCAAAAAAGCCCACTGGTGCAGAGGTGTCGGAAAGCGTCTATATGAGGGAAAGGGTTAATGAGACGATTCTTTTGAGTACCAACATCTTGGGGTTTAGTTAGATAATAAGAGAGATATTGTGGGATAGAGATGTACACCCCTCCTTACCTGATTTCTGTAAGTTCATTCCTGAAAGGTAGGATGACTCTTAAGGGATCCCCTCTGTTTGGCTGGCATGCTTTGACTTTGGTTATAGATTAAATTAGTGAGTGGATGGTGATACATCTTTTCCTTCAAGCACTCGTGTTATACTGGGGACTAGATAAGGGGGAGCAAACTGGTCTATTACCCATATTGCTCGCTTATTACTTAACCAAACCCTAAGCTGTGGGTACTGAAAAGAATCGTCTCAGTGTGGCAATTCTTTTGAGTACCCACAACATAGGGTTAGAGTGTCGAATAAGGATTTTAGGACATGAAAAACGCCCCTTATCTAGTGCTCGATTGTACCTCGATGGTGTCTGAGTGCAAGTCTGTAAATTTGTAAATTGTCTATTTTCAGCTATACACCTGTGGGCCGATCATTCTTTTCACCACCCGAAGGTTATGACCACCCACTTGGTGGGGGTCGGGAAGTCTGGTTTGGGTTCCATCAAAGTGTACGACCCTCCTCCTGGAAAATGATGTTAAACATAGATGGTATGGTTAATTTATACATAGTCGGCAGCCGCTTACAACAAATGTGGAGCAAATAACTTGGAAAACAAATGAAAGAACAGTTATTGAATATAGTTCAAAACATTTTGGCAAAAAGAGAAATTGCTTATTTTGAGCAATTTATCTTTTTTTTACAAAATATTTTAAGTCGTCTGCTATTTCCCACAATATCTCGATTACATAACCCTAGCAAACCCTTTGTGGTTACTCAAAAGAATTATCTCAATGACAAGATCATGATAAGCAACTTGCTTTTTGTCAGAATGTTTGAACTCTTTTTCAATACAAATAAACTTAAATTTACAGAGATTTTCTATACTTATCCCAATATGTTTTCATAGTTGTCGTATGCAGAATTGTTGAATAGTGGTAAAGCAAAATGATTGTAGAACACAGATTACCAATCTCATTTAACCCTTTCCCTCAGACGACTTTGAACATATTTTGTCAAGAAATAGAAAATCTCTATAATTGAATAGATAACCTATGACTAAAAGTGGAAAACATCGTGGCAAAGGAAGAAATTGCTCATTTTGAGCAATTTCTTCTTTTGTCACTGTTTTCAAAAAGCAGTCTGCTGCAGAAGCGTCAGAAAGGGTTAAATGAGCCCAAAAATCTTGGCTTTGTGTATTTTGGATCTGACTACCCCGCATAAAAGGTCGTCTCAAATTGACCTTATAAAACTAAATACTCCTGAGCATGTGAGGATTTTTATGTCAAAAAAATTGCAGGATACAACAAACGCCCATGCTATACAATTGGAGCAAGAATGCGACATTTATTAATATCTAGCTTTGTCGTTGTATTTCAGTTTCTGCCACTGCGTTTTACAAAGCCCAGCCCGTTACAGAATTTATGTGTGAGGTGTTAGATGTGAAAGATGTGACGGAACAAAAGCGCCCTCTCACTGATTCACAGAGAGTCAAATTTACCAAAGAAATTAAAGGTAATACACACACACCAGGTAAACACCTTTTTAACTCTTTTTTATTTGCCTGTATTATGTGAGAACACCTTCGGCGGGCGGGCGGGCTGCATCAACATGTTGTTTCCATTCAAGTGGAAGTTTCTTTCGATCTTCACCAAACTTATTGAACATGTTCGTGGGCATTATGTCTAGGCTAAGTTTGATGACCAGCTAAATTGTCCAAGGCACTTTTGGATTATGGCCCTTGAATAATAAAAAAAAATTGGCCAAATTAGCCTTGTTTGCTCTCTTAGTGCCGAGCCCCGGTAGCGACATGGACTGTCAATCCAGGGGTTGTAAGTTAGAATCCCGGCTCGGCCAACTTTCTTTCCGACGTTTGACAAAAGTCGATGCGTCATTCGTCTTCCACCAATGGGCTAAGTCGTATGTGGAAAAGCAGCCAGTTGCTTGGGAAGATTGTTGTGTGGAGTACTGGTGTGAGAAAACCAGGAAATACGTGTGTAGGTGAACTAGCCGCCGTGATATGACGGAGAAATTGTTAAAAACGGCGTTAAACCCCAATCAATCAATCGCTCTCTTAGTTGAACTGTTTTCTTCTGATCTTCACCAAACATATTTGAGGACATAATGTCTAGGCCATGTTCAATAACCATCCAAATTTTGCAAGGCCCTTAAATTATCAAAAATTGCTCGCTCTAAGCTGAATTTTTTTTTCATCAGATCTAAACCAGACCTGGTGAAAAAGTTTATGGGAATACTGTTTAGGCCAAGTTGGATAATCAGGCACTTTTGAATTATTGCATTTGACTTTTTCAAAAAATTGGCCAAATAGGCCATGTCAGCTCTTCAACCCTCTCCCACTTGATGACACATTTTAACGCATCAACATCAGATGACATATATGAAAAACATTATGACAAAAGCAGAAATTGCTCGAAACGAGCAATTTCTCCTTTTGTCACAATGTTTTCAACTATTTTCAATAAATTTATTTTCATTGATCGATATATTATATTTCTTTTCTCTATTGTTTTCAAAGTCGTCTTCTGCAGATATGTTGTATGTGGGAAAGGGTCAACTTCCAACAGTTCTTATACAATCTTCATCGAACTTGATGTGAATGTTTATGGGCATAATACCTCTGTTGCCACAAAAAACTAGCCAAATCACTATAGTTCTTCCAGACTTATGCCTTCCTGATGGGTGTATTTTGTGACAGTATGGTAATCTTGTTTTTTCCAATAAACTGCAGTTTTTTGGTCAGTAATAGTTCCAAGGCCTAGATGACAAGTATAATGGTCTTTTACCCCATTACATAGCCACATTCTATGTGTGAAGTATTTAGAAGAATTGCATTAATCCTTTTAAATGTTTTGAGGGTCAAACAAGGCTTTTAACCCTTTCCTTCATACGACAAGTCTGCAGCAGACGACTTTGAATGTATTTTGTCAAGACATAGAAAATCTCCATAATTGAATGGATAACCTATGACAAAAAGTGGAAAACATTGTGGCAAAAGGAGAAATTGCACGTTTTGTGCAATTTCTTCATTTGTCACTATGTTTTCAAAATCCTGTTTGCTGCAGAGGCGTCAGAAAGCGTCTATATGAAGGAAAGGGTTAAGAATATGAAGTACATCTTTTAGAGCTCCTAAATTGACTCGGAATATTTTTAAGAGGTAAAAAGTACATTAACACTTTTAATCATACAGACGTTTTCTGAAGCCTCTGCAGCAGACAACTTTTGAAAGCAAAATGAGAAATGGAGAAATTGCTCAAAAGGAGCATTTTCTTCTTTTTCTAAAATATTCAATATTTGAACTTGCATTTATAAAGATTTTCCACATTTTTGCCAACATCATTTTAAAGTTGTCTTCGGCAGATTTATTGTATGTGGGAAAGTGTTAAATGTTTGTGTATGAGTACCAACAACAAACGGTTAAATTGAGTCATTACAGAGATATTGTTGAATAAAAAAGACCAGTTGACTCCTACTTATCTAGTCATCTTTCTCTGTTTTTGTGTCTCCTTCCTTGATAGGGAGACACATAGGTGTAATGTGTCCATTATGTTTTTACTGATTTGAGCCGTCCCTCGAGAAAACCCAACATTGTGGACTCTGTGTAAAGAATCGACCCGGTTCAGCCTAAGCATGCCGTGCAAGCTTACCCGGATAGACACTTTTCGCCTCCTGTGGATTTTCTGTTTAATGAATCATTTCTCTATACCTCTATCCCCCTGAGATGGAATGTGTCGGCCTGGATCGGTCTGCGCAGGATGATCTGGGTCGATACATTACGCAGGGGCCATAATATTGGTGTCCCCACGGGACGGCTCATTTGGTATAATTTACATATTTTGACCATTCTTGTTATAACTGTCCCGTTCTTTCTTATGCTCTTGTTTACAGGTTTAAAGGTTGAGATAACCCATTGTGGTACCATGAGAAGAAAGTACCGAGTATGTAATGTAACCCGACGACCAGCTCAAACCCAGTCGTAAGTTGCTTGTTCTACTTTGACAACCCTTTCCCACATGCAGCAAATATGCAGCAGTGGACTTTGAAAACATCTAGGCAAAAATATAGAAAAAACTCTACAAAGGAAAGTATATTATTATTGAAAACATTGTGGCAAAATGAGAAATTGCTCAGTATGAGTAATTTCTCCTCTTGCCACAATATTTCTAAAAGGAATCCGTTAATGACAGAACTATAATTGAATATAGTTAAAAACATTGTGGCAAATTGAGAAATTGCTCATTGTGCAGAGACATCAGAACGCGTCTGTATGTCGGAAAGGGTTAATACAGTTTCAAATAAACAAACATCTGTTGAATTTTCTTGCATAGACGCCTCATAAGATACTGGGAGAATGTATGATGGGTTTTATATAGGAAATAAGCGGTTCACAGAGCTAGATTAGTTGTTTTTTTGCATGTTCTTAACCCTTTCCCTCATACGACAATTCTGCAGCAGACGACTTTGAACATATTTTGTCAAAAAATAGAAAATCTCTATAATTGAATGGATAACCTATGACAAAAAGTGGAAAACATTGTGGCAAAAGGAGAAATTGCACGTTTTTTTATAATTTCTTCTTTTGTCACTATGTTTTCAAATAGCCGTCTGCTGCAGAGGCGTCAGAAAGCGTCTATATGAGGGAAAGGGTTAAGTTCTTATTTGACCCTTTAACCCTATGCTGTTGGTCCTCAAAAGAATCGTATCACTGAGACGATTCTTTTGAGTACCCACAACATAGAGATTGCTTTAATAATAAGATAATAATTATTGGAAAAAGAGCTGAATACCCCTCCTTATCTCGACCTCTTCTGTTCAGCGGTCTTCCCTGATCACAGAGATCATTGTTGTCCTGTGGCATAGTCCTCATTTTTAGCTCACCTAAGCACAAAGTGCAAGGTGAGCTTTTGTGATCACTCACCGTACGGCGTCCGTCGTCGTCGGCGTCTGTTAACAATTTCCTACAAATGACTTCTCCTACTAAACCAATGAACAGATTTCAAAATAACTTCACAGGAATGGTCCTTAGGTAGTCCTCTTTCAAAGTTGTTCAAAGAAATTAATTCCAAGTAGAACTTTGGTTGCTGCGGCATCAGAAAAGGGAAAAATTGCCAAATCTTAAAAAATCTTCTTGTCCAAAAGTACTGGCCCGATTTGAAAATTATTTTACACAAATGTTCATTGAGGTACCCTCTACCAAGATTGTTCAAATATTTCCAATCCGTTGAAAAACATGGCCGCCAGGGGGGGCGGAGCTTATTTTCCTTACATGTGCATTGTTAAAACTTTAAAAATCTTCTTGTCCAAAAGTACTGGCCCGATTTGAAAATTATTTTGCACAAATGTTCCTTGGGACACTCTTTACCAAGATTGTTCAAATATTTCCAATCCGTTGAAAAACATGGCCGCCAGGGGGCGGAGCCTGTTTTCCTTATATGTGCATTGTTAAAACTTTGTAAAATCTTCTTGTCCAAAAGTACTGGGCCGATTTAAAAATTATTTTCCACAAATGTTCCTTGGTGCACCCTTTACCAAGATTGTACAAATATTTCCAATCCGTTGAAAAACATGGCGGCCAGGGGGCGGAGCTTGTTTTCCTTATATGTGCATTGTTAAAACTTTAAAAATCTTCTTGTCCAAAAGTACTGGCCCGATTTAAAAATTATTTTGCACAAATGTTCCTTGGGGCACCCTTTACCAAGATTGTTTAAATATTTTTGATCCGTTGAAAAACATGGCCGCCAGGGGGCGGAGCTTGTTTTCCCTAAAAAGAGTAAAAACTTTGAAAACTATTGAAGTTCTATTAAATCAGGTGAGCGATATAGGGCCATCATGGCCCTCTTGTTTTATGACTTGGTCTAACTTGGTTGCTTTACCATTGTTCATGGTGCATTTGTCATGCAGTTTTATGGACAGACATATTGTTTTGGGAACAATTTTGTACAATTTTCTCATTTTGTTTCGTTTTGTGTTTAAGAATTCATCTACAGCTTGATTCAGAACAGACGGTAGAATACACTGTAGCTATTTATACAATTTTTCTCATCTTGTTATGTTTTGTGTTGTAGATTCCCTCTACAGCTTGATTCAGGACAGACGGTGGAATGCACTGTAGCTAGGTACTTTTTAGAGCGATACAAGATGAAGCTGACCTATCCCCATCTTCCATGTCTACAGGTCGGACAAGAACAAAAACATACATATCTACCATTAGAAGTAAGTTCAACCTTTTAACCCTTTCCCACAAACAGACGCTTTCTGATGCCTCTGCAGCAGACAACTTTTGAAAACATTGTGGAAAATGGAGAAAATGAGCAATTTCTCCTTTTGCCACAATGTTTTAATCTCTATTTAAAATTAAACTATCATCTGAAGTGATTTTATGTGGTTTTCTTCAATTGTGTTCAAAGTTGTCAGCTGCAGATTTGTTGTGTGTGGGAAAGGGTTTACCTCATACAACAAATCTGTAGCAGAAGACTTTGAAAATACATTGGCAAAAATACCGAAAGTCTCTCTTTTTGAGCAATTTCCTCTTTTGCCACAATATATTCTAAAATCTGCTATTGTTAATGCATTAAATGTGCATTGCATGTGGGAAAGAGTGTTCATTTGTTATCTTAAAACTTCAAAATATGCTAAAAGTATTTGGAATATTTATAAAACTGATTGTATTTACATACTAGGAAATAATGTCGATATCATGTGTGTATTGTTGTAATATTTTATCTGAAAGACAAAACCCAGTAACCCAGTCTGCTAAGGGCCACGTTGGTAGCTAAGAGATTTGGTTCCAGATGTACCGATTTTGATCCCTGGTTATAGTGGTATACCTTTGGGCAAGGAAATTTCCTAGTCTAGTACAAGTTTATCACCCAGGATCTTGAATAAGTGTTTTATTGCAGTGATATGACTTGTATACCATTGAAATTGATGTAAAACCATAATGAAACAAAGTGACCATATTTTTGCACATTTTCAGCTGGACTAAAATGAACAAGCCATGCTAATACTACTTGAGAAGAAAAAAATTGATATTTGTTTACTTACTTTTGACATTTTATTTTGCTTGGAAAGACTGTTGTGTGCAGTACAAGTGTGATAGAGCCAGGTAATACATATCAATGGTTTCATGCCAAACGGTTGTAACTACATCTTGTAACAAGATGTAGTTACAACCGTTTTGCATAAAACCCTCAATATGTAGGTGAACTTGCCATTGTGGTATGACTGAATAGTTGTTGAAAACGGGAGTTAATCCCAACTGAAAAAAATCAATTGACCTGTCACAATAATTGAAATGATTGTTTGAAAAAAATGTGAACATTCTTTAATCGGCATTATTTTTATTTTTCAGGTGTGCAATATAGTAGGAGGCCAGAGATGTATCAAAAAACTAACAGACAACCAGACTTCCACCATGATCAAGGTTTCACAAATAAGTTCTCCTTAAATCCCTGTCACAATGTCTTCATGTACTCGTACTAATCGTATTCTCAAATTCAAATCGGGTTCAGTTCCCCCTTTTAAATACTGACGTGTCATTATTGTTCTGTTAATAGTTTTCTCGGACCCGTTATCAGCCAGTTGCATGGATAGAATGTTGTGTGGAGTACTGGTATGAGAAAGCCAGGAAACTCACGAGTAGGTGAACTGGCCGCCGTGATATGACTGAATTTTTTTTTGAGGACCCTAATCAATCAATCTCAGATATGTATGAAATAAGTTAAATCACTGCACACTGTTTTGATATTGATGAAGTAGTTGTGCTTATTGTTTTCATAGATCTGTTATTAATATTAAGTTTTCCCTTTCCCTCATACGACAATTCCGCAGCAGACAACTTTGAACATATTTTGTCAAATAATGGAAAATCTCTATAATTGAATGGATAACCTATGACTAAAAGTGGAAAACATTGTGACAAAAGGAGAAATTGCACGTTTTGTGCAATTTCTTCTTTTGTTATTATGTTTTCAAAAAGCCGTCTGCTGCAGAGGCGTCAGAAAGCGTCTATATGAGGGAAAGGGTTAAATCACTGCACACAGTTTTGATATTGTTGTAGTAGTTGTATTCATTGGTTTCTCCGATCTTTTAATAATAAAATAAGTTTTACTTTAATCACTGCACACAGTTTTGATATTGTTGTAGTAGTAGTTGTATTCATTGTTTTCTTGGTTCAGTTTCGGAAATACACTTTCATTCATTAGCTCTAGCATGTATTCTTGGTGATGTAATTGTACTAATTATATTCTTGGATATTTCTCTCAAATGAATTTTTTCCTTATCCCTTTCCCACTTGTAGAGACATCTGCAGCAGACGACTTTTAAAAACATTGTGGCAAAATGGGAAAATAGCTCAAAACAAGCAATTTCCCTTTTTGTCACAAAGTTTTTGACAATAAAAAATCTATCCTTTCAGTTATAGAGATTTAAATATGTTTTGTCTAGATATTTTCAGTGGTCTGCTGTTGTATGTGAGAAAGGGTTAAATCAATGTCACACTGTCTTCACGATGTCTTTGTATTAATTTCTCGGATCCACTTCATAGATTAAATCACTGTAGCATTTTTTCATAGTGTATTAATTATTTTCCTTGATTAATTTCTGAAATAAGTAAGTTTTCCTTTAATCACTGGGCAATGTGTTTGTTCATGCTAATGAAGTTGTTGTACTATTCGGATCTGTCTCTCATGTAATGTTTCGCATTGTTTTCATTGATTGTTGTAGTTTACTTACTTAGTGAGATACCTAGAACTGAAATCGGCATGGTAGTGGCAATGTGTGAGTTTCAGATGGCTGTGGTTAATAATGGTAGATGAGCCCCGGTAACATAGTTGATGGGTATGTGGGCTCTCAATGCAGGGGTTGTGAGTTTGAACCCCAGCTCTGCCAACATTCTTTTAGACGTTTGACAAAATGCTAAGAAACAAGTGTCATTTGTCTTCCACCAAAGGTCTTAACAGTTTTTGTGAGAAAGCGGCCAGTTGCTTTGTTAGACTGTTGTGAGAAAACCATGAAACGAATGCCTAGGTGAACTGGCTGCTATGCTATGACTGGAAAATGATTAGAAACGGTGTTAAAATCCCAATCAATCAACTGGCTGATGAGAATGAAGGAGATGAAGTCTTGTCAAATCTCTGGGTTAGATAAGCAGTACATTGCTTGAAATTTCATGTTATAGTGGTAGATCTTGGAAATATGACCTGTTTGTAACAATAGTTTGATACTTGCTGAAGAATAGTAACTGTCGTTGGTTTCTGGGAATTTACTTGTGACTCTTTGTTGATGGTGGGTCATACAATATTGTTTCCCCGTTCAGGTATTGTTTGTGGACGTAGAAAATGCTACTGGTGTTTTGTGTTGTTTGTTCTAGTGGTAAAGTCAACAAGTTTTGCTCGTAATTAATTGGGAAAAGTAGTTTTTATGTGCCAAGCTAGTACTGTATTAAGAAGAAGTATAATGTATTTGAAATTTAGAACTGCTATTTCTGTTGTGTGTACCGTTTAGAGTGTTATAACTGGATATCTCAGAGCTCTAGATAAGCAGCATGTTCTCAGATCCTTAGGTGTCTCTCAAACCCTATGATGTGGGTACTAAAAAAGAATCATTTCATTAAGAAGATGTTTCCTTTGAGTATCCATAACATATGGTTTGATTGAGTAATGAGCAAGATATTGTTGGGGAAAAGACCAGTTTACTCTCCCCTTATCTAGTCCTCCGAGTCGGTGCTAATTTTGTGGTGTGTTACTGTAGCATTTAGAGTGTGATGCTGGATTTGAACTGATGTTAGTTTGATGAGCAAGTAGGTTTTTGTATTGCCAATTTTGATTAACACTTTCCCACATACATACAGATGCTTTCTGGCGACTTTGAAAGCATATTGACACATGGAGTAATTGTTCAGAATATTTCCATCCAAACAGATTTTCCATATATTTGTGGATGTATTTTCAAAGTTATCTGCTGCAAGTTATCTGTTGCAGATAACTTGTATGTGGGAAAGGGTTAAGCCAGTTACTTGGTAAGGTAAGTGAGTGATTGATTCAGTGTGCAGTGTTTTGTGCTAGATTTCTTCTCATATTTTCTTTAAATGGGCCATGTTGCCCGAAAACTGACCTTTTAGACTTTATAGCTAGCAATGATTGATTAGGACTTACTTGTTTCCCCATCATGTCTTAGAAAATTTATGTCAATGCAACAAGGGTCATTCATCTTCCACCAACTGTCTAAATGCATGTTTAAATGGACAGACTTGTGTAAAGTACTGGTGTGAAAAAGCATTTTAAACATGCGTTGGTAGATTTGCCGTCATGATATGACTGAAAAATTATTGAAAATGGCGTAAAATTCTGACTAGCAAAGATTCTGATCAATCTATTCCTCAACTAAGTCATATAAGAATTTACTTATTCTCCATCTAGTCCTAAAAATTATGAACAAAAACGATTATCCTGTTACTAGAATGCTATTGAATCAAATTTTTATTAATTTAACCCTTTCCCTCATTCGACAATTCTGCAGCAGACGACTTGGACATATTTTGTCAAAAAATAGAAAATCTCTATAATTGAATGGATAACCTATGACTAAAAGTGGAAAACATTGTGGTAAAAGTAGAAATTGCTCGTTTAGAGCAATTTCTTCTTTTGCCACATTGTTTTCAAAAAGCCATCTGCTGCAGAGGCGTCAGAAAGCGTCAACATAAGGGAAAGGGTTGAAACCTGAAGTTCTGTTTTCCTGTCAAAACTATAATAACTTCTTTTCAAAAGTACTGGCCTTGGGTGAGTGACCCTCTTCCAATATGTTAGAAAACCCGGGCGCGGGGCTAATTTTCACTTAAGTATAGAGTTAGAACATTGGAAACTAGTCTTAGTTCTAAAATTAGGGGAATGATATAGGACTATCATAGTCGACTTGTTAAACAATAGACCTGTTGAGATAGTTCCTGTGTTGTCTCCTATGTAGAAATGCAGAAAGAATGTATTGTTCCTGTATTGTCTCCTATGTAGAAATGCGGAAAGAATGTAACTTCTGAAAATGTTTTTATATAATTTTGAGTTGAAAACATAGTTGAAAAAGGAAAATATCCCTATTTTTAACAGGTTCTCAATTTTCTGTTAAGTTTGCAAAGCCGTCTGCTGCATATCAAAGGTCTATAACAGGTTGAGTGTTAATCATATTTTTAAAACTGGTTTATCTTTTATATCTATTTCAACTTTTTCTTCATTTGTAATCATTAAGTATTTTGTTATTATAAATACTGAGTGAAGTATTGAAGATGTTACAGTAAAAGTTCCAGACAAATTGAACAATAGTGGAAAATTGAAAAAAAATCTTATGAATTATTATATTGTTTATCGTTCGTATTTAACCCTTTCCCACATACAATAAATCTTCATCAGAAGATTTTGAAAACATCTAGGCAAAAATATAGAAACTCTATAAATGAAAGAATAATTATAAATGAATATGAAAACATCTAGGCAAAAGAAGAAATTGCTCATAAGAGCAATTTCTTCTTTTGACACAATGCTTTTAAAACTTGTATACTGCAGAAGCATCAGAAAGCGTCTGCATGTGGGAAAAGGTTAAATAGAAAGCAGGGTTCCAGATACTAGATGTATTTCATGTTCTTAAATCGTAATTTGATCTCCAAACCAAAAGTTGTGAGTATTCAAAAGAACTGTTACTAAATAGGTTGAAAATAATGTGGCGAAAGAAGAAATTGCTCATCATAGCTATTTATTCATTTGCTACAATGCTTTCATGTTGTGTTATTCAATTCTTTGAGTACTAACAAGAAAGGGGGTGTTATTGAGTCACTAGGGAGATTTTGTGGGGCAAAGTCCTGTTTACTCCTTTACTAGTCCTCTGCAATCTTCAACCCTTTCTCACCTACATGTACACAAACCTGCAGCCGACAACTTTGAAATGATTTTTGTAAAGTTTGGGAATTCTTTATTAATGAAAGTTCATGTCTAAAGTTTGAATAGAGTTGAAACCATTCTAACATAAGTCAAAATTGCTCATTATATGTAATTTCATCATTTGCCACAATGATTTCAAACGTCGTCTGCATAGACGTCAGCACGAGGGAGAGGGTTAATGAAAGCTTTCATCAAGAGGAAAACAGGATGTTTTCTAGTCGTGTCTGAAAACCCTTCATCAGTTTGTGCAAACAAATTAATTACCTTGTTTATATTCCAGGCAACGGCTAGGTCTGCCCCAGACAGAGAAAAAGAGATCAACAATCTGGTAGGTTCTATTTTAACCTTTATCCCACTTTACGCAACTTTTTACAGCTGTATCTTATTCAGCATTGCATGACTTTGAAAAGCATTAGCGAATAATGGTGACATAAATCACACATATTCAGACTGATCCTGGTCGACATGGATCCATATTAATATATTAGATAGATTCTAGGCAAAATCATATCTGTAAATACACAAGACACCAAGATTCAAGGCTATTGATACCAGTTGTAGTGGTAAAGCCTCAGTCATCCGGTGCAGGGGGTCGCAGGATCTTTCTCAGAATTGTGGGGTTAGTATTATGATTGGTGTCAGGATGAATGGCCAAGCTTTACTTGTAACTTTAATACCCAGGAACTGCTGTGAATTCTAATTATTGTAGGAAAAATCAGCTTGATATGAGTGGATGTCTCAATTGTTATCCCTCTCAAACAAGGAACCATTAACCCTTTATCACTTGCAGATGCATTTTGACACATTTTCAGCGGATGACTTTTAATAATCAAGCAACATCTCCCCCTTTCCCACAATGATTTCTACTCTATTCTAAAATTGTAATTTCAATTAGTAAGATTTTCCTCTAGATGTTTTCTAAGGTGTGCACAAGTGATCCTTATAAAGTGGGAAATGGGTTTACATATCGGCCAAAGACATGGGACAGCGTCATTCGTCTTTCACCCACCAATGGGCTAACAGTCTATGTGGAAAAGCATCCAGTTGTGTGGAGTACTGGTGTGAGCAAACCAGGAAACATACGAGAAGGTGAACTTGTCGCCTTGATATGACTGAAAAATTGTTGAGAACGGCAATAAAGGCAATAAACCCCAATCAATCAATCGGCCTAAAACATGGTACTTGCCCAAGGTTAATGGATAGTATTGTTGTCATGTAATTATACCCCCTTCAAAGAAGAGGGTATATAGGAGTCACTGTGTCGGTCGGTCGGAAGCCATATTTTGTCCGGCCTATTTCTTACAAACCACTGGGTGGAATTCAATAAAATTTTACATGAAGCTTCTATACTAAGAGATGTGCATATCCTAAAGGGGTAACAATTGCATGTTATTTTACAGAGTTATGGTGTAGGTCAAGGTGCTGTTTAGGGGGTATTTATCATCTTCAGTGATAGTTCTAGTTCCAATCAGTTCTGATTGTATCTCTTGTTTCTATTTGCTCAGGTGAGGAAGGCCAACTTTAATTCTGATCCATACCTCCAAACATTTGGCATCAGTATCATACCACAGATGGTCGACGTCCACGGCCGTGTGCTAAATCCACCAAAAATTCAGTACGGGGGTCGGGTAAGTGTAAGTTTATTTCCTTATTATACCCCCTGATACAAAGTTTGGGCGGGTACTATGTGATCCTCCGTGTCCGTCCGTCTGATTGTTTGTCCCACTTTAATATCCAGGCTATTATGAATTTTTTAGCCTTGAGACATAAATAGCTAATATTTTGCAAAAGGCTTGCACATGATGTTGGGTAAAGGTCACCATGACCCATTATCTGTTAAGTCCTTTTCGTCATGATATCAGAGCTCTAGATAAGGGGGCATTTTGCATGCTCTTAAACCCTTATTTGACCCTCTAACCCTATTTTGTGGGTACTTAAAAAAGAATCCTTCTCAATGAGATGATTCTTTTGAGTACCCATATTGTATTGTTTGATTGGATAATTGGTAAAGCGCTGTGTACCCCTCCTTATCTGGTTCTCTGTAAAAAAATTAAATTTATGCATTCTAGTTCAAGTTTGATCGGTAAAGATGGGTCTTTTTGCGAGTGTGAATAGTGATCACTCAGGTGAGCCTTAACTGTAGTGCAGTGATAGCTTAGGCGGTAATGACATGGGCTATCTATCTAGCCTGTTCATCTGCACATGTATTTTATTCCTATATATACATTTTGTTTCACCCAAAAAGTAGAAGTGTATCCCCATTTTGTTTTTACACCAACTTCATCCTATGTGATTGCGTTAGGATAAGTCGATTACCTTGTAAGAGGTTTCATTTTGCATCCAATCTTTATGGCTCTTCATCAAACTTTCATTTCTATCAAATCTGTCAAGCTGCGAATTGGGTCACTTAGCCAAATTTTAGAAAATATGTCTTGAACGCTTCTAGAGGACACATTTTTTCATCAAATTAACATGTAAGTACATTCATCGTTTATCAAATATTGGCATGGTCGAACCTGAATCATGCGGGGTCAAAGAGTAGAACTTTGCGGCCATATTTTTCATCCAATCTTCATAAAACTTCATGTTGGAAATGTGGGGTCAAATGTTGATTCGCCATAAAAAATTACCCTAGGGAGCTTGAGATGAGGGTTCGATCAAGTCATAACAAAGGCGTTAACCCTTTCCCTCATATAAACGCTTTCTGACGGCTCTGCAGCAGACAGCTTTTTGAAAACAAAGTGACCCAAGAAGAAATTGCTCAAAATGAGCAATTTCTCCTTTTGCCACAATGTTTTCCACTTTTAATCCATTCAAGATTTTCTATTTTATGACAAAATATGTTCAAAGTGGTCTGTTGCAGAATTGTCTTATGAGGTAAAGGGTTGAAAAATGTAAGTTGTCGCCTTTATGATCAGAGTTGCAGGAATAGCACTGTGACTATGACATCATCCGTGTCAGGATTAACAGTACTGGTAATATTACCCCAATCCAGGAAGCGTTGTGATATGGCTGAAATACTATTGAAAGTGGCTTAAAATACATTTAATTTGTCTACTCTTATTTTCCATTTATAAAAAGAATGCAATATCTGACAATATTGCATGCATTGATGTTGCACTAAGATCACTTGTTTTAAATGCCTAATTGTATATATTCTGATATTGTTCCTTCTATTTTCCATGTATAAAAAGGATGCAGTATCTGTCAATATTGCATGCATTGATATTGCACTTAGATCACTTGGCTGCTAAGGAAGAAACATACAGTTACCTTACAGAACTCTTCCATCGAACCTTTGATGAATTTAAAGACAAGCTTTCAGTGTTGACATTGAAGATTTCCATTTATATCACTTGTTGTGGATAATGAATAGGCATAGTATAAGACAGATTTGTTTTCCTTATACATTATGTATTCAGTAAAAGCTTTGAAACTATTGAATGTCTATTCAGGTGAGTGATACAGGGCCATAATATTTCATGTTTACTTCTTATCTAGGACATTCAGTATCGATGAGGCTGTCAATCCAGGGGTTGTGAGTTTGAAACCCAGTTGGGCCAACATTCTTTCTAACGTTTGGCAAAGAGGTCAACATGATATTCATCATTCTACATTATAGTCTTTGTGGAAAAACAGCCAGTTGCTTGGAAAGACTTGTTTGGAGTACTGGTGTGAGAAAGCCAGGAAACGAATGGGTAGGTGAACTGACAGCCTTGAAATGAATTGAGAAATTGTAGAAAACGGCATTTTACCCGAATTAATCGATCCTTATCTAGTTCTCTGCTATTGTATTAACCCTTTCCCTCATACGGCAATTCTGCAGCAGACGACTTTGAACATATTTTGTTAATAAAATGGAAAATCTCTATAACTAAATGGATAACCTATGACTAAAACTGGAAAACATTGTGGCAAGAGGAGAAATTGTTCGTTTTGAGCAATTTCTTCTTTTGTCACTATGTTTTCAAAAAGGCATCGGAAAGCGTCTGTATGAGGGAAAAGGGTTAACCTTTTACTTCACTTTTTCTCCACATACAAACAAACGTACAGAAGACAACTTGTGGAAGTAGAATTATCAACCCTTGTCCTATATATATTAACACTTTCTGACACCTGTAGCAGACAATGTTTGAAAACATTTGACGCAGAAGGAGACATTTAACTCTTTTTGCCAATATGTTTTCAAAGTCGTCTTCTGCAGAGATGTTGTTTGTGGGTAAGAGAGGGTTTCAAAAGTTGAAAAAGATGTGGTAAAAAGGGAAATTGCTCATCTGAGCTATTTATCCATTCGCTGCGATGCTCTTATAAGTAGACCTCTGCTGCGGATTCTTTAACCCTTTTCCTCGTACGACAATTTTGCAGCGGACGACTTTGAACAAAAAATAGATACTCACTATAATTGAATGGATAACCTATGACTAAAAGTGGAAAACATTGTGGCAAAAGGAGAAATTTACTCGTTTTGAGCAATTTCTTCTTTTGTCACTATGTTTTCAAAAAGCTGTCTGCTGCAGAGGCGTCAGAAAGCGTCTATATGAGGAAAAGGGTTAAAGCGAGTCTGAGTGTGGCAAAAATTTCAACCTCTATGCTTCATCTCTATTGGTACAGTATCATCCCTCCTTTCTTCTGTCCAGCCAAGGCCATATCTAAGGCGTAGGTTTGCTAAGTTTGCCAGAGAAATACCAGAGTTTCCACTCCTTTGACGGCTGAAGCAAATTTCAACCCATGTGTTTGTTTTTTGCAGACTAAAGCCCAAGCAATACCAAACCAAGGAGTATGGGACATGAGAGGGAAACAGTTTTATAATGGCGTTGAAATACGAGTCTGGGCCATTGCTTGTTTTGCTCCCCAAAGAACCGTCCGAGAGGATGCACTCAGGTATGTTAATTAGCTTTACCCCGTTTTTCCACATACAGCAAATCTGCAGCAGTTGACTTTAATCAATCAAGGTAAAATATAAATATGTATAGTTGAAAATACAATAATTGTATGGAGTTGAAAACATTGTGTCAAAATGAGAAATTGCTCATTTTTTCACCATGTTTTCAAAAGTCATCTGCTACAGATGTGTCAAAACATGTCTACATGTGGGAAAGATTGTCAATCAAGGTGTTGTGAGTTCAAAACCCAGCAAAGGACAGATTGATTATTTATTTCCCTCCGTGTTGCTCAGGGTTTAGGGGATAGCATAAGGATTGATAGCAATGACTTAACCCTTTTATACATTCAGCTTATCTGCTGCAAAGTTAAAAATATCTATACAAAAATTTAGAAAAACTACAAATTAAAGTATTATTTTTGACATTATTTGCAAAATGAGAAATAGCTTATCAAGAAAACATATAGGTAAAGATATGGAAACTCTCTTAAAATAAAAGAACAGTGAATTTCTCCTTTTACCACAATGTTGTCAGAAGTCGTCTGCAGCAAAGGCATCAGAAAGCGTTGGTATGTAGTAAAGGGTTTAGAAATGCAGCTGGGCCTAAAATAAAATATTGTTGTTGCCGCTTACGCCCTACCCACGTGTTTACCGCCGGTCCGAATTCTTTTACGACCCTTCCAAAATCTTTTTTTTTTTTTTTTCTTTTAATCATTTTCGGTAGTTTTGTCTCCTTTCTTATATGACCAAGACTAAAAACGGTTGCAGTTGAATGGTGGAAAAATAAGCGAAAACAGGATGAAGATATTGTTTTCTGTTTAAATATATCAAGAGGAGAAAAATACAAAACTGAAAAATAGATTGTAATTTGTATGGTTACAAAGTGTTATTTTAACTGTTCTACATACAGATCTAGTCTAATACTAAAAGGAGTGATATATTAACTGTGCTGCATACAAATTTAGTCTACTACATACAATTTACATGTTTTGTTAAAAGTCTATTCAAAATAAATAGCGAAATCATATATAAATGTGTCTTCAATACTTCTAAAGGTGACTGTATTATTTAAAGCTGCAAAATAAAATAAAAAAGTCTGTCTGAGAATTTTTTTTTATTTACCTATCTACCTACCCACCCCTAATTGGCATGGGTCGGAAGCAGCAAACAAACAATTTTTTAATTGTGGCCCTGATAGTGAGGACTGTTAACTTGCATCTTATTCATATTTTCACAGAAATTTCACACAGCAGCTACAAAGAATTTCAAACGATGCTGGGATGCCCATCCTCGGTCAGCCTTGTTTCTGTAAATATGCCACGGGACCGGACCAGGTGGAACCCATGTTTAGATACCTTAAAAACACATATCAAGGTCTGCAGGTTATCGTTGTTGTTCTACCTGGAAAAACGCCCGTCTATGGTGAGTGAAATTTGAATATACTTTATGACCCCCTTCAAAGAAGAGAGCAGAGCCCCGCTAGCTCCGTCGGTAGCGACGCGGGCTGTTTATCCAGGGGTTGTGAGTTTGAATCCCGGCTCGGCCAACTTTCTTTCCGACGATTGACAAAATGCGACATGCGTCATTTGTCTTCCACCAATGGGCTAAGTCTATATGGAAAAGCAGCAAGTTTCTTGGGATGATTGTTGTGTGGAGTACTGGTGTGAGAAAGCAAGGAAATGCTTGAGTTGGTGAACTGGCCGCCGTGATATAACTGAGAAATTGTTAAAAACGGCGTTAAACCCTAATCAATCAATCAAAGAAGAGAGTGAATATTGCTTTGCACATATTGGTCTCTTGTTATTTGTTATTTAAAGAGTTATCTTCTTTGAAATTATCTTTGAAAAGCATTGTAGCATCTAGATCATGTTGCGGTCTGAACTTGTACACAATTAAAGAGATTACGTGTAAGTGGTCCAGTTAGCTCAGTTGGTAGAGTACTCGCCTTGAAAGCAAAAAATTATTTTCCCTAATGATATTGTTAAAATCATGGCATTGAATTCCAACAACATTGGAAAATAAGCATAATTAGTAGAGACAATTGAGTGCAAAGAAATCCTGATACACCCGGCCAGCCTTTGGGAGCAATCATACCTACCTTTGGGATTTCCCGACTAGGAAAGATCCAGAAGTAAAAAGTTGACTATTCAATATGAAATTTGATTTGGATCAATTATAAATCCTCTGCAAGGTCAAGTTTTGGGCATTGATTCCTATTTTTGTGTCGACTGTACAATTATTATACCCCCTTCTTTAAGAAGAGGGGGTATATAGGAGTCACTGTGCCGGACTGTCGGTCCGGCCTATTTCTTACAAACTACTGGGTGGAATTCAATAAAATTTTACATGAAGCTTCTATACCAAGAGGAGATGTGCATATCCTCAAGGTCTTACAATTGCATGTTATTTTACAGAGTTATGGCCCTTTTACTTATTAAATTATGGTGTAGGTCAAGGTGCTGTTTTAGGGAGTATTTATCATCTTCAGTGATAGTTCTAGTTAAACTTGTATCTTTTCTGTCATTAATTTCAAAACCTCTGAATTCTATCTTTTCATATGGTATGGCTTGGTAACAATAAATATGTATTCACATTTTTCTATACATTTATGATACTTAATCTTGGTTACATTTTATTTCAAAAACTTTTGTGTATATTTATTTTCCAGCGGAAGTAAAACGTGTAGGTGATATCATGTTTGGACTTGCAACACAGTGTGTTCAGGCAAAGAATGTGAATAAAACCACCCCACAGACCCTGTCCAACCTGTGTTTGAAGATTAACGTCAAATTAGGCGGCATCAACAACATTTTATTACCCAGTATTCGGTAAGATCTCTCTCTCATTTGTGATCGTTAACCCTCTACCTCATATAGATGCTTTCTGACGCCTCTGCAGCAGACAGCTTTTTAGCTCGACTTTTGAAAAAAACGAGAGCTATCGTCATGGCCCTGGCGTCGTTGTCGGCGCCAAACGCCAAAAAAAATGGAAAAGCCGCTGTAAATAAAAGAAATATATTTTGATAGAGATAAAAAATACTCTTTGGCAAAAGGAGAAATTGCTTGTTATGTGCAATTTCTTCTTGCGTCCCAATGTTTTCCTAAGTTGTCTGCTGCAGACGCGTTTTGTCATTTGGTCCATAAACCTAAAAATTGAGACGATTCTGTAGAACCTAATATTTTATAAATGTAGTTGTTTTTATAGCACAAACATGAATGGTATTGTGGCTTTGTTGTCATCATAAAAAAATGTCATTCTGTATGATCTATGCAACTGATGACAAAAGTCAATGTGACAAGCGTCATTCGTTTTCCAACAACTAACAGTCTTTGTGGAACACCAGCCAGTTGCTTGGAAAGACTGTTTTGTTGAGTACTGGTGTGAAAAAGCCAGGATAGACTGTAATGTGACTGAAATATTGTTGAAAACAGTATTAAACCCAAATCAACAGGTAACATCCCATGGGAAATACCTTTTTCTGTTCATCTCTGTAAATATCTATAATTCTATGTAATATGTTTATATATTGCATATTAAACTAAAAGGTCAAACAATTTTAAAATAAGTTAACAAACTAATCATTTTATAGCCCGGCCATGTTTCGAGAGCCGGTTGTATTTTTTGGAGCTGATGTGACGCACCCTCCTGCTGGGGACAAGTCTCGACCATCGATCGCTGCAGTGAGTCGCTTGAACTCCGCACTGCATCTATATGTATATATATAAAAACTTGACCTTTGACACGTGAATGAATTGTAGAGCCTAAATATGATGGTCTTCTCTATGATCAGACATGTGAATGATGATGTAGATTTATTTAGCTCCTTGACTTCATCTTTGATTGTCTCTGTGACTTGATCTTTAAACTTTGATTGGCTATGTAATGACCTTTGATCTGTAGCTATTTATAGTTTGAAATAGCTTTTTACAGTAATCAGCGAATGATTTTCTTTTCCACTCTTTCTCTCTCCCTCTCTCTCTTTCTCTCTCTAACCCTTTACCTTATATGGAAGACTTTCGTCAACTTGTTCATAAGTCTCTTTTGAAAACAAAATATGAAATGAAGAAGCAAACTATACATCGTTTTACGACAATGTTTTCAACTTGTATTTCCACAAAGGTTTCAAAGGTTTCAAAGGTTCTTATATGATGCATGCAGATATACTGCTATATTTAACCAAATTGTTTAGATTCCCGAGTATCCCTCCTTTCTTAACCCTTTCCCATATACAACAAATTTGAAGCAGACGACTTTGCAAACATACAGGATGCCTGTGGAAACTGGAAACTACCTATGATTGAAAGGATTTGAAAACATTGCGGCAAATGGAGAAATTGCTCACCATGAGCAATTTCTCATTTTGCCACAATGTTTTAAAAAAATGATTTGCTGCAGAGGTGTGGGAAAGGTTGACCCTTTCCCACATGGAACAAATCTGCAGCAGACAACTATGAACAGGTTTTGTCAAAAAATGGAAAATCTCTATAATTAAATGATAACCTATGACTAAAAGTGGAAAACATTGTGGCAAAAGGAGAAATTGCTCGTTTTGAGCAATTTCTTCTTTTGTCACTATGTTTTCAAAAAGCTGTCTGCTGCAGAGGCATCAGAAAGAGTCCATATTAGGGAAAGGGTTGCATCTCTGTGAATGTCTTTCTATCTGAATGTTATGAACTATGCATGTGGACTGGTTCCTCTTCTTTATTACAGTCCAACCGTGTTCCGGGAACCAGTCATATTTCTGGGTGCGGATGTCACTCATCCTCCTGCGGGAGACGCCAGTAAGCCTTCCATTGCAGCCGTAAGTTTGTCTCCAACTTTTTGTCCTGTGTGACCCAAGGACTAGATTACGGGTGGAAAATATCTCAATCAAACCCGAAGTGGAAGACAGTGGTGAAACGGTAGAGTGTCAACCTCTCAGGTGTGGACCTCTTGATGAGAGGGTTTTGCCATCAGGATATTTGCACACAAACGTTGCGAGTACTGGTTAAGGAAGCAGATGTAGAATAAATAAGTTTGAGCTAAACCTGATGTTGTGTGTACTTGAAAAAAGCATCTCTTTTGAGTACCCACAAAATTGGGTTTGAGTGTCAAATGAGAATTTTGGAGTTCGAAACAGGCACCCTTATCTAGAGCACTGGTCTGACAACTTGTCTTTATGTTTCACATTAATTTGTGATTCTTAAAAATAAGTCTTATCACTAGATAATGAGTACACCCTTGTTCTCCTTCACAGGAAACATGTTCATATAAGAAGTGCACTGAAAACCAACTGTAGGTCCTTTGCGACCAGTATAGATTTAGATCAGCCATGATTTCAATTTCAATTCATTAATTGTTAGTAACCCGCAAATTACATCAAAGAAAGTACCTGTCACTGAAGCGACGCTGCCATATAAAACCCCACATAAAAAACGAGGCTAGAAAATGTACACCTTGACAGTTTACAAAGGCATATTTCCGATAATTGGGTCGTAAATACAAAAACAAAACAAGCAAATTGTTGAGAATTTGATTAGCTATAATTCTACAATAATTATATCAAAATCAAACAAGGAATGAATATTAAACAAAAAATATGCTACACTGACTCAGTTTTCAGCTAATTTCAAGATAAACAATAGGATTATCGGAGATAAGCTGGGGTTGCTACAATTAGTAATTATACTTTTAAAGAAAATGTTCGTATTTTTGCCTGGAGGTTTTCAGTCATGAATATGCTGTTGATTTTTTGTATCCTGCAATTACATAGGGCATACAAACCGAGCATGTGTTCATGAGTATTTAAAATTTGAGACAACCCTTTATTAGGAGTAGTCTGATCCATATACGTACAGCATTTAATTTTGTTCGACTTTAACCCTTACAACCTCATACAACAATTTTGCAGCAGACAACTTTCAACTATTTTGTCAAAAAATGGAAAATCTCTATAATTGAATGGATAACCTATGACTAAAAGTGGAAAACATTGTGGCAAAAGGAGAAATTGGTCGTCAGGAGCAATTTCTTCTTTTGTCACTATGTTTTCAGAAAGCGTCTACATGAGGGAAGGGTTTAAAATGAGATTGGGTATGTAATAATGTGCTCAACATTCATCTGATCTAGGTTGTTGGTAGCATGGATGCCCATCCTAGTCGGTACTCCGCAACAGTCCGGGTGCAGCAGCACAGACAAGAGATCATTCAGGAGCTCGCGTCCATGGTGAAGGAACTGTTGATCCAGTTTTACAAGTCCACCCGCTTCAAGCCGACGAGAATTATCTTCTACAGAGATGGTGTTAGTGAAGGACAATTTAATTCTGTAAGTTGTGTGTTTGGGTTTTACGCAGTTTAATTCTGAAAGTTATCAGTTTGGTTTTTACACAATTTAATTCTGTAAAGTATCATTTAGGGTTTTTTACACAATTTAATTATACCCCCTTCGAAGAAGAGCGGGTATATAGGAGTCACTGTGTCGGCTGTCGGTTGACTGGCCGGAAGCCATATTTTGTCCGGCCTATTTCTTACAAACCACTGGGTAGAATTCAATAAAATTGTGCATGAAGCTTCTATACCAAAAGGAGATGTACATATCCTAAAGGTCTTACAATTGCATTTTATTTTACAGAGTTATGGCCCTTTTACTTATTAAGTTATGGTGTAGGTCAAGGTGCTGTTTTGGGGGTATTTATCATCTTCAGTGATAGTTCTAGTTTTGTAAGTTATCAGTTAGGATTTTTAGACAATTTAATCCTGAAAGTGACCAGTTTGGTATTAAGAAAATTTAGGAAATTTTATTTTCAAAGTTACCAGTTTGGTTTAAGTTATCTGTATCAGTGTAACACAATTGAATTGAGTGTTAAGTTTATCAGTATAGTTTTTGTACAATTAATTTCTAAAAGTGAAAGGTTGTCTGCTGCAGAGTCATCTGAAAGCATCTGTATTTTGATAAAGGGTTTAAAAATTGTTTGAGGTAAACAGTTAAGATGTTTATATCTATACTTAAAGGTTCTATCCCACGAGCTCAGAGCAGTCAGAGAAGCGTGCATGAAACTAGAGGCAGACTACCAGCCCGGTATAACATTCATCGTGGTACAGAAGCGACATCACACGCGACTGTTTTGCGCCGACAGAAAAGACCAGATTGGTCGTAGTGGGAACATTCCAGCCGGTACCACTGTGGACGTGGGCATCACTCATCCGACGGAGTTTGATTTCTATCTATGTAGTCATGCTGGTATACAGGTGGGTTGTTGGCTCCTCTGTTTTTGGAAAGAAAAAAAAGTCTGGGCTATTGTGATACCCTTGGCATGGTTGTCTGCATAATCACAACACTTTATCCGTACCTAATAACTCGAAAACCGTTTTAAATGAAAACTGGGTACACATGTTCCTAGGAACAATATGCATGTCTATACCATGTCACATGACTCGAGCTTTAATAATAATTCAGTAATGCCCATTTTTCAACTTACAAAAGAAAGACTTTGTCTTTTTCTACTCTAAGCCTTCTTAAGGAATAAGACACAATATTCCACAAAAAATATTGTGTCCATCTGCATGGTACTCAAAGTAAGACAGTTTGAGACAATGCTACTTTATTTCCTTGGAAAGTGACATTTATTTTGTCTAACGTCAAATGGTCAGATAAAGTTTGGGCAGGGGATGTTATTTCAACGAAATTGCTTGTTATCTCTTGCAGGGTACCAGTAGACCATCCCACTATCATGTTCTTTGGGACGATAACCGGTTCTCAGCAGACGAGTTACAAATGCTGACCTATCAACTGTGCCATACCTATGTAAGATGTACTCGAAGTGTTTCCATACCGGCGCCCGCCTACTATGCCCATCTCGTCGCATTCAGAGCCAGGTACCATCTAGTGGAGAAAGAACATGACAGGTATTTATTTAATCGCGATTCTTTTGTAATTAACTGTAAATTGCAAAGGACAGAATTGATAAGGGGGGAGTAAACTTGGTCTCTTCCCCACAGTATCTCTCTTATTACTCGACCAAACCCTATGTTGTGGGTACTCAAAAGAATCGTCTTGGATTCTTTTGAGTACCCAACTAATAGGGTCAAGTAATGAGATCTCTGAAGTAAGTTTGAATTTGTTACGTCTTTTTGTATCCCCTGTTATGGCAGGGATACACATGGGGATCAACTTCACTTACTGACATGTTGGCTATCCACACATGTGTTTTTTCAATGATTCTTGTTTAACCCTTTCCCACATACAACAAATCTGCAAATATGGAAATCTCTACTAATGAAAGATCAATTATTGTATGAAGTTGTAAACATTGTTGCAAAAAGAAGAAATTGCTCATTATGCTTCAGAGGCGACTTTGTGAGGGAAAATGCCAACAATTCATGTTGTTTTAGCGAGAGAGGAAATCAAAATCTTGATTCTGTTTGCTCATCGGAATATTAAATGCATGTCTAATTTAACCCTTTCCCACATATGACAAATCTGCAGCAGACGACTTTGAAAACACCTGTTCAAAAATTAGTTAAACCTCTATAAATGACAGTTTAATCATTGAATAGAGTTGAAAACATTGTGGCAAACGGAGAAATTGCTCATAATGAGCGATTTCTCCTTTTGCCAAAATGTTTTCAAAAGTAGTTTGCTTCAAAGGTGTAGGCAAGCGTTTGTATATATGGGAAAGTGTTAAGAATATGGGTTTCCTATGCATCATTTTATGTTATACAAACATTTCTATTTGAATGGCATGCCCTTGTCTTATGAAATGATGGCTTTTCTCTTAACTGAATGAATATATTAACCGAAAAACAAACTTTCTATACTGAAGAGAAATTAAAGAAAATGCTGTGGGAAAAAAGATGGTCAGATGGAGTAATATCTCCTTTCCCCCCCCTCTATTCAACTCGGCAATATTAAACTTCATGTTTTTTAGATATTTTAAGATTTTTCGTCGGTTGATGTCAAAGCAAACTACACTGACAATATACCATTGTAATTGTTAACTGAAATGACCTCTGTTCTCTCTCTCTCCTAAAGCCACTCTACTTGACATACACATCTATTGGTGCTTCTACAGTGGATGGCTTTTAAAAACAATGTTGAAAAAAGAGAAATATCTCAAAAATAATGATTTCTCCTTTTCCTAGTGTTTTCTGTGCCTCAGATTTTCCAATTCAGATAACTCTAAAATTACTTTCCATACCAAGTAAACGGTAAACAGATAATTCCACCGTATTTTGTGATATGACTTAAAAGTTAATCTAATCCTGACCCTTGTACAAACATATATATTATAGTGACGTACATATATCATCATCAAACTGTGCATCATTGTCTCACTATGCATGTATTCCTAAGATGGACTCGGTGGGGTGAAAAGCCAGGAAACACATGAGTAGGTGAACTGGCCGCCGTAATTAGACTAAAATGTTGTTGAAAACGTTGTTAAACCCCAATCAACAAACATTGTATTATAATGAAATACATGTATCAAACTCAAACTTAAACTGTGCAACATTGGCTCACCATGTCTTGTCATAAGATCCCTTCGGTGGTGTAATGTTAAAGCGTCTTGTTATGGGTGCAATTCCTGGCAGGGTCATACCAAAGATTTGGAAAAATGGTAGGCTTACCCCTCATTGGCACACAGGATTGTTGGGGTTAACATTATGACTTGACTGGCTTGCTTAACCCATCCCTCATATAGACGCTTTCTGACGCCTCTGCAGCAGACGGCTATTTGAAAACATAGTGACAAAAGAACAAATTGCACAAAACATGCAATTTCTCCTTTTGCCACAATGATTTCCACTTTTAGTCATAGGTTATCCATTCAATTATGGAGATTTTCTATGTTTTGACGAAATATGTTCAAAGTCGTCTGCTGCAGAATTGTTGTATGAGGGAAAGGGTTAAGGATAAATGGACCAGTAGTACTGGTAACCTACCCAGGGAATGCCCGGACATGACTGACACATTGGTGAAAGTGCGGTTAAAACACCATCCAAACTAACTCTACATGTTTTCATGAAATAGTATACATCTTCGCACAAGGGTCAGGTTGAGGTCCGTGTTATTAAGTTTTAAGTTTTGCAACAAATGAAAATACCAAGACAGAACCATACTTTTTGAATGTTCTTCTTTGCATGATATATCAGAGGCCTAGATGTGTTTACTGGTCTACACAGTATCTATGTCATTTCTTTAACCATTTTGCAGCAATCAACTTTGATAACATCTTTGCACAAATCTAGAAAATCACTTAAACTGAATTTAATATTATGAGATTGAGCTGAAATGACTGTGCCAAAAGGAGAGAAATTGCTCATTTTGAGCAATTTCGCCTTGCATCACATTGTTTTCAGTAGTTGTCTGCTTGAGGTGTATGGTAAAGTGTTATTAAACGTGTTGTTTTGGCACTCAAAAGATTCATCTCATCGAGACCAGTCTTTTGATTACCTACAACATATGATTGTTACATGAAATAAGGATTTAAGTAGAACACAAAATATGCCCCTTATCTAGAGCTTTGTCTATACTCAATGCTTTAATCTCTATGCGAATGTTCTCACTTTCTAACTTTACAGCGGGGAAGGCAGTCGGTATTCGGACAATAGTGATGAGCGAACGCCGTCGGTGATGGCACGAGCGGTGACAGTTCATCCAGACACAGTGAAGTTTATGTACTTTGCATAAAAAAACAAACACATGCCATGGCAATGTCTGCTACCTGTATGTAAGAACAGACCTTAATAACATTAATGAGATGTGTTAAGTGTTTTACTTACAATGCAGGACAAAGGCGAAACAGTTATAGAAAACAGATCTAATTAACACAGCTGAGTTAGAGAAAGTGTTTGATATATGAAGAAGAAATGCAAGGAAGTTACAGTGTGTCCGGTGTGTGTTTTAAGAAGTTGCATTAAGGCACTTGTTGTAGTGTCTGAAGTTGTGAAGAAAGAAGGGTGGGCACATCTACTACATGCATAAACAGGGAACAACTGCTATGTGAAGTAGACAATGACAGGGAGCAAGATTCAAACAAGCAAACAATCATCTTAAATGTTAACCTGTTGTGGTATTCATAAAGACGGCTTCTTTGGAAACATCTTCAGAACTGAACCTTTCGATATATAGTTGAACACATTGTTTTACGCAACTTCCTTTTTCCACAATGTTTAAAAAGTATTTTGTATTAAGGAAAAGGTCAAACATGTCGCAGCTACCGCTGTTGTTTTGATTCATTGACATCTGTCAACATCTGAAAACATTATGGGGAAAGATCAATTGCCTATAATGGGTGACTTCTTCTTTTCCAAAATGCTTTAAAAGCAGCCTCAAAATAATGCTTAACCCTTGTGTATCATTTGTGTAATAATTAATTGATCTAAAATAGAAGCCTATGACATAGGTAATAATGGAATTAAATATCCATAAATAAGGGTTTGATTATTGAAAAGAGTTGAAAACATTGTGGCAAAAGGAGAAATTGCTTGTTTTGAGCAATTTCATCTTTTGTCACTATGCTTTCAAAAGTCGGCTGCTGCAGAGGCTTAAGAAAGTGTCTATATTCATGAGGGAAAGGGTTAATAGTTCCTAGACCAAAAACCATGATAGAGTTCCTTTAGATAGCGAATTTAACATTTGACAAGCAAGGATGGAATACCTATTTCTGTACATGTATTTCTGTTTTCTGTGCTGTGTGTATTCATCGACCTATCTGAACTCGGGTCACTTGTCCTATCATGATATGCTATAACTTATTTCTAAGCTGTAATCTTGCGGAAACTTGTCAAGTTAAGAACATGGACATCTTTTTCTATCTTTACCTTCACTACAAAAAAGTACGGAAGCCTGTATTCACCGACCTTTCTTAACGACATTCTAATTTAACATTTAAATGTTATCATGTTTTCTGTTTGAATATATACTGTATGATTTAGCTAAACAGGAATTACTTAAGATTTAGAATGTTACTCAGAAATTGTTACTCAGAAATGGTTAACTCTTTCCCACTTGAAGGCTTCTGGGCTTAATTGTGAGGAATTTATATAATGAAAAGTGGAGTTGAAAAAAAAATGTGTGGCTCATTATGAGTAATTTCCTCTTTAGTCACAAAATGTTTAATTCAATAATCTACTGTGATAGATATTCTTATGTTATGGTTGTCTTTAAACCCTTTTCCACATATCAATGCTGTCTGACGCCTCTGCAGCAGACGACTTTGAATATATCTTGCTAAGTGAAAATAAAATTACTGAATAAAGCTGAAAACAGTGTTGCAAAGGGAGAAATTGTTCATTATGAGCATTTCCTCCGTTTGCCATAGTATTTTCAGTTCTTCGGTAATAACACTTTTACGTTTAGATGTTTACCATATTTTTTCTTTTGGCACAATGTCGTTAAAATGCGTCTGCCATTGGAAAAAGGGTTGAGAGTTTTGAGTACTAGTTTACCCAACAGCGTTCACTAACATCTGGAATCTTCACTGTAAGCACAAACAACATAAAGGTGATATATTTTGTTTTTGGTGTGTTTCTCTTATAGCGGAGATGGGAGTAGCAGTCGTCATTCCTCGGATCACAGTGACGAGAGGAACCAGTGTGTCATTGCACGCGCGGTCACACTGCATCCAGACATGGTGAAAGTCATGTATTTCGCTTGAACAGACGAGAGTAACCAGTGCATCATTGCACGCGCGGTCACACTGCATCCAGACATGGGGAAAGTCATGTATTTCACAGCAGCAGCTGGCTTTGGTACTTTCTAGAAAGCTTCCATATCAAAAAGGAGTTGCAAGATGTTTTCAGCATGTCTTTGACTGAGTTACGGCCCTTTGATATTTAACAATCTATTTTGGGGAGAGTTCATCAGTTGTGTACTGATTTCCTTGTTTTAATTATGTACAATAATGTAAAGGCTCTTTTAAAGCGTTGGCGGGCTTAAGTTTCTGTGTATATAATAATGAACTTGTTTTTATTTTTTTTAATTTATTGATGTTGAATATTTTATATCTTTTAAAGATTGTTACTTTTTTATTTTTGGCTCTTTTCCTTCCCCATTCTTATGCCAAGTCCATGTATACAACATGAGGAAATATTATTAGAAAAGTTGCATCTCCTAAACCCTTTTCCCTATAAAGATTTAAGTTTTTGAAAATATCCTGGGGAAAAATGGATAGAAATTGGTTATTTTTTAGCAAATATCCTTTTCCCAAGATGTTTTCAACACTGTATAAAAGTTTTGCTCTTCAATTTTTTAGATATAATTTATTTTTGTACAGACATTTCAAAGCTTGTGACTTAAAAAAACATTGGGTAATTGGTGAAACACCACCACATGTGATGGATGCAAGAATAATGATCAAATATTCTCTACAAAACAACGAATAGATATGAGAACAAATTAAGGGATGGTTTTGTTTTTAAACCCTCTTTTCCCACATACAGCAAATCTGCAGCCAACTTTGAAAGCGTCTTGGCACAAATGAGACGTTCAACAGCGTCTGTCTGTATGTGGGAAAGGATAAAGCTTAAATGTTAAAGTGGCATATGAAAACCAAATCTGTATGGCCAAAGAACATGTGGATCAAATGACAAACCATACAACCCTCAATATGTGAATATATTAACCCTTTCCCATGATATACATGTGCTTTTCTGATGCCTCTTCAGCAGACGGCTTTCTGAAAACATTGGGGCAAAAGGAGAAATTGCTCATGAGCAATTTCCTCTTTTACCGCAAATGTTTTCAAGACTTCTCAAAGTTAAACTTTCATTTATAAAGGTTTACCATTTGCTTAACCCGATGTTTAACCCTTTCCTTCATGTAGACGCTTTCTGACGCCTTTGCAGCAGCAGATCCGAGGTATGAGGGAAAGGGCTAAGAATTGGTTTGCTGAAGATTTGTTGTATGTGTGAAAGGGTTAATGTAGTTTATTTCAGTGGGTTATTGAAAAGTAGCAGTGGATTATATCCTGATATAGTCATTGTTTGAACTGTATAAATTTATGAAGTAATAATTTTATTGTGGCACTCTTGTCTTTAGCCCCATCTGAAGATCTCTCCATGTCAACAGTATGTTCAAGTGTGTAATAAACAGACAAGATTGATTATTTAGATTTAAGAATATCTTAAGATATGTTTCCAAGTACAAACACCAAACAACAAAGCCAAAGTTCAATTGCGAAAACAACCCTGTTGGTTTTTTCACACAGTGAAACAAACAATTATCCAACAAAGTCGTCTAAAAACACAAACCAAATAGGATCAAATATGGAATGATGAAAAACCATAATATTTAATTTTGTGAAAGCCTTATTAGTTCAAAGGTCAAACGAATGAATTCCATTTTTTAAAACCAATTTTATTTTTTATTTTTTAGCTCACCTATGCACGAAGTGCAAGGTGAGCTATTGGGATCACATTTTGTCCGGCGTCCGTCCGTCGTCCGTCGTGCGTCGTGCGTCGTCAACATTTGAGCTTGTTAACACTCTACAGGCTACATTTTGCATCCAATCTTCATGAAAGTTTATCAGAACGTTCATCTCCATAAAATCTTGGACAAGTTCGAAACTGGGCCATATGAGGTCAAAAACGAGGTCACTAGGTCAAATTGAAGCGAAATCTTGTTAACACTCTGGAGGCCACATTTTCAACTTGAGCATGTTGAAACTTTATCAGAATGTTTGTCTTAATGATATGTAGGTCAAGTTCGAACATGGGTCACGTCGGGTCAAGAAGTAGGTCACTAGGCCAAATTGAAGGAAAATCTTGTTAACACTCCAGAGGCCGCAATTTTTGCTTAAGCAGTTTGAAATTTTGTCAGAATGTTTGTCTTAAAAATATCTAGGTCAAGTTCGAATATGGGTTATGCCGGGTCAAAAACTAGGTCACTAGGTCAAATTGAAGGAAAATCTTGTTAACACTTTGGATGCCGCATTTTTTGCTTCAGCAACTTGAAATTTGGTCAGAATGTTTGTCTTAAAGATATCTAGGTCAAGTTCAAATATGGGTCATATTGGGTCAGAAACTAGGTCACTAGGCCAAATTGAGGGAAAATCTTATTAACTCTGTAGAAGCTGCATATTTTGCTTCAGCGGCTTGAAATTTGTTCAGAATGTTGAGCTGAATGATATCTAGGCCAAGTTCGAATATGGGTCATGCCGGGTCAAAAACTAGATCACTAGGCCAAATTGAAGGAAAATCTTGTTAACACTTTGGATGCCTCATTTTTTGCTTCAGCAGCTTGAAATTTTGTCAGAATGTTTGTCTTAAAGATATCTAGGTCAAGTTTAAATATGGGCCATATTGGATCAGAAACTAGGTCACAAGGCCAAATTAAGGGAAAATCTTGTTAGCTCTGTAGAAGCTGCATGTTTTGCTTCAGCGGCTTGAAATTTGTTCAGAATGTTGAGCTGAATGATATTTAGGCCAAGTTCGAATATGGGTCATGCCGGGTCAAAAACTAGGTCACTAGATCAAATTGAAGGAAAATCTTGTGAACACTTTGGATGCCACATTTTTTGCTTCAGCAGCTTGAAATTTGGTCAGAATGTTTGTCTGAATTATATCTAGGTCAAGTTCGAATATGGGTCATATTGGATCAGAAACTAGGTCAATAAAGGAAAATATTGTTCAAACTCCGGAGGCCGCATTTTTACTTTGAGCAAGTTGAAACTTTGTCAGAATGTTGTCTTAATGATATCTAGTCCATGTAGGAATATGGGTCATATCAGGTAAAAAAATATAGATCACTAGGCCAAATGAAGGAAAATATTGTTAACACTGTGGAGGATGCATTCAGAATAATTGTCTTGATGTGTTTTGCATTGCTGTACATTGTATAATTAAGGTGAGCGATCCAGGGCCATCATGGCCCTCTTGTTTGGTGTTTTGATTCGAGTTTTTTGTTCAAAGCTTAAATGTGTACAAGAAAAGAGACGGATTCCCCATATGCAGGCCCATGTGCAGTAGTCAATTTTTGCAAACAGTGTGGCTCATAAAGAAAAAAAAATTGTCACAATGTTTACATCTCCAATCACTTAGTTTACTTCATTTCTAAAATAGTCCTGGTATTGCATAGATACTTTCAAATTCGTCTACTGCAGATTTGCCTTTTGTTGGGACAGAGGGGGTAATTTTTTCACCATTAATATTCCATGGACCTTGACCATGTTATAGTGATACCAGTAAATATAAAGGGCCTTTTTAACGCTGTCTCGATAATTACTAAGTAAAATCTTGTAACATAATATTGAAATGTTTAATTTGGATACAAGAGTTTAAAACAGTGTGGGGAATGTTTGGTTTTAGCAGTTTCCCTTTTTACCAAAATGATTTCAAACGTCATTTTCAGAGACATCTTAACCCTTTCCCTCATACGACCATTCTGCAGCAGACGACTTTAAACATTTTTTGTCAAAACATAGAAAATCTCCATAATTGAATGGATAACCTATGACTAAAAGTGGAAAACATTGTGGCAAAAGGAGAAATTGCACGTTTTGTGCAATTTCTTCTTTGGACACTATGTTTTCAAAAAGCCGTCTGCTGCAGAGGCGTCAAAAAGCGTCTATATGAGAGAAAGGGTTAAGTCATCTTGTACATGGTAAGGAGTTTTAGACTTGCTCTAGAAAGCCCATAGTGTCTGGTGTAAATTGATCACAGTCACAAGTTGAGTCAGAAGTTTTATTAAAATATATTTTTTGGGGGTAAAATATATATAGTTTGTGGGGGCCTTTTAACCCTTTCCATTATTTAACATCTTTTGATTTTTTTCATGGAGAAAACATATGAAAACTTATAAAAAAAGACAACATAAGAAATTATTCATCATTGGCAATTGTTGCTCCTTTTCTGACCACATTTTCAACTCTATTTCCATGGTCACTTACTCGGTTTGAAACATTTTTCCCACATGCGGATGACTTTTGAAACTATTGTGGAAATGGGAGAACATTGCTCATGATGTGCAATTTCTCATTTTTCTACAATGTTTTTTAATCTATTCTGAAATTCAAATTTTCATGTACAGAAATCTCTCTTACTCTTCTCCAAAGTCGTCTGCTGCAGATTGTTTGTATGATGGGAAGTTTTATAAGGCTGAAATGAGATCGTGTTAATAGAAGTGTTGACACTTCAGTGTGAGAAAAAGTGTGATGTGAAAGCCTTGTTGGTAACTATTATTATTATTGTATTTGTAAATTAATGTGATAAAACAAGAGGAATACAATGAAAATCCTAGTCTATATGTGTGTGTATGATAAACAACAATGTATAGCTCATTTAATGTGGTTAGGGACAGACACTCAATGTATAGCTCGTTTAATATGGTAGGGACAGATACACAACGTATAGCTCATTTAATATGGTAGGGACAATCAGGAATTATCACTGGCAGTGTTATATTGGATACAATGAAAAAAAATTGTTTCCTATTAGTAAATTTTATTAAATGTTTGCTCCAGCTGTGGTAAGGGAATTTTAAAGCACTGCCAAATTTCACTGAAATGCTCTTGTAGTTTTTAAGATGTTTTTGTTTTCTGGATGTCTAACTGATATTAATAAATTAACACTTTCCCACATGCTGTTGCCATCGGATGCCTCTACAGCAGAAGACTTTTTAAAACATTCTGAATAAAGGAGAAATTGAAAGAAGCAATATCTGCCTTTGTCACAATACATTTAACTATATATATTCAATCATTATACTTTCATTCATAAAAAAAAAATCCATTTTTTTGCATTGATGTTTTCAAAGTCTTCTGCTGCAGATTTGATGTATGTTGGAAAGGGTTAATGGTGTCCCTGCCAAATAGAGTGAGCTGATCATGATCACTTCCATCCTGCCTAGCTGTTCCCCTGTGGTAGTTTTGATCCTGGGTCGTACAGGACCAAGGTAATAGAGAATAAATAGTACATCATGCAATAGATAGAATTGAAGCACTGAGTGGTGACAAACACACATTATCTGCTTGATTTTTGAACCTTTTCCCACATGCAGACGCATTTTGTCACATCAACAGTAGACGTCATTTGAAAACATTGCTACAAGATGAAAATTACTCTTATTGAGCAATTTCTTGTTTTACGACAATGTTTTCCCTCATACGACAATTCTGGAGCAGACAACTTTGAACGTATTTTGTCAAAACATAGAAAATCTCCATAATTGAATGGATAAATTATGACTAAAAGTGGAAAACATTGTGGCAAAAGGAGAAATTGCAAGTTTTGTTCAATTTCTTCTTTTGTCACTATGTTTTCAAAAAGCTGTCAGCTGCATAGGCGTCAGAAAGCGTCTATATGAGGGAAAGGGTTAAGTCCATCTGCTGAAGATTTGTCATTTGTGGGAAAGGGTTTATCCATTAAACTAAAGTTGCCTGCTCAATGCTTACATTTCATTTGTTACGACATTAAAATCATGACCATACATTTTACTGATGGGTTTATTTTGTATGCCATACTTTTCATATGGAATCCATTTTTATCATTTTATCGAAATAAATAAAATATATGAATAAATCATGTGAATATGTACAAATTGTACTGCTTTGTTTGTATTGTTTTCTTCTAGTTTATAATATGATATACCTCGGGGCAGAACCTCATAAATTTATCTGCATATCCGTTTTGGGGTAAGGCAAGTTTTTAGCTTGACTATTCGAAGAATATGGAGAGCTATTACTGTCACTTGTGCATCGATATTGCAACTTTTGTTTAAAGTTTTGCATCCAAGACTTTCTCGCAACTCTCAGATGCTATTCCTTTGAAACTTCACACACTTTTTGGACATCATCAAATGACCTTGCGGGACAAGCCCTGTAACTCGACATCAGATTTTGACACGATTATGCCTGTTTTTAGACTTAGAAATATTGGTTAAGGTTTTGCATGCAAGGCATTTTCTCACAAACCACAGATGCTATTGCTTTGAAACTTCACACACTTAGTGGACATCATCAAAGGACCCTTGCAGGACAAGTCCCAAAACTCTTATCCGATTTTGATGTAATGTGTACATGTTGAGTAAATGGTTAACCCTTTCCCACATACAACAACTCTGCAGACGACTTTAAAAACATACTGGAATGTTTTTAATTAAAGTACACTGATTAAAAAGAGTTGAAAACATTGTGACAAAAGGTGAAATTGTTTGTTTTGAGCAATTTCTTCTTTTGTCGACATGTTAACAAAAGGCCGTCTGCATCTCAAAGCGTCTATATAAGAGAAAGGGTCTTATTAAGATTGCAAGTATAAAATCTGTCAAAGAAATGCGAGTCAAGCTACCTACAGACATGCTAAATAATAAGGACAATGAAATTATGGATGAAGTGGATAGATCCCAGTTTGGTACATACCAAAGACTTGTCATAGCATAATTATGTAGATCCAAATTAGGCTGGATATACATAAATTATGTATGTACTGACTAATCTGGATCAACTCATACCTAATGCCTAACAGTTGTCTTTTTTCAAAAAGAGCTTTAACCCTTTCCCAGATATGACAATTCTGCAGCAGACGACTTTGAACATATTTTGTCAAAACATACAAAATCTCCATAATTGAATGGATAACCTATGACAAAAAGTGGAAAACATTGTGGCAAAAGGAGAAATTGCACGTTTTTGTGCAATTTCTTCTTTTGTCACTGTTTTCAAAAAGCTGTCTGCGGCAGAGGCATCAGAAAGAGTCTATATGAGGGAAAGGGTTAAAAAAAAATGAAATTGGAAAAAGGAATATTTCCTAGAAATTGAAGACACTCTGGGACTACTCGTGAAATCATACAAGCCATGCAACATGAAACATAAACTTATGTGAGGTATCCCTAATGAAGATTCATTTAACCTTTTCCCACATAAAAACAAATCATTCTGTAGCAGACTGAAAACATTTGGACACCAATGTGACAAATCTGTATGTATAATTATTGAATAAAGTTGAAAATATTTTGACAAAAGGAGAAATTGCTCATGATGAGCAATTTCTCCTTTTGTCACAATGCTTTCGAAAGCCGTCTGCCTATTTGTGGAAAGGGTTAAAAATAAATGCTTGCATGGCAACTTAAGGTTAGGACACTTCCCCTGTGGCTTAGCCCTTTCACTCATACGACAATTCTGCAGCAGACACTTTGAAAAAATGGTGACAAAAACCAAAAAAATCTCCATAAAAGATAGCTTAATCATTAAATAAAGTTGAAAACATTGTGGCCACAAGGTTTTCAAAAGACGTCTGCTGCTATTGCATCGAAATGCGTCTGCTGGTGGGAAAGGGTTAACCATTTCTCTCATACAACAACGACTACTTTGAAAACACCAAGAAAAAAAAAATTAGAAACTGAATGAAAGGGCAATAACTAAATTGAGATGATATTTAATTGTATAATATTATTGTATTATGGGCAGGTGGCCTAAATACTTAAAATAATATGAAATGTCTGATAAATTGCCCATAATGAGTTATTTGTTGCAATGTCTTCAAAATCTGCCTCTGCAGATGCGTCTCCAATTGGGAAAGGGTTAAAGAATGCCAGTGACTGAACAAGGAAGCTCTGGCCCAGGCTGATCTGGGTCTTCACTGATTTCAAATTCTTGAGAAGTCGGTTACCTGCACTACCACAACATTATATAGGTCGGGCGTACACCAATATTGGCAGCACCCATTGGACAAAAGGCATTACAGATAAACTTTTTAGATTGGGCATGACCCTTATTGACTTTGAGGTAACAGTGAGCACAAAAAGCTTGTCCAATTGATAACTGTAGAATACTTGGCCCTAATGTCCTCAAATTTGGCAGGGAGGTTGATTTTGAGGTCATTGAGTCAAAGGACAAGGTCACAATGACCCTGAACACAAACAGCGTGTACAATTGATTACTGGACAATGCTTGAACCTACAGTACTCAAACTTGGCAGGGAGGTAAGGCATGGCCAGTATGTATATGACCCTTATTGACTGAGGTCAAAGGTCATGGTGACCATCAGCCCAAAAAGCTAGTCCAATTGATAACTGACGAATGATGGGGCCTTATGTCCTCAAATTTTGCAGGGAGGTTGGGCATGACCAGTAAATAACCCCCATTGATTTTGTGGTCATGCAGTCAAAGGACATGGTCACAGTGACAAGTTAAACATAAAAAGCTAGTCCGATTGATAACTGCAGAATGCTTGGCCTTAATGTCCTCAAATTTGGCACGCATAATTTTTTCAATGTTCCTTATAATGTGGCGCTAAAGGGAGCATAAACATTTCATGTTTATGTATTGCTTCCAAATAAAAAATACGAAAAACGCGATAGCGATATATAAGGGGAGGTGACCAATCTAGTCAATCTTGTTGGTTCATGCCAGACATACTAATTTACTATAGTTTGCTCGGTACCAGATTATTTAAGTGGTTGAATAAGCCATTTCAAGATTTGAAGTATAGCAACATGAAACCAGTGGTGCAAAGGTAGAGCGTCGGCCTCTCGTACCAAAGGTCCCGTGATGAGCAGGTTTTGATATTGGGATTTTTCCACGTAAACGGCGCGAGTACTGGTTAAGTCTTGAGGAAGCAGACATCAAGCGTGATTAATATAAGCTGAAAGCTTGTTTCGCAAACGATGTAAAATAAATAAGTGTAAACTAACCCTATCCCTACAGACATATAATGATTCCTTTTCTGCATATAACTTCTGAAAACATTGTAACAAAAGGACAAATTGCTCATAATGAGGAATTATTCAATTCGTCATACTGTGTTCACTTCTATTCAATTATTATACTTTAATATGCAGATATTTCTATTATTTTTGCCAAGATGTTTTCAAAGTTGTCTGCAACATTTTTGTGATATGTGGGAAAGGGCCAACCTTTATTCTGCTTCACTAAAAGCTTCATTGAATTCCAGATGTCAGTTACTGAGAAAAAGAAACCCCCGAGCAAAAAAAAGGCATTGACACACACAAGATAGTGACCTAACACTTTCCCTCATACAACAAATCTCCAGCAGACGACTTTCAAAAACATCTGTGCAAAAGTCTTTATGATCAATTTCTCCTTTTGTCACAATGTTTTCCAAATTTGTATCAAATCAAATAATCAAAACAGTTAAGTGCAGAAAGCAACCACTTCTATATCTGGAGAAGATAGTGCCTTTGTCCAAAAGCCAGTTAGAACTAATTTGTGTATAATGCAATAATGGGGGTTGGTTAAAGAGAATTGGTAAAAGAAAATGAATGATTTCTGTTTTATTTTTTAATAAATGAAAAGACAAATTTACAAAAAATGTACAAATTCACAATAAAATGCAAAACGTTTCGTGTAATAAATGACATTAACACAAATGAAATCTGCTTCCCTAGATAAACTCACATTTGAATCTGTATGTATCAAGAGAGCTGCTACTGCATTGTTTGTTCTCTATAGTTATATTAAAAAAAAAAAAAAAAGTATTCAAAAGTTGTTAGATTTTCGATCCTTAAACATACATGCTCTAGACCAATAAATTATATATATATGATTTTAGAAAGAACACAATAAGCTATAAAGGATCGAGATTTAATCATGAAGATTAGTTTTAAATAATTCATGTACGTATGTCCTGTAGTTTTTAAGTGGTAAATCCCTGTGTTTGTAAGTTGTTCATTAGTGAATCCTGTTTGTTAAAAGACCTTGTGCATCTTCCAATAACTTTTCTGTCCTTTCTCTCTGTAAATATACAAAAATGAAAAATGTTTGAAAACTGTTCTCTCTGATGAATCTGCAGCAGACAATCATGAAGATATATTGAGAACTCTTAACCCTTTCCCTCATACAGACGCTTTCTGACGCCTCTGCAGCAGATGACTTTTGAAAACATTATGGCAAAAGAAGAAATTGCTCAAAACAAGCAATTTCTTCTTTTGCCACAATGTTTTCAACTTCTTTAAGGAATGATACTTTCATTTGTAGAGATATTCCATACTTTTGTGTCACAAAGTCATCTGGTGCAGATTTTCTGTATGTGGGAAAGGGTTAATAAACTACATGTTTTGTCATATATGGAAATCTAGCCCCATTACCTCGTAGCAATGAATGTTTGTCACAAATTACAATGGCTTGATCCTTCCCACATAGACACTTTCTGATGCATCTGCAGCAGTCAACTTTTGAAATCATTGTGACAAAAGGAGGAATTGCTCGTAATGAGCAATTTTTCCATTTGCTACAATGATAACAGCTCTATTCATTAATTGAACTTTTAATTATAGTGATTTTTCCACATTTGCCGGGATATTTTCAAAGTTGACTGCTGCAGATTTGCTGTATGTAAAACAGGGAAAAGGTTCATTCAATTAACATTTTTGTGAAATTATATTGAAATTTTGTCAGCAGTTTCTGTCAAACAGATTTTTTATATAATTTTCCTTTTCATTGCCCTAGCAATCGAAGACGAGATAGTGAAATTATTTGAACAGATTTAAAAAGGGGATCATGCAAGTAATATCCTTGTTAAGTTTTATCCAACTTCAAGCCAATGGTTTTTAAGATATTGTTTTAAAGTAAATGGTTAACCCTTTCCATCATACAGCAGATCTGTAGCAGAAGACTCTGAAAATATCAAGGCAAGAATGTGAAATAATCAATTATTGTTTATACCAGAAAGGTTGATTATTGAATGAAAAGAGATCAAAAACATTGTGGCAAAAGGAGAAATTGCTCATTATAAGCAATTTCTTCTTCTTGCTACAATGTTTTCAAAAGTCGTCTTCTACAGCATTGTTAGAAAGCGTTTGTATGAGGGAAAGGGATAACATGTTTGTTTTGTTTTGTTGGGGTTTCACGCCGTTTTCAACATAATTTAACGTTATGTCACAGTGACCGTTCACTTATTCATGATCCCTGGGTAAACAAACCAGTACTAGGCTAGGAAATGTGCCTTGCTCAAGAGCAATCCACCATGACCACAACACCGCATGGGGATCGAACCTGGGACGTCTGGTTCCAAATCCCTGCCACTTACCATGATGGATTACTGAAAGGGTGAACAACCGAATAGAGATGAGATCCTTATGTGTCGCCCTGTATAGTTAAGTAACATGAAAAATGATGTGAAAATTTAATACATATACTCACATCTAGTTTTTCCAAAGCGTCTCCTTTATCTTTAATATCTGCATAGGCAGGCAGAAGAGCTTGTAATCGGACAGCTTTTAGTGCTGTTGGCTGACAAGCTATAAGATGACTAATTTCTTGGGCCTGCAATTGATACATTTAAATAGTTTTAGTATACATGTAATTCTTAAACCATATCCCCCATACAACAAATCTGAAGCAGAGAATTTTGAAAATTCTTTGCAAATACATGTTTAAGGAAAATATTTCTAAAAAAACATTGCGAGGAATCGCTCATTTATAATATAAGTAAGTTAGAGCAATTTCTTCTTTAGCCATAATGTTTTTGTTATAATTTCTGCTGCAGATGCATCATAATAAAAGGGCTATAAAATGTCCCTTTAAGAAAAATCTGCTGTGAACATATCTTATAATTTGAAAAAAAAATATGTCTGTTGCAGATGCCTCAGAACTTATCTGTATATGAGGGAAACAGATCATTTAGATGTCAGTTTACTGGTCATATCAGACGTGTCCTGTCATTCTTATGTGCATGATGATTAATTGACAGTTTAACGTCATTTTCAGCAGTACTTCAGCTTTATCACAGCTGCCAGTTTGTTTCCTGGCTCTCTGACATCTAGGTAATCCACATAACATAATTCCTGGATCTTAATTTGGAAACCAGTAAAATGTTGAATACTGTACACCGACACTTTCAGGTTGGGTCTCATTTCGCTTACTAAAAATAGCAGTGTTTCATTTAGCTGCACATCCTGAGTCCTAGGCTCATTAAATTTTGCCAGGACTCATTAAAGATCTTTTTTTTTTGTACTGTAGGACTCATTGACTTATGACAAACATTTGGTACGACTCATTGAAAGAAATTTCAAAATGAAACGCTGAAATGGTGATTGGCATTAATTGTCGACCCTTTCCCACATGCAACAAATTTTGAAAACCTTTAAGCAAGAATGTAGAAAACCTAGAACTATCACTGAAGATGATAAATACCCCCTAAACAGCACCTTGACCTACACCATAACTTAATAAGTAAAAGGGCCATAACTCTGTAAAATAACATGCAACCTGTTACCCCTTTAGGATATGCACATCTCCTCTTGGTATAGAAGCTTAAGGTTAAATTTATTGAATTCCACTTAGTGGTTTGTAAGAAATAGGCCGGACAAAATATGGCTTCCGATCGACAGACAGACAGCCCGACACAGTGACTCCTATATACACCCGCTTCTTCGAAGTGGGTATAATTATTGAATAGAGTTGAAAACATTGTGGCAAAAGGAGAAATTGCTCCTAATTAGCAGTTTCTCCTTTTGTCACAATGTTTTCAAACGCCGTCTGCTGCAGAGGCATTAGAAAGTATGTAGGAAAGGTTTAACCCAATAAGATATGACTTACGCGACTTGATTGATATCGTAATCTCATGATTCGGAGTCTGTTTCGGGCTTCTGCAGCTCTGTAAAGACAAGGACATTATTCTATAAATATTCACAAATTATTTCAACCCTTTTTTCCCCAACATGCAGACAGTTTTGAAAGCATAGTGGCAAAAGGATAAATTGCTGCTAATTAGTAGTTTCTTCTTTCTGTTGATTTTTGAACTATTTTAAATAATTATGTATTTTATTTATTTGAATTTTTCAATTTTTTGCTCTGATGTTTTAAAAGTCGTCTTCTGCAGATTATGTTGTATGGAAAAATTTCATTACAGTTAAATGGTAAGTTATCAAAAAATATTCACAATTTCATGCAAATTCAGAGGACGTACAATCTAAGTTGTTTTCCTGATTTTATCTTTAAATAGAATCACATTGAAAACATCTTAGAGCAAGGTGTTAAATCTGGTAAATTTCAGACAAAGAAATTAAAATATAGAGGGGAAAAGAAACAACTGCTTGTTTTCTAGCAAATTCTCCTTTTACCACATTGTTTAAAAAGTTGTATGTTGCGCAGGCATCAGAAGTAGTTATCTACATCAAGGAATGGGTTACCCGATTGATTGATTGATTGATTGATGTTTAATGCCGTTTTCAACAATTTTTCAGTCATATCTCACCTATTAATGTGTTTCAAGGCTTTCTCACACCAGTACTCCACACAACATTCTTTCCAAGCAACTGGCTGCTTTTCTACATAGGCCGTTAGCCTATTGGTGTAAGACAAATGACACTGGTCACAGTGACTTTTGTCAAACGTCAGACAGAATGTTGGCCAAGCTGGGGTTCAAATTCATAACCCCTGGATTGACAGCCCGCGTCGTTCCCGACTGAGCTACCGGGGCTCGTCAATGGGTTACCCGAATACACATGACTAAATTCAAAAACCCGATCATGAAAAACAAACACTTACTTCAACTGTCCAATCAGTTTCTCATGTTTATCTTTCTCTGATACTTCATCTTCGGAGGGTGGGGGGATGATCTCTGAAAAAAAATGTTAAAAACAATCATTAGAAGTGGATGTAGTGGAACCTGTGTATAAAGACCACCCATCAGAAGGCAACAATATGGTCTGTGTTCACAGGTGGTCTTTAATTGCAGGGTCATTTAAGCAGAAAATAAGGCATTGGGAAACTGAAAAGTATTCCAAGGTGGTCTTTTTAGCACAGGTTTGACTGTTTATGATAAAACTGGCAAAATTCCTTAGCCCAGCAGCCTAGATAAGAGGGATTTTATTAGCCTTTTCCCACCAATATCTCTTTGATTACCCAACCAAAACACTATATTGTGGGTACTTAAAAGAATCGTTTCAAATAAAGATCAAAGAATACTTAGTACTTGTCTTATCTAGCTTTCCATCATGCATATAAATGTTCATGCATCTGCAACCGATGACTTTTGAATACGTTGCAAAATGAACAAGAGTGCCAAACAGTGACAAGATACACATGTCAATGAGGCATGACTCAGGCACGACTAAAGTGAATTGGCCAGTTTTTTATCAATAAACATTCCTAGCAAGTTTCATGAAGATTGGATAAGAACTGTTGAAGTTAAAGATCAGACAAGGCCTATTTTACCAAAATTTGGACAATTGAAAGGCCTTTATAAATCCAAAAGTGCCTTTGGCGACTTGGCTGATTATCGAACTTAACCAAGACATTATGCCAACAAAAATATGTACCAAGTTTCATGAAGATTGGATGAAAACTGTTTGATTTACAGATCAAACTTAGCTAAGACATTATGCCCACAAACATGTTCAACAAGTTTGGAGAAGATCGGATGAAAATTATTTGACTTCGAGAGTGGACAACCCACACAGGTGTTCCCATAATAGGTCCCTTTGAGTGTTTAAAATTTGCTCATCATGAGCAATATCTCTGTTAACCAAAATTGTTTTAACTTTATTGAATACCTCAATCCTTTCATTGATATAGATTTTACATATTTTTGCCTTGATGATTTCAAAGTAGTTTGCTGCACATGAACTGTGTGTGTTAGAAAGTGTTGCTTCTAGATGCTACTTCTGTTATAACTGATAATTTGGTATACACCTGTTTTGTGATGAAGTGTTGCTTCTAGATGCTACTTCTGTTATAACTGATAATTTGGTATACACCTGTTTTGTGATGAAGTGTTGCTTCTAGATGCTACTTCTGTTATAACTGATAATTTGGTATACACCTGTTTTGTGATGAAGTGTTGCTTCTAGATGCTACTTCTGTTATAACTGATAATTTGGTATACACCTGTTTTGTGGTGAAGTTTTGCTTCTAGATGCTACTTCTGTTATAACTGATAATTTGGTATACACCTGTTTTGTGATGAAGTGTTGCTTCTAGATGCTACTTCTGTTATAACTGATAATTTGGTATACACCCGTTTTGTGATGAAGTGTTGCTTCTAGATGCTACTTCTGTTATAACTGATAATTTGGTATACACCCGTTTTGTGATGAAGTGTTGCTTCTAGATGCTACTTCTGTTATAACTGATAATTTGGTATACACCTGTTTTGTGATGAAGTATTGATTGTTTGGTGTTTGACGACGCTTTCAACAATATTTCAGTTATATCACAGCGTTTCCTTGGTTGTTACCAGCACTACTGGTCCATTAGTCCATTTATCCTGACACAAACCAGTCAGATGTAATGCTAACCTCGCAACCCTGAGCGTCAAGGAGGGCAGTCAACACTACCATTGGTATGACCCAACCGGGGATCAAACCCAGGACCTCCGGTGCTGAGGCGGACATTATACCACAGAGGTGATGTGATGAAGTTACAAAGATCCCTATTTACATTACACCCTTTCCCTCATATAAACGCTTTTCGGACGCCTCTACAGCAGACGGCTTTTTGAAAAAAACATAGTGACAAAAGAAGAAATTGCACAAAACGTGCAATTTCTCCTTTTGCCACTATGTTTTCCACTTTTAGTCATAGGTTATCCATTCAATTATAGGGATTTTCTATTTTTTGACAAAATATGTTCAAAGTCGTCTGCTGCAGAATTGTCGTAAGAGGGAAAGGGTTAAACTGATATGGGAAGTAAAATTTATATAACATGGTGTATAGTATAATCACATAATATAGCAATTTGTTTTATTATTTTATCAGTCAAAGGTGCTGAAATCCAGGTGGAGATCAAAATTTTGAAATGTTGAAACTTCTGAAAATATTGCGAAAAACAAAGTCAGTAATAAATATTTTGGAAGTAACTGTTAAAAACACAATCAATTAAGAGTCATGAAACGTACACAATTTGGCTCACATGGTTTGTCTACCCAATAAAAATTAAGTATAAAAAAAAAATAAAAAAAATATTTAGATGTTTATTGTACTAAAAAGTGAAATTATTACTCTAGTAGTATTCCAGAATTATGATTCTAATATTTCAAGACAACTTTTGAACAGTTTTAAAACTTTGACTATTATAACTATAGATCTATATTCTGGAGTTCAGGTGACCTTTAGTTGAAGAACAATTATGCCATTCATTAATGATCATCATCACTGTTGTATTACTTGATAATATTGACCTAAACCTGACCTTTGTACAAAGATTCATTTTTACTCAGACAAACATTGTTTCTTCATTAAGTTTAAATTGTTTGTAATACATGTATCTCATCATCCGTATTTTCATAAAATAATAAACAAATTCAATGAAAATACTTGCATTTCATGATGATATACATCTTCACTCTAACGTCAGGAAGAGGTTAATATTTGTTAACCCTTTCTCTCATATCTATATAGACGCTTTCTGACGCATCTGCAGCAGACAGCTTTTTGAAAACACAGTGACAAAAGAAGAAATTGCTCAAAACGAGCAATTTCTCCTTTTGCCACAATGTTTTCCACTATTAGTTATAGGTTATATTCAATTATAGAGATTAAATTCTATTTTTTGACAAAAATTGTTGTATGAGGAAAAGGGTTAAGTAATAATAAAATATATATATTAACTATATGTAAAGCCCTACTTTTCAAATTTCTTTTTCTTGTCTATAAGTCGTTTGGAAGCATTAACCTGTTGTTCCACAACATCTTTAGGAGGGTCTTCATACTGGAATAAAAAAATAGTATTGATTGATTGATTGATTGAGGTTTAACCCCGTTTTTAACAATTTCTCAGTTATATCACGGCGGCCAGTTCACCTACTCATGCATTTCCTGGTTTTCTCACACCAGTACTCCACACAACAAACTTCCTAAGCAACTGGCTGCTTTTCCACATAGACTTAGCCCATTGGTGGAAGATGAATGACGAATGGTGCATTGACTTTTGTCAATCGTTGGAAAGAAAGTCGGCCGAGTCGGGATTTGAACTCACAACCCCTGGATTGACAGCCCGCGTCGCTACCGGGGCTCGGCAGAGGGTCATCCAAGGCAAATTATTTTTAAACAGGCGCATATAACCTTGAACAAGATTTTTAAGGTTTTCATCGTATAAGGAAAAGAAACTAGAATGGAGTTCTCCGTGGAGCACGTGTGTCACCTGCACCTGCTCATTGAAAGTGTGACGGATAAAAAGTGTGACGGACAGATAGACAGACGCCGGAACAAAAAAAAAGTAATCCCTAAGTGCCTACCATGCTACGCAGGGTGACACAAAAATCACCCCCTGGCAGCCATATTTTTCTACGGATTGGAATAATTGGAACAATCTTGGCGAAGGGTCACCCAAGGAACATTTGCACCAAATTATTTTCAAATCTAATCAGTACTTTTTGGACAAGAAGATTCTTATAGTTTGATATTTCCCCCCCTTTTTGACGCCGCAACAACCAATGTTCTACATTAGTTAAATGTCATTTTCACAGCACTAGATGAGAAGCATTTTTCATGCTCTAAAATCCTTATTTGACCTCCAAAACCTATGTTGTGGGTACTCAAAAGAATCGTCTTGTTGAGAAGATTATTTTGAATACCCACAACATAGGTTTTTATGAGTAGTAACGGAGATATCATGGAAGAAAGACCTGTTTACTCCTCCTTATCTAGTCCTCTGCCATTTTCAAAGGTATTTCATATTTCAGTCATATCATGGTGACAGAACACTTACTAATAAGCCCTTGGTGATATTCAGTACTCCGCTAGGAAATGTGCCTTGTCCACTCCAGAGTGATTAATATAACTATAATAAGTGGTAAGAACTTGTTTCAAATTAAATGTAAATAAAAAACTAAATACATAAGTCATAACATATAAAATAATTCCAATGCAATAACACCTCTAATGATAGATCAGACTGCGTGAAAGTCGTCAGTCCTTCAGTCCTGACTGACAAAAATTCATTCGGACCGACACATTTTCAGCCAAAATTTGGTTGAACAAAGATGAAAATATATGAAAAATTAGCTTTTTGACTGACATGTTTAACCCTTTCCCTCATATAGACGCTTTCTGACTCCTCTGCAGCAGACGGCGTTTTGAAAACATAGTGACAAAATAAGAAATTGCTCAAAACGAGCAATTTCTCATTTTGCCACAATGTTTTCCACTTTTGGCCATAGGTTATCCATTCAATTATAGAGATTTTCTATTTTTTGACAAAATATGTTCAAAGTCGTCTGCTGCAGAATTGTTGTATGAGGGAAAGGGTTAAACTGATGTTGTGTTGTCTGATAGATAGATAGATTAGAAGCCTATATTTTATATTTACCGCCAAATATCGACTCCGTTGTTGAGGGGCCAGTTTTTTTAAATCTCTCTCTTCAATTTTCTTCCTATTCTTAGCTTTAAATTTTTCACCATCTTCATCCTGGATATTGAAAAAATAATTTAAATACATGTGAAACATTAAACAGGTAAAAAATCTCCAGAGAACTAGATACGAGGGACGTTTCCCCACAATATTTCTCTTATTACTAAACAAAACCCTATGTTGTTGGTACTCAGTGAGACGATTCTTTTGAGTACCACAACATAGGTTTTCAGTGTCGAATAAGGATTTCAGAAAATGAAAAAACACGTACTCTAAAGCCATTTTTCATTCCTTGATCAGTAAGTGCATGGTAATATCATTAGAAACAAGAGTACCAAACTGTCACAAAATACGCCTGCTAGGGCCATAATCAAAAGTGCCTTTTGTGATTTGGTTTGTTGTTTAATTTGGTGAAGATCAGTGTAACTGTTTGACTAAGAGAGTGGACATGGGTAATTTGACCTTTTTTTGATAATTTTAAAAACGGCCATAATCCAAAAATAGCTTTAAAAGTGATTTGGCTCAGGCTGGTTATCAAACTTGGCCTAGACATTATGCCCACAAACATTTTCAACAAGTGGTAAAGAACACATGAAAACTGTTTTACTAAGGGAGTAGACATGGTTAATTTGTCCATTTTTTCATTATTCAAGGGCCAATTTCCAAAAGTGGCAAATTGGCTGGTTATCAAACTTGGACTAGACATCATCCCAACAGACATTTTCAACAAGTTCGGCAAAGATCCGATGGAAACTGCCCACCGCCCAAAAGGTTGCCCACAATAATTGATCCTGTAATACAGCATGTATTAATATTATTACAGGTCATCTAAGATTGACCGTTGCACCAATAAGTCAAATTGTCTACAAAATCTTGAGGTACCAACATTGGAGATAACCCATATGAATAAACGAGTAAGAGAAGCAGTGATTGCTGAGTGTTACGATTGTATGGAATTTATGAAAAATATTTCTTGATTGAGGAATGTTACATTTACACTAAATAAAGAAAGAAAATAACCTTGGAGACCCTGATCTCCAACATTGCCCTCACACATCATGAAATATGAAAAAATGACAATAAAGATGCTGATGCCTAAATAGGAGGGAATACAAACAGAAATCAAAGTACAAAATACTGAAGGTAGAATTGCGATCGTTTAAGAAGAGATACAGAAGTGCATATCATGCTTACCAACCCTCCAGATTCAATCGTGAGTCTCACGATTTGAAGGGCGTAACCCCACCCCCACGATCGTGAGGAAGAAACTCACGATTTTCGAAAATTCGAAAATTTAAAAAAAAAAAAAAAAAAAAAAATATTTTCTTTTTTTAAAATCAAATCATGAGGATAAATGTACTGAAAATTACTACAATCATTTTCTAACATCAACTTTTTAACATATTGTCACTGATAAAAGGCCCTTTCTTTCAACAAGTTCAAAACAATGTGTGTAGCTCAACTAAATGATTAATACATGCTCCATGTGTCTTTATTCCATTGGTACCCGTGTTTTTCATTCAAAAGTATGTCTATAAATTAAAATGTTGTTAATATATATTAAATATTGAAAGTATTGTACATGTATCCCTGCATAGTTATCTAAATTCCGTTCTATTGTGAACATTTCTACTGTTAAATTCATGGCGCTGAAAATCTCCCCCTTCAAACCCCAATCCCCCACTTTGAGATTATGAAACTCCCCCTTGAGGATGAGAAAAGGTTGGTAAGCATGGCATATATGAATATTTATTTTACCGGTTACATTCAGGCAAAGTTTCAAGTGTGTAACCTTTTCCAGTGCTGAGATTTTGCCTCAACCTGAAACTTTAACCAAAATGTTGACGAACAGACAGACGGAGAGACAGACATCGCCAATCTATAGACCGGAATTGCTAGAGCAATCCGGCCAAAAAAAAAAAAAATCATCAATTTTAGCAGTAAAATCCTGCCAAGAAGTAATGAATTGAGAAAAAAATGTGCTGAGAGGTCCATAATTTCAAATTTGCTAAGATTTGGTCTGTGCAATGAATGTACAAATTGAAAAATGTATTGTTGACATGTATTTTCTACACCATCATTGTAATGTTGTTTATCATAAATAAAATTATTCCTTTTTTTAAATAAACTTTTAATCAAAATGTGTGTCTCAGTGTTGTCTTCTTCAGCAGTTTGACAGAAACAAAGCCTAAATCTGAAATTGTGTCAATGTGTTATTTGTCAACTCTGTCCCATAAGTTTTGCTTGTGATTTGAACTATCATAAAAAAAGCACGGAAAGGGACAACTTTCCCAACTTTGATTAAATATGTTTTCAATTAAATTGTAAAAAATATTTTTCTTGTTTTTTGAAAGTTTTGTCATTATTATTTAAGACGGACATTATATATATACTAGAATAGCCAACTGACTATCATTTGAAAAAGTGTTTCTTATTTAAACCTTTCCCACTTGCATACGTAATTGCAGCCGACGACTTTTGAAAACATTGATGCAAAAGAAGAAATTGCTCATAACAAGCTTTCTCCTTTTGCAACAATGTTTTCAACTATATTCAATGATTACACTTCCAATAAATGTGATTTTCTGTATCTTTGCTCAGATTTGTTTTAATTCGTCTGCTGCAGAGTTTTTATATTGTGGGGTGGGTTGTGATTTGTTATCCTAATGAAACACTCGCCTGCCTGTGCATGTTTTAGCTTAACTTAACTTGTTAATGTTCTTTCCATCATCAACTTAGTCATATGTTAGTAATCAACTATATATGAACGAAATAATCGCGTCAAAATCTTGAATCGCGTCAAAATCATAACGAACAAACTGTCAAAATCTAATTTTGAACTGTGTAATACAAATTTAGAATAAAAGGATGAATCAGTTATGTTGTAACAACCAATATCCGCGGGTCATTTACCTGATTTTGGCCGAAAGAAATGATCGATTTCTTGCAAGATTTATTCGTTGAGGCTAGAAACAAAGTGATAAGCCAGCTAGAAACAAAGCGATAAGCCTCTTTTCCACTTCCTGCCGTAAATTGGCAATTTCATTCTCTGGCCGTATGGTTAAACTCTTTGCCTTACCGTAAACCGTTCTGATTTAAAGAACGGTTGGATATTGGTGAATGACACATGTATTCGTTAAATTATTAGAGCTAATATAGATTAAACACAATACTGATTTATTCGTTATTCGTTCTGCCTATTATAATCAAAGTATTCTAAACGCTTTATAAACAAGTGATTTAAAGCGCTCAAATCATTTGATGAAATTTGTTTCTTTAGACGCGGACCTTGTCGAAAGCACCTATCCAAAATGCAAATCGTTGTCGAAGGAATAGATGGACTGAGAGAAAGAGAAAGAAAGGGCTTAGCAATGCATACTATCTTTATGAATAAGGACATGAACGAATATGTATGGACTAGCGCCTAGAATTTCGTACTAGCCGATCCTTCATTCCACTCGCTTATGCTAGCGGGCGAGTGGATGTTTACATCTCTGCCGAGAGGGTAAAAGGGTTACAATTTACAAAGGGTAATTGCGCGGTGCAGTGCTATATTGGCGTAGTGATATCTAAATAATTGTGTACACTTTAAATATGATATTTTACACTTACAAGACTTGTTATTTTCTATTATAAGCTTGAATAATCGGATTTTTTTTCGTTACTCTATGTTTGCTTTTGTGAGCATTCGTAAATTAGTCAAACCAAAAATTGCACTTAATTGTTGGTGGTGAAGGGCATATACATCACGTGACTTCAAACTCACTATGACTATGGCAGCCTCTGCGCATGCGCAAGTCTACCAAAAAATCAGTAATTTCCACTTCCATCCATATACCAACAGACCTAAGTATCCCAACACTAGAATACAGAAGATGTGGCATCAACGGAGAAAAATCTTATCCAACTAAACTAGAGAAAATAGTCTAAAATTATTAAAATTTAAAAACAAAATAGCCAAGGAAGAACGCACTAATTAAGCTTTGAAGAAGTTAACACGGAACTCACTCCCATTCACAGTTGTAACAGCACCTAGAATCAACAACTTCGAAAGCAGAATCAACAAACATTCTAACAACAACCCCTTCAAATTCAATCCACGTTGCTTCACTTCAAAAAGTACAAGTGGTGCAAATAGAACAGACTGGCCATTAGCAATCTCCGAATAGATTATATAACGCAAGTTACAGGTTACAACATAATTGCATTTCTCTTATTTTCAAACCCTTTGTTGTGGCACATGTCCCCACAACAATGGGTTTGGAGATCAACAAACATGAAATGTGTGACAGTGTAAGATACACAGGTGGACTCTCCATTTTCCACAACTTCAGCAGTTAAAGATCGACTCTAAACTATAGTATTATTGTCTAGTGGTTGTCTACAATGATTGTACTAATTATGCCACCCGGCCGGTTAGCTCAGTTGGTAGCGTATCTGACTTGTGATATGTAGGTCACGGGTTCGATACCCGGTTGAGGCGAACATTCTTTCGGACGATTTTTCCCATTGCCTCTCACCTCTGATTTATGTGAGAAAGTAGTCACTGGCTTCGAAAGAATGTTGTGCAAGTACTGGTGTAGGAATTAAAGCCAGGAAAACATGGGTAGGTGCACTGACCGCCGTGATATGACCAAAGCTGTTGAAAGCGGCGTTAAACTCCAAACAAACAAACAAACAAAACTAATTATGCCCCTTGGTTCAAAATTGGCCCCATTCCGAGTGTCACTTTCTTTACAGATATATAGGGAGAAATCTTCTCATCCACATTTTGCAGTTTTGTTTCAATTTCGTCTGCTGCAAATTTGTTGTATGTGGAATAGGGTAAATAGTCACGCTAAAGGTTGATTTTCTTAACCCTTTCCCACATACAACAAATCTGCAGCAGACAACTTTGAAAATATGAATAATCACTTATTGAAAGTATAATTACTGTAAAATGCTTGTTGATAATATTGTGACAAAAGTAGAATTTTCTCATTATGTCACAGTGTTTTCAAAAGTCGTCTGCTTTAGAGGCGTCAGCAACCGTCTACAAGTGGGAAAGGGTTAAAGCACCGATCTTATAGATTTCACAGCTGATGTGAATGGCATATTTCAATTTATATCAACTGTATTAATTTTTCACAGACCAAAAACAAGACACCTATGCTCCTGCGTGATGTAGATCTTGCTCAAGTTTTACAAATTGAGATAAGTTGCTTTATCCTTTTTCCACATACAACAAATCTGCAACAGACAACTTTGAAAACATAACATAAAAACATTATTTCAAAAAGTCATCTGCTGCAGATGCATCAAAATGGGTCTGTTTGTGGGAAAGGATTTGTGGGCATGCGCAAGTCTACCAAAAAATCAGTAATTTCCACTTCCATCCATATACCAACAGACCTAAGTATCCCAACACTAGAATACAGAAGATGTGGCATCGACGGAGAAAAATCTTATCCAACTAAACTAGAGAAAATAGTCTAAAATTATTAAAATTTAAAAACAAAATAGCCAAGGAAGAACGCACTAATTAAGCTTTGAAGAAGTTAACACGGAACTCACTCCCATTCACAGTTGTAACAGCACCTAGAATCAACAACTTCGAAAGCAGAATCAACAAACATTCTAACAACAACCCCTTCAAATTCAATCCACGTTGCTTCACTTCAAAAAGTACAAGTGGTGCAAATAGAACAGACTGGCCATTAGCAATCTCCGAATAGATTATATAACGCAAGTTACAGGTTACAACATAATTGCATTTCTCTTATTTTCAAACCCTTTGTTGTGGCACATGTCCCCACAACAATGGGTTTGGAGATCAACAAACATGAAATGTGTGACAGTGTAAGATACACAGGTGGACTCTCCATTTTCCACAACTTCAGCAGTTAAAGATCGACTCTAAACTATAGTATTATTGTCTAGTGGTTGTCTACAATGATTGTACTAATTATGCCACCCGGCCGGTTAGCTCAGTTGGTAGCGTATCTGACTTGTGATATGTAGGTCACGGGTTCGATACCCGGTTGAGGCGAACATTCTTTCGGGCGATTTTTCCCATTGCCTCTCACCTCTGATTTATGTGAGAAAGTAGTCACTGGCTTCGAAAGAATGTTGTGCAAGTACTGGTGTAGGAAAGCCAGGAAAACATGGGTAGGTGCACTGACCGCCGTGATATGACCAAAGCTGTTGAAAGCGGCGTTAAACTCCAAACAAACAAACAAACAAACAAAACTAATTATGCCCCTTGGTTCAAAATTGGCCCCATCCCGAGTGTCACTTTCTTTACAGATATATAGGGAGAAATCTTCTCATCCACATTTTGCAGTTTTGTTTCAATTTCGTCTGCTGCAAATTTGTTGTATGTGGAATAGGGTAAATAGTCACGCTAAAGGTTGATTTTCTTAACCCTTTCCCACATACAACAAATCTGCAGCAGACAACTTTGAAAATATGAATAATCACTTATTGAAAGTATAATTACTGTAAAATGCTTGTTGATAATATTGTGACAAAAGTAGAATTTTCTCATTATGTCACAGTGTTTTCAAAAGTCGTCTGCTTTAGAGGCGTCAGCAACCGTCTACAAGTGGGAAAGGGTTAAAGCACCGATCTTATAGATTTCACAGCTGATGTGAATGGCATATTTCAATTTATATCAACTGTATTAATTTTTCACAGACCAAAAACAAGACACCTATGCTCCTGCGTGATGTAGATCTTGCTCAAGTTTTACAAATTGAGATAAGTTGCTTTATCCTTTTTCCACATACAACAAATCTGCAACAGACAACTTTGAAAACATAACATAAAAACATTATTTCAAAAAGTCATCTGCTGCAGATGCATCAAAATGGGTCTGTTTGTGGGAAAGGATTAAATCAGTTGAAAGTGTTCAATTCTAATTGATAATTGTGGAAGACATAATTAGCAGTTAAACTTGAATAATTTAAAAGAGAGGTGTTATTTAAAGATTGTTGTATCTATAAGTGTTGAGGAAACTGAAAATAGCCAGCATCCACAGGTATTTATAGACTGGCATCAATTATGTAGAGAAAATTGCTTTTGGAATTGTCTTCTGTTACATGTGGAAAAGGGTTATGCTTTGTTATAGCAATTTATTAGTGTGTTATAGCATGACTGATTTATTGATTAAGAAATAAACTATCAACAACCGTGGGTTATTGGCGAATAACCAATGGTTTGGAGTTCTGATGCGCAGGAATTAACCACGAAGGCCTACGGCCTGAGTGGTTAATTACAACGCATCAGAACGACAAACCATTGGTTATTCGCCAATAAACCAAGGTTTTTGATAGTTTCATTTCGATTCTAACATGACCCGACACCTTAACAAAGGGAAATAAATGCACTATTTAGCAAACCAGTTTACCCACCAGTTTGCTGTTCCATCAAGTGTGACTACCCACTGCATTATACGCATAACTGCAGAAAAAAACGACAAAGAGGGGTAGACTCAGCAACAAGACAGTGTAATTTTATTATATGTATAGAATGAGTGTAGTGGAGCAGAATTATTCTATTGTGTTCTACGGAACGAATGTCTACAGGGTTATTGTGTCACAATGTGTCCGAAAATTCAGCGATTTGAGGACAAAGAAATTTTGCTGAAATTCCCCACACTTATAGAACTCAATGTGATCTAGATCTGGGCGTGTTCGTTATATCTGGGAAAAATCTAGTTTCAGAGATTTTTGAGGTTAAAACCTGAAAAATCGTCATTTTCACAACATATTTCTGTATATCTCGCACCAGCAAATAACGGAATCAGCTAGAAACCTGAAATTCAACCTAAAACTTGTCCGAGATCCAGTGCAAACAACGGTGTGTTTAGATTTCTCATACATTTAGTTTGGATTCTTGGAGAAAGCTTTTAAGAGGGGTTCTTAACTTAAATTTTTTCTGTGGGCGTGACTAGGAAAGTGACGTCACGTGAGCGGTTTGACGTCATAACGTTACAGTGGTGCAGAGGTAGAGCGTAGGCCTCTCGTATCAAAGGTCCCTGGTTCGCGTCCCGTGATGAACGGGTCCTGTCTTTGAGATTTTTCCACACAAAACGGCACGAGTACTGGTTAAAAGTCTCCAGGAAGCAGACATCCAGCATGATTAATCCAAGCTGAAAGCTTGTTTCGCAATCGATGTAAAATAAATAAAAATAAAATAAATAAAAAATATCGAGTCAGCCATTGCAGACGACGTAGTATACACATGTATGTTTCTTTACATCACGTGACGCTGAATGACAGGCTTATACGTGGGGGGATAACTGGAATAGCCAATGTGAAAAGTAGTGCATTTCCATTGGTTATTGACGAATAATCAACGGTTATTTTCTTCGCTCTCTATAGGCAAGGAAAACAACATCATGTTAGAATTTGGGTTAAACACCATTTTGAAAAGGCTAGCCTGTAATAAAGTCCTATCAAAAGAGAACAGCACGGCAATACTTTTCATAGCTACATTTGTTACCAACGACATATATACGTTTTAGGCAATGTTTGGAGCTCGACGATATATGAGCCGTCCGACGAGAAAATTAACATTTTGATCTCTGCGTAATGTATCGACCAAGATCAGCCTGCGCAGTCCGAACAGGCTAATCCAGGCCGACACATTCCGTCTCGGGGTGGATAGAGGAATAGAGTAATGATTCCTGAAACAAAAAATCAACAGGAGGCGAAATGTGTCTGTCCGGGTTAACCTGCTCGGCAGATTCCACAGTGTTGTTTTTTTCGTTTTCATATTCGAATAATCGGAAATCTACTGTTCCGGATTGAAGAAATAACGGGTGCATAAATAGCCGAGTTATCATAAGCTGTCTTTTAAGATAAGAGATGCATTACTCATTTAATATAATGTGATAGTAAATGCCTGCAAAACATTGTACATCATGATTGGATTACATGCACAAATATTCATAGATTGACTGCATTAACAGCAATGTGTGTAGCCATTTACTAAATGTATTCCGTTAACACATAGGACACCCAATATTCAAATAATACGTACGACTTTCCCATATTTACAATCAGTGTCCTGGATTGAAATTCAAAGACAGGGATGTCCATTATTCAACATAAGGGGTATGATAAACTCTAATATGGTGCAATATTCACGAAATCCTTCAAGTCGGATTTGGCAGGATGCGTAACACAATAGGCAGGAAGTAAGCCCTTCAACCCACTTGATTGTGTGTATTCGAGTGTTTTTGAAAAGGGAAATAACGAGTCATCCGAAAATTGGTTCTTCGTCAACACAAGACGGTGTCCCCCGTTTGCAGTATTTATTACTTTACATAACGAATTGGGATCTAGAGTAATTCATTCCATGGTATATAATACCATTTTCTGTTAAACCTTCTTAAAGTTTTATGCACAGACGACTGTGTAATCATCCTGGCAAAATTATGAAAATATACAGGAAATGTTATCCACAGACGACTGTGTAAACATCCTGGCAAAAATATGAAAATATATATTGAGAAATGAAAGAAATATCGTCGAATAGAGTTGAAAAAACCTTGTGACAAAAGAGGAAATTGCTCATTATTGGGGAGTTCTCCTTTTACCACAACGTTTTCAAAAGTTGGCTGCTGCATCGGAGAGCGTCCATAAAAATGGTAAAGTATTAACCGTATTGAATTTGAGGAGTAGTCTGCTTCGAAATTATCTATTGACGAAATGTTTATCTATTAAAAGTGTAAAACATAGTGAGAGAAGGAGACACTTATGTATTTTGCGCAACATCTGCTTTTATCTACGTGCTTTCCAAAATAGTTCCTACAGAGGCGTCTCATGTGTAAAACCAAGTCACCAACGATGAGGATAAAAATATAACTAATTAAACACGTTTGTGTTGTGTTTTATTTATATATGGCATTTTTACCAACAACAACAACTATGTTGTGCTCACAGTTTACTAAATTTGACATAAATGTGGCCGCAGTCGGAGATTATAAGCCCAATTCATTAAAATCAATGTTGCGAAACAAACTTTTCAACTATACACAACCGTACTAATATATCTACATAAGTACAACTAATGGAAACTGCCCTTTACAAACACCAACATTTTATAACTCGAGTGTGTATACGTTGTTTCGCTTGAGCATTCTACCGTTTAAATCTTAGGTCGAACCCGACCGAGGTTCAAACCCTGGACTATTGCTGCAGAGTCGGACGGGATAACGGGAATATGAGGAATATGACAAAATGTTTGACCATATTTCAACAAAAGGACTGTTTATGCATGCCGTGTCTGTATCATGTCTTGACTAAACGGCAAACGCTATCGTTTGTAAGGATGATATAATCTTGGCTAGAGATAGCACTATCAATAATGTAATATGAACTGATATTGGAACAGTATACCTTACTGAAATCTCAACGCTTTACCCATCTGCATTTCTTGACTTATTCAACAAATAGTTAACCTTTCGCTGCCAAAGGCAATGAAAGGCTTTTGAAAACAATGCAGATTCAGACAACAGCTCGTTACGAGCTGTCTCTCCTGAAATATGCATTGCTTACCCCTTATACATTAGATTTTACCAAATTTCCTGTTGGACGAAACATGGTGTAATCCAATTGTTAACATGGTACAGCCGACTTTGTGAAATTTGTGAGATTACTCGAAACAGTGAGGCAAGAGGAAAAGCTTGCCTGAAATAGGCAATTCAATTTCAACTTGTGTACCAGTGTGCTACTTTTCAATAACACTACTAACTACTTAATGAGACTTACCATAGGTTTGCCTTCATATTTTTAATCTCGTCTCCTGCGTATTCATGTATTTTGGAAAGGTTACACACGTGTTTCCTTCCTCGCCACATAGCATCCAAACGTCGGAAGTATGGGAAACAGGTTATTCTTTCTAAAGATGCTCAAATATGGCTTGATTAGCGGTTACGGGGAGTGCAATTTGGCAATGCACACGTCCTAGTAGAGTGCTCATTCAGGGATCATAGACTAGTGAACTGTCATCGTGCTATAACAGAACCTCTGTTTTCATAATGCGTTAAACCCCAAAAAGCTACGCAGTTTGACAGAGAAAAGGTTTTCAATGAACGCTATGAATGTGTTTGCGCAAAGTAAATATGGACTCTTGATGTTGGTTAATACCAGGGATAGTAGAAAATACACACACGTCGCTGCACACCTGCATTCCGGTGAAGAAGATGACGAATACAAAACAATCGGGTTTTCCCACTCTGATTTCATAACTGATCTTGAAAATGATATGAAGTAAAAGGAGTGATTAGCGGACATGATTTACGTTCGCATTGCGCGGCGGAGGCTGAAATGGATATTTATAAATACATAAGCATGACAGTGTTTAACCCTTTCCCAGATACAACAAATCTGCAACAGACGACTTTGAAAACATAATGACACAAACATAAACAATCTCCATAAAAGAAAGCTTAATTTTTAAATAAAGTTGAAAACATTGTGGCCGAAGGAGAAATTGCTCATCATGAGCAATTTCACCTTTGGCCACATTTTTTTAAAAGTCCTCTGCTGCTATTGCGTCAAAATGCGTTTGTAGGTGAGAAAGGGTTACATAAATCATTAGACATTTATTTGAAAACTCGACCACGGCATATCACATGAACACATAGCTTATAGAGCCTACGACCAACGATGCTCCAGATCAGCAACAGCCTTAGACCCGTCTAATCACGATTATCCCTGCTCGGTCGCTAGTCGTAATTCCTTCAGAACAGACCAAGTCCAGATTATTGCCGTAAAAACAACATGGATGTAATTTCAGTTTTGTTACATAGTGTTTTTACGTGTCTCGTGGTCCCAACTATCGTTTGAAGTGTGAAATAGAACGATAGGTAAACAACACAAAAACAGAGTTGCTGATTATCATATTATAGATTGTGGGTTTGAAGCTTGAAAGGTCCTAACGTTCTCCCTGCGTGAACTTCCCAAACACCGTAGACAAATGTTTGAACATCACATGCAAACACTGGTAACCTTTTACCACATACATGAGCATCTGATGAAGAATACTTATGAAAACATATTTGGTAAAAGTATAAATTGGACTTGATGTTTAAATGCGGTAAATGGTTATTGTAAATGTATAGTAATTTTAATTGCAATGTATTCATAAGGCTATCACCCCGACAAAAGCTCGGATCAGCGTAAGCATGCTGCACAGACACTTTGGATTTTCTGTTTCAAGAATCAATACTCTATACGTCTATTCCCCTGAGACGGAATGTGTCGGCCCGGAATAGCATTCGCGGACTGCACAGGCTTATCTGGGTCGATATATTACGCAGAGTCCATATTGTTGGTTTTCCCGTTGAACGGCTCAAATGTCATGATCAGGTGAATATTGTCGAGTAATACCATGGTTGACATTTGAATCAATGTAAACAATCGATAAGCATAACGCGGGAATCACCTGTTTGTCATCGAAATATCGAAAACCCGACTTGTTATCAGTGGAGCGATAATACTCTATATGGTCCTCTTGTGTTATCGTGTCAACGTTAAGCATATCAGTCTATTTAGAGAACCTGCATTGCATCATTCTTGCGTTTTTAATTGATTGATTGATTGATTTGGGATTAACGCCGCTTTATTGACACTTGTTTTTACTGGCTTTCTCACACTAGTACCCAGCACAACAGTCTTACCTAGTAATTGACTACTTTTCCATATAGACTGGAAGACGAATGGCACTTCGGAAAGAATGTTTGGCCGATCTACTGTTCGAACTTACATAGCTTTGACCTACATCCCGAGTCACTACCGACTTAGCTTACAGGGCTCTCAAGGCGCAATGGCTTTCACCTTCACGAATATATCTTATGGGCTTTCATCCGAACCAAATAGAAATCTGGGGTACTTGTTCATGTGCTATTGAATATATATGAAACAGTTTGATTGTGAGTAGGCCATCTTATTCTCTTATTCAGGTAATTTCAAGGTTTCTATCACGCTTTGGGCTACACAGCCATACGCAATCCTCTGTTATCTCTGTGTACTTGGCTTCCTTTTGTATATGTGCACCTTGGTGATAATAAGACACCATTTGACACGCATACTATTTCGCCTCGTGTACTAAAGATACGCAAATGCATTGCAAATGCATACTTGCATGCTTCATTCAAGATATGTTGTGTGTATGTCTTATTCTAAGCATTGTATTCTGACATTATATTGAATTGTGAAGGCTAAACCGTATTGGACAAACATAGAAACTAAACATCGTTTTTTTACACTAATCGATTGCGTTTATCTGAAATAGAATTACGTATAATTAATGTATTATACTTTCATGCATTCAGTCGCTTAACGTTTATCAAAACTTTTGAAAGACAATTTGTACATGGAGATGTAAATTTTAATATATGTTCAATTCATTAATTTTAATTGACATATAACCTCGACATATTGTCACCAAAATGTACAATTCTTTTGGCCTTTCGTAGTACCATATGTGTTTGTTACAATTTAACATTAGATAATAATGACAACATATTTCATTTGGGTTGCATGTTTAACTAAACGCCGGAAGCTTCACAAATTGCAATCTATATATGATCACGGCACCCGAAAACCAATCCCAGGGACGCTCCGACCAGCGGGGACACAGGTTGATCTGTACCTTCCCTGTTAACCATGTGGTCGCGTAAAAGAATCCTGTAAACATCTGGATAATGGTTATATAAAGAAAACGACACTGATTGTAAATGCCGCTAATTACATTATACAAGAGGACATCGATGGTCCTAAATCGCTCTCCTGATTTAATAGAAATCTCAGTTTTCAATATTCTTACAATATGCATACAAGGAAAACAAGCCCCCTTGTGCTTTGATCATATTTATCAATGGATTGTAATAATTTCAACAATCCTGGAATAGGGTCACCCAGGGAATATTTGAGTCAAATCTTTTTAAAATCAGGCCTATAAGTTTGTACAAGAAGATTGTTTAAAGTTTCACGATATATACATATAAGGAAAACAAGTTTTTCCCCTGGCGGCTATGATTTTCAACAGATCGGAATAATTTAAACAATTTTGGAAGAGGGTCACCCATGCAACATTTGTGCCAATAATTTTCAAATCGGACAATTTTTTGGACAAGAAGATTGTTTAACTTTTCACTATGCTCTTATAAGACATACAAGCTCCATCCCCTGGTGGTCATGTTTTTCGACGGATCGTAATAATTTGAATAATCTTGGTAGAGGGCCACCCAAGGAACATGTGTGCAAAATAATTTTCAAATCGGGTCTGTACCTTTGAACAAGAAGACGTTTACAGATTTGACAATTTCTCCCTATTCTGTTGCCGCAGCAACCAAATGAGAGCCACCTAGGGAATGGACGCCGGACGGTGAGTTATCAGATTAGCTCACCTTGAGCACTTTGTGCTCAGGTGAGTTTAAAATCAGAAAGCCGGTGGCCCTTTAGATGAATAAATCGCTTTATTAGCTATTTTTCATATAGAGACGCTTTCTGACGCCTCTGCAGAAGACAGCCTTTGAATACATTTTGCTAAAGAATACAATTACTCCTTATTCAATAATAATACTCCCATTTCTGGAGATTTGCCACTTTGACATGTTTTCAAAGCCGTCTATTGCATGTGTGTCTTGTGTGGGAAAGGGTGTAAAGTAAACTGTTCAGGAAATCCATTCTTGTACATATTATACATATTTAATAGAATGCAAATATTGGGACAGTGCATATTTCGTCATTTACAATCAATTAGCATATGCAAATACGAGGGTTGTACGTACATTACAGGCAATCTGTCGTGATGCAATATTACCCAAAATAGTCTAATTCAAAGTCTAGATGCGGCCTTGAACTTCCTGCTCACGACGTTTGCGAAGTTTGGTCTGTCTATACTTGAGGTATTATCTCCCTCTATACTGTACACATATCAATTCTATATAAAGGGAAGAATAACCCCTTAACCCATATCCTGAAAAACGCTATGGATTTGCGGCTGATAAAGACCAAGATATCAGCATCTGGTTTTGCATTGATCGCTTCTAAAATCTCAATCATTGACCAATCTATGCCAAAACAATACAATAATGCTCCTAACGAATGACGAGAAGGAATGTTTCTGCAGTAGGATACAATTAATACCAATGAGTCAATCAAAGAGGGAAGACTACAGGATAAATATAAAAAGGCACTGGCATGTAATTGGTCTAGTGTAGTTGTAGTTTATGTCCTACAGGCCTATTGAGGTGTATGCAACTTTGGAGACTACCGCATCAAACTCTCTTGAATCTAATAGATTGAAGATGTCTTTTGCATATTTCAGCTCGTAAAGAAAGCAGTTGTTATTGATGTCACACTTTGGATCACTACACTTCTAATCTGCTGAATGATACACGTAACTGTCTGGAACTTCTGTAAAAGTTATAGACCAATATAATCATGCATATGATTACGGAGTAGAGCATTCTCTCCCCATTAGTAATTCCCTTATAAATCTTGCTCATGCATAACGATGCAAAGTCTATTCATAAGCCAAGGGTTAAAAATACAATCGTGCAATCATAGCAGGATAAGGATTACCGTTTCTCGTCGTCTTTTTATATGAGGGTTCACTGCCTTATCAAGCCGGATTTCCTGCGATACAGTCTTAAGTCCAAATGCGGTGAATTACCCTTTCTATCATCCACTTTACAGAGATACATGCATATCATCCACATATTACATAAAAAAAAAACTGTTCCATATGAAACTAGGCTGGGTCTGTAACAGCATCGACATTTGCTTCTCATAAAATAGATCGATATTGGTTACACGACCCTAGTTAGATATGCATATACATACAATAACGATTTTATAAGTAAAGGGTGTATTGGTCTTTGACCCGCAGGTATCCTGAGCGAGATTAGGATGAGGCTATGTATGTCAAAAAGATACTATTTACATTAATGTTGACAACAATGAGCACGAGGAACACATCGGTAGGGTTACACCCTCAGCTCTGAGTTAGATTCTTTAGTTAAGCATAAATTACGACTATTACTCTAGAATGCAAGGGGTCGGATGAGACCGTGTAGATAATCGTACTATGCTCGCGTGAGTCTTCACTGGTCACATACTGTTGTATTTAGGACACTTTCCTGGTGTCTCATCACGAAGTAATTTGTTCAAATCGAATTCATTATCACACAACTTCCTCATTAGAATATCTCAAAAGATTATGTTAACTAATTTGTTTCTCGTCTTTTTTCCGAATAATTAAATGTAACCGCAGTCTCGGCGTAGTTTTACGTAATTGTGTTTATTGTTATCTTATTTTATTTATGTTAAGCAGACTTTTTTGGGTAAAAACCAAGAATAATTATCTAATTAACAGCTATCCAAAATTTCGAATTTAATCAATATTTCAAATAGGTATAGTTTGACATCATAACTTTTACAAGTATCGGTTAAGAGACAAACTGATTGTGTATAATATTAAATCAGATGAGCAGATGCGCCAATACCTAGTGGAAGACATTTGACCCGTTCAACGAGAAAACCAACACTTAGGACCCTGCGTAAAGTATCGACCCGGATCAGCCTAAGTTGCCGCGCAGGCTAACCTAGACTTGTTTCGCAACCTATGGATTTTCTGTTTCAGGAATCATTACTCTATACCTCTATCCCCCTGAGACGGAATGTGTTTGCCCAGAATAGCCTGCATGGACTGCGTAGGCTGGTCTGTATCGATACATAACGCAGAGTCTACACTGTTGGTTTTCTCGAGTTGGCTGACTTTGAATGGTATTAAACCAGCACTATATAATGTTTAACTTGGCAGATGCCTTGTGAGAAAGCCTGTGCTAAGAGACTTAGGGGTTGGCAACGTAAGGTCTATATCGTACTCTAAACTACAACGTCAACTCTTGGAACAGAGCACCTTGTCATTAAAGAAGAGCCCCTGATGCATGTTCAGATTTCGGCTTTCTTAAAATATTTCAAAGAGAAAAAAGTACAATTTGCAATTGAGACCAAAATACGAGTCTAAACTGCTTGGAAAGTTTCCTGTTTGGTTTCAAACCCGTGTTAACAATGGCGTATTTAGTGAACACATTCATAGAGTAACATGCTAAATGATCATTTCTTTTTAAGAGCTTATTCTTTCTATAACGCTGAGATGTATTTGCAAATAATCCTAAGAAAACCATTGTTTCAGTTTTTAATAAATAGAAACCCAGTTACACTTACATACGTGTCACATTCTTATATCCAGGTTGAATCTACTGAGCGATTAAAACGTTTGAAGAAAATACTCTTATTTTTCTTGAGATAGATATGGCTTGACATTATATACTTACACACATCAGATAAAAGGCAAAATGCCAATTTGGCCAAAATCAAGAGCACTCCATTGTGTGAAACATTTTCACTTGCTGGCCTTGTTTGTCCACTTGACCATCTGAAACAAACTGATGATTTTGTTTATAAATTTTGAAAACAAATCGGGGATTACACATTGTTAATTAACTTTGATGACCACAATCTTGTGGATAAAACTTGCGAAACTTGAACAGGTTTGGCCTCAGTTTTCCCTTTTCACTATTCCTATATTCCAGACGCTTTCTACTCATCCTTTTAAAATAAACTTGAAAATTCAGTGGGAAAATAGTATGAATTCATAATGGACTATAAGTTAAAAAGTGCGCAGTCAGAGCCTGATCTAAGCCGTTTGCAATATGCATTTTACACTACATGTACATATAACATCTGGTTTGTTAATAACTAGTTATGATTCAAAGACAAAAACATTGATTACGTAAAATAGACATGTTATTAGATTATAAATTCGTCGCTAACGTTTTCCAGGTTATAGACAACTTCTGATGTATATGCTGTCTCATTTCGTTTAAAACATTGTGGGAAAGGAGGTATCGCTCGAAAAGATAAATTAACCATAGTCTTACTGTGATTTTAATATGCGTTTCACTAGTTCCGCTGGTATGTTTTGTTCGTAAAGCAGACGAGAACTGAACTATTATATAAGGTAAATGGGTTACGAGATTGATATTGAAGTAAACATAGATTATGATATTTACATGCTAGATCCCGTGCCTGGGTTATCAAACCAACATATCTGGATGGACTTTGTGCATAACTAGATAGTTATTTAATCTGACACTTAAATCAACTCTTATCCCCTCCATGGAAGACAGTGGTGCAGAGGTAGAGCGTCGGCCTCTCACATCAAAGGTCCCTGGTTCGAGTCCCGTGATGAGCGGGTCCTGACTTTGGGATTTTTCCACACAATCGGCGCGAGTACTGGTTAAGTATCCAGGAAGCAGACATCAAGCGTGATTAATATAAGCTTAAAGCTTGTTTCGCAATCGATTTAAAATAAAATAAATAAGTTTAAACTAAACTATCCCCTCCATAACCCTGGACAAAGTAAGTGTTGAATTTGACGGTCTAAATTTCATGCACTTTTCTTGGATATTTATGTTTTGTTTACACTCGTCTTTCTTAATAGTCGAACACAGGACCCAGGGGCGGTTGAACTTGTATGTCATGAATGAAAAACTCAACAATAGCTTCATTGATACAGGGGCATTTTATTTCAAATGCCTAGAAAAAGTGTAGATTTTAAAATATACACTGTACGACATTGGTGAACTGTGTAGAGCTTGATCATGGATGCAACGAATGATCTAGATATATAATGATAACAAATATACTATGGTGTGTTTTCCACTATTGTGACATACGCAAATACGCGTCTCGATGGTGTAAAAACTTAACGACTCAAACTACTTTTACAAACAATGCTTGGTCTGTGTGTGTTTTTTATGGCACATGTTATTATGTTATCGTAAAAATGCCTTCATTTTTAGAAATCTAAATCGATTTATAACGTGTTTGTCTTACATATATACAAATACATTTATCTAACTGAATTTGCTTCTAAGGTGTTGTACTCTACTTTCAACAGTTTTGCAGTTTTCACGGCGTTTCTTTGGTTAGTTACCAGTAATATATATCCTGGCACCTGTTAGTCAGCCGTAATAATAATAATCGCAAATTCCTGAACGCCAAAGAGGGAAAGTCAGTATCACCATTTTCAAATTCTCGTAAGGCAAAACCATACCGTAAATTGATATCACAACTTGTTTTCGATTTCATTTCTGTTGGTTCGCTTTTCTATTAAGAATCAAAGCCAACAATAAAAGGCAAACTTACTAATCAGATTTTGAATTCAACGATTTGATTTCTGAAATCGTTGATAATTTGTAAAATTTGCTTTTGTATATAGTTGAAGAGGGCTGCACGACAATGCTTATTCTCTATCAATATTGATCAAACATCGTTTCAATCCCTTTTCTATTATACCTCGCAGTGCGTGTTCTAGCTACTCAACACACCATTCTTCAAAGGCAATTATACCTTCCTGTATAAACTATTTGGCCAATTAAGGGTACGATGAATGTCGCTAGTCACAGTGACGTTTATAATCATTGGTAATAAGTAATGACTGACCCCTGGATTTGGACTCGCGACATCCATAAGTAGCCCCGGTCGTTACCGACTGAACCATCTCCACTCGGCCCTATATATGAAGGCAAAGTGTACGACGACTCTTCAGTCCTGTTTGATAACCATTATCGGCCCCTTAAGATAATTATTGAAATATGTAATCTGGCAGTTTGAAGTAGTTGGAGCAGAGTCTTTTTATCAACAGCAAGCAGGCAACCTAAGAACAATTTGTTTTTTTGTCCATACTATAAAAGTGATTGATAAACTGACGTATTATGACTATTTTGGTAGAGGTGACTCCGGCGTGTATAAAACACATACTAATCCCGTTACGCTTACTGTGTCAAGTGCGTTTTCTCGGGTTTTACTATGGCTTTTTACAAATATCTTATTATTTGCATGGATTTTTTTAAAAGAAATATTGTGGTGACCCTTTCCGAAAGGTATACGCATTTTGACACATCTGCAGTCGACGACTTTTGAAAACATTGTGACAAAAGGAGAAATTGTTCAAATCGAGCCTGTTGTCACAAAGTTTTCATTTTGTTCAGTAATTGTACCTACACAAATAGAGATTTTCCATAGTTTTTAGTAGACATTTCAAAGTCGTCTGCTGCAAATTTGTTGTACTTGGGAAAGGGTTAAGTTCAAGCAGTTTATTTTGACGGAAACGAACTAAGTTTGCATTCGTGCCAATTATATGTACAGAAAGGCTGTGTGAGAGAGGGTTGAATTGGTACACTATTGTAATGCTCATTTCCCTTAATCTTATTAAAAGCAAACCTTAACGTAGCTGCATTAGCAAACACTCGTATCTTGGTCTGATTTTAGTTAGATTAGGGTCTGTAAACAACGTTTCGGATAATTCTCTAACAGGCAAATCAACACATACTTTTACAAAAACGATCCTGTAACACATTTTAACTGTCTTCTACATACACCAAATGTACAGCGAAAGACTTTGAAAACAGCAAGGCAACAATGTAGAAAATCTATATAAATGAAATGAATAAAGTTGAAAACATTGTGGCAAATAGAGAAATTGCTCATTGCTGCAGAAGCGTTAACATGCGTCTATATGGGAAAGGATCAATATAACCTTCAGACTTATGTTCAGTGTCGCCTGCTTTAAAAACAAACGAGGACAAAACGTTTACTTTTTGGTAATTTGAAACTTTGATACATAGTTGTGGGTAAAGAGCAATTTCCTTCTTTTGTCGCACTAATAGAAAAGCAGATCTGCTGTTTCAGAGGCGTTGAATGTCGTATGTTACAGGTAAAACGTTAACCATTTCCCACATACGACAATTCTGTAGCAGACGACTTTGAAAACAAATTGGCAAAAATGTGAAATATATCCATAAATGAGAGTTTAATCATTGAATAGAGTTGAAAACATTGTGGCAAAAGGACAATTGCTCATCATGAGCAATTTCTCCTTTTGCAAACAATGTTTTCAAAAGTCGTCTGCTGCAAATGCGTGCAAGTGGGAAAGGGTTAAGACACTTAACATGACAGTAATAAAAGGAACATATATCATGCACTCAAGCATGGGGTAAAATATATCTTTCCTTATAACGTCTTCTTTACCTTGCGTATACTTACTATAGTCCTTACTTTGTTTTCTTTATGTTGCTTCAATAAACTACACATTGTTTTCCAGAACGAACTGAAGTGAAGGCCCCTTCCTATAGTGACGTAAAAGCGAAGTTATTCTGGAGAATATAATCATCACTTAAATCAAGCAATTTCAAATAGTATTAATACAGGCTTTCTCTACGGTAATTGCTTTTTAAAATTCGTTTGACCTAAAGATAAGTGTCAAAAATGCCTTCTTTTTTGATTAGGTAAATATATGGGACATGTCATAAGAATATGTTTATTGACTTATATATGGAGAAAAGAAAGTGCTTAGTATAACAAACTTATATGTCATCTTAAAACATTTAATTTAGACCTATAAAACGAATGCTTATACAATGTTAGAACTATTGATCCATCTAAAGACGGTTAATGTTGATCTCGAACAGTGTTTTGAAATAGAACACATTTTACATGGGACGTCTCAAATTTATGAATACTTAAAAACCAGTCAATCGAGGTCACCCTATTTTAAAAAAGTAATACCGGTTTAAGCAGTTTATAAGAAAGAATTACTGGACTATACTAGACTATACTGGTTACACCGGATGTTTGTTAAACATAACCGTGCTGGTACATTCCTCACATACTTTTACTGGACTATACTGGTTACACCGGATGTTTGTTAAACATACCCGTGCTGGTACATTCCTCACAGACTCTTTATAGACTATACTGGTTACACCGGGTGTTCGTTAAACATACCCGTGCCGGTACATTCCTCACAGACTCTTACTAGACTATTCTGGTTACACCAGATGTTTATTAAACATACCCGTGCTGGTACATTCCTAATATATTCTTACTAGACTATACTGGTTACACCAGATGTTTGTTAAACATACCCGTACTGGCACATTCCTCACAGACACTTACTAGGCTATACTGGTTACATCAGATGTTTGTTAAATATACCCGTGCTGGTACATTCCTCACATACTCTTACTAGACTATACTTGTTACACCGGGTGTTTGTTAAACATAACCGTACTGGTACATTCCTCATATACTCTAACTAAACTATACTGGTTACACCGGGTGTTTATTAAACATACCCGTGTTGGTACATTCCTCACATACTCTTACTAGGCTATACTGGTTACACCAGATGTTTGTTAAACATACCCGTGTTGGTACATTCCTCACATACTCTTACTAAACTATACTGGTTACACCAGATGTTTGTTAAACATACCCGTGCCGGTACATTCCTCACAGACTCTTACTAGACTATTCTGTTTACACCAGATGTTTATTAAACATACCCGTGCTGGTATATTCCTAATATATTCTTACTAGACTATACTGGTTACACCGGATGTTTGTTAAACATACCCGTACTGGTACATTCCTCACAGACTCTTTCTTGACTATACTGGTTACATCAGATGTTTATTAAACATACCCGTGCTGGTACATTCCTCACAGACTCTTACTAGACTATACTGGTTACACCGGTGTTTGTTAAACATACCCATGTTGGTACATTCCTCACATAGACTTACTGGACTATACTGGTTACACCGGGTGTTTGTTAAACATACCCATGTTGGTACATTCCTCACAGACTCTTACTTGACTATACTGGTTACACCAGATGTTTGTTAAACATAACCGTACTGGTACATTCCTCATATACTCTAACTAAACTATACTGGTTACACCGGGTGTTTGTTAAACATACCCGTGCTGGTACATTCCTCACATACTCTTACTTGACTATATTGGTTAAACCGGATGTTTGTTAAACATACCCGTGCTGGTACATTCCTCACATACTCTTACTAGACTATACTGGTTACATCAGATGCTTGTTAAACATACCCGTGCTGGTACATTCCTCACATACGCTTACTAGACTATACTTGTTACACCGGATGTTTGTTAAACATACCCGTGTTGGTACATTCCTCACATACTCTTACTAGACTATACTGGTTACACCATATGTTTGTTAAACATACCCGTGCTGGTACATTCCTCACATACTCTTACTTGACTATACTGGTTACACCAGATGGTTGTTTAACATACCTCACAGACACTTACTAGACTATACTAATTATAACAGATTGTTGTTAAACATACCAGTGCTGGTACATTCCTCACTGATCCTACTAGACTATACTGGTTATTACAGATGGTTGTTAAACATCCCGTGCTGGTACATTCCTCACATACTCTTACTAGACTATACTGGTTACACCAGATGCTTGTCAAACATACCAGTGCTGGCACATTCCTCACATACTCTAACTGGACTATATTGGTTAAACCGCATGTTTGTTAAACATACTAGTGCTGGTACATTCCTCACATACTCTTACTAGACTATACTGGTTATTACAGATGTTTGTTAAACATACCACATACTTCAATTTAACTGGTGACCAAGTGTTTGACCTCACATGACCAAGTTTCGACCTTGGCATAGATAAATTCAGGACAAACATTCTGACAGAATTTGGCCAAAGGACCTAGTTTATGACCAGAATCACTGGATATTTTTAAACATAACCCAGATATCATCAAAACAGTTATTCTGAAACATTTCAACATCTCAAGTTAAATAAGGCCTCCAGAGTGTTTACAATATTTTCCATCAATTTGACATTGTGACCTAATTTTTTCACTTATCTAGAGGTAAGTACCTGCCACGACCATTACATAATTTAGCCAGGTTTACACAAAAAATGGCGGCGCCTTTCGGACATGGTTTAGCAAGTATGACGCCAAAGCGACAACCTTCATCTTGGACTAAACCTTACAAATGGCAGGGTTTATTAGTCCTCTTTTGGGTTATCGAAAGTCAATCATGTAATTATTAATTTACTAGCGAACGCCGGGTACCAGACTAAGTCAAGACGCACTCATTTACTAAAAGTACGCTGGGTATAAGACTACGCTACATTGATGGTTCATGCCAGTCGTTCTAATTTACAACATGCTAAGCCGGGTACCACAATCGCTCGCTTCATAACATCTACGCAAGGTATTGTATCTGGATATTAGACGGTTGAACTGATTTAAACAAAGACAATTTCAGTATCTGCGATCTTTAAAAGATAAGGGAATTCACAATCTCCTCAAAATCGTCTCTTGTCGCACGATTGAGCCATTGTCGAGTCTTAGCCGTCCTCTTATATTCTCTATATATAAACATCGATGCACCGTCTGACAAAAAGCCTTGAATTGTTAAATTAGTTTTATTCCAATACATTTAACTGAAAACTTGTTAAAAGCGGTGTAAATCACCATACCGACAAGCAAATTTACCTTTACAGGATATCATTGTCGTGTATCATTTGCAAGGTACATTGCATAGCCTAGTTCTGATTACATAGTTATGCACCACGAAATTGATACGCGTACTGTCACCCAATCTCATCAAAGTCAAAACAAAATATTTCGATATACGTATATTGAATTTGACGACTTCACATTAAATGCTATCTCGAAGTTAACCTATACATTCAAATAGTAATGAGCAAGAGCTCGTTTTCTTCTGTCCAATGAAATCGCACAATACAGCCAAATATCTTTCTATGCTATGGTAACAATCGACAATCACCGCATCTCTATCTCGTTCATTTAGTAATCTGCCCTGTTGATACCTAACGTCCGAAATGAAGTAAAAGAGACCACGAATAAACTGTCACTTTGACAATTGATTTTGTCGTTAAAAAGGGCAACATATATTGTACCAGGGAGTCTTTTCTACGTCCCTGATTGTACCAACAAGTTAATTAAACAGATACCATTACAATGCTGAATTTGAAAGATGCTGAACTCCAGAGTATAGATAGTGTAGTCAAAGTTTTAAAACTGTCCAACATTTGTCTTGAAATATTAGGATCATACTTTTGAGATTAAATGATAGTTATACTTTTCACTTTCCAGATCAATGAACATCTAAATATTGATCGTTTAAGCTTCATTCCTACTGGTTAGACATACCCAGTAAGCCAAATGTCTTTATGACTTCAATTGACTGTTTTTCAACATTTACTGCCAAATAGTTTTGAACTATGTATAACTTACTTTGTTGTCACTACTATTAGTAATATTTGCAGAAGTTTTAACATTTCAAAATGTTGATCTCTATCTGGAGTTCAGCACCCTTAACACTGTACATATCTAGCTTTCCATTTAGACAAGTCCATTGCAAAGTCAAAACAAAAGGGAAAGAAATGCTGAATATCAGCTTAGTGATGTAGTGGTGCAGGAAGTTTCGGGTTCAATCCCCGGCCGGGTGATACCAAATAGTTTAAAAAATACATTTATGGCTTGCCCTCCTTGGCGCTCAGGAATTTGGGGTTAGCAATCCACTTTACTCGCTGCTGTCAGGGTAAATGGACCAATAACACTGGTAACGTATCCAGGACACGTCATGATATAACCAAAAAGGTTTTGAAAGCGGCTTAATACACCATATAAATTAACAAATAAAGCAAAGGAAAATGCTGCGTTTACTAGCCACCATTATAGATCCTGGTCAGGTGGCGAGATTACGCAGGCTGACTTTGCTCTTTACTGATGGCAGAAATTGACACGATTCCAGCAATCAAACGGTAAAAACAAGTGCAGACGTCAATTACTTATTTCAATAAGTAAAGAATCAATGCGAATTGAGTATCATTTAAAACTAAGTCTGGAGAAAGATCAAACACGAATCTTCATTTGAGATATTTCTTGGAAACAAATTTAACATTAAATGACTGTATAACTAACATCAGATGTTGTTGCTGTCCTACGTATTATCATCTGATAAAAACCCCACATCGAAGCAGCGTTAAATAGACGTAAAGCTTCTTGGCCTAACATCGAACAGTGCAGAAATGTTTATTTAGATCGACACTTGTCCCAAATTCCGTGAGGCCGTTGTTGTAAGAGCGCGGCTGAAGAAGAAAGAATGTGACTTCTTAAACGCCTCTTGTCTCGAGTGGTTTATCTGCTGCAGACGACTTTTGAAAACATTGTGACAAAAAGAGAATTCATTCATAATGAGCATTTTTTGCTTTTGAAACATCTCGTCTCTATTCTATAAAAAACAGTTTCATTTATACACGAGTTTTCATTTTTTTCTTATCTGTAATTCTAAGTCGCTGCTGCAGTTCTGTTGTATATGGTAAATGCGCCAGCATAAATGGCCAACATTGGAAAGGAAAGAGTGTTGTCTTGAAAGTCGCCCATCATTTGTTTTTTTATGCACGACGCAGTCACTGTATATCAGTCCTGTTTTTGCGAATAGCAAACAAAAAATCGGTCAATTTACAGGACCGCTGAAATGAATCGATACATTTCTTCGAGGTATTGACCTGTTGAATTGAAAGCTGATGTAAACAAAATGCATTCATGTTATATAATTATATTTAATGTTAACTGCATTCTTCCTCTATACTTAAGTATTCATTCCCAGATTGGCTTAGATCGAAACTTGTTGCAAATTTGATGCAGTCGGCTTTTATAGATCACGTATAAAATTGAAAGCATGTGACTTCTTCGTCGCCTCATAACTCGAGGGGCTATCTATGTATCTGCCTCTAATGTCAAACCCCTAGTGGGGATCTAGACAGTTGCGCGTCAAGCTACAAGAATGTTAGTAAGAGTTGCGAAAAAGAGATAAAGAAAGCTAATAGAAACAAAAGTTCAAACGAAAAGGTTCAGGTTATGTTAAAAGTGGAAGCTTGCTTTTATAGCGACGCTGGTAGAATGGTTGACCTTTTCGTAAAGTTAAGCAACGTTCCTCGCGGTTAGTGCCTGGATGGGTGACCCGTGATTGCTTAACGCCGGTACACGTTACACTATGGTTTTAATTTACATCTTAATTATAAAAAAACTACTCGCATATAAATAGACTGGTTCACTAATCTTAATTTTCTATCGCAAACTCGAACGAGGACCAGTCTAGTGAAGAACTGCTACGGAAATATCCGAGAGCTGACGGTTACATACGGCGCATGCGCGATCAATACAATTAACACGGCGCATGCGCAAGCCCATTGCACCAGTGACAGTTTTTTCACAACAAATATATGCACTGGTGCTGAGGCACCCGCGCAATAAGAATTTTTTTTTAAGTTATCACTTATCAAGGTATTTGCTATACATGTACCTAATGCAGATTAGCTGTTTAATTATCATTGCATGTAAATCTGAATGGGAAATCTAAACACAAACTAGGTCCAATCTCTATATCTGTACTTTGCGTTACAAACAGAAGTACATGCCCGCAGCGAAACTTGCACCGGCTACGAAACCTACACTGTATTTGTGGACACTGAACAGAAGTTTAGTCTGGTTCTCCGCGTACTTTATATTCAAAAAGTGCCGTAACAAAGTGGTAGGGTCAAGTAATCCAGACTGAGCAGAAGGTTTGCTTTAAAACCGACACGGGTCTTGTCAATTTTATTTATAAAAACAGGCGGTATCAAATATGGTATGCTAAAGCTAACTCGGTGCGCTGTAATAATGTTGTCATCAGAAAAAGACAAATACTAGCCAGTAGAATGCATCCGTAATTATTTCTTTGTGAAATTTCTTTGTGAAACACGCCTCGTATACATTTGAAATTAAAGAGCAGCAAGTAGGGAACATTCAAGCTTTCATTCAAGTCTCAATGTTCGTATGTTTGTATGCTAGAAAAAAATCCTATATAGAAATGTCACGGACGTCTTTGTTTGTATTGTGTGCTCAAGAAAATGTGTTTCTATGTTTCTATGTTTTTACGCATTTTGTGTACAAATAAACTATGAAGAAATTTCAGAAGACTTTGTATGGTATGCTCAAGAAATTGCATTTCTATGTTCATTAATGTTCAAAGAGAGTATATTGAAATTGTCTAACTCATATAATAGAGAACATATATATGTCGATACATTATGCAGAGTCCATAGTGTTGATTTTCTCGTGGAACGGCTCATATACATGTTGACTGAGTGCCTTCAAGCGCAATAAAGTGTAGTGCACACGAACAATAACGATAGCACGCCTTTTGTTGGAGTTGTTAGACGATTGTAATCATTCCAATATGCCTATTTTTAGAGTTATCTCTTTGTTTCATGATTTCTTGTTCAGCAAATTTCTCGATTATTTTCAAATGTATTCATTTCAAACTTAACGTGTTGATAGCTTGTATTCAGCAGATGCACAGGTGTAAAGTGCACGCTGACTATAATTCTAGCAAGCGTGTTCATCCCACTTTTGATACGCCCGTCGAGGGCTTAGCGTGAAATGGTTGTAACTAAAAATCTATTTTGAAAACCCTGGTTTAGGGGCAATTTTGACCCCTTTGTAAAAAATGCAAATTTAGGTGCCGTTGCTCAGAACGAGCAATGGCACCTACATTTCCATTGTTTTCCAAGAAAAATGATTTAACATATTAAAAGACTTTATGGCGTGGTGATTAACCTTGGTAAAAAAAATACCAATTTTAGTTACAACTGTTTCACGCTAAGCCCTCGATATCTATAAGAGCTAATTTGGCTTTTTAAAGCATATCTTCATCGGCTACAACTTTGTCGTGAAGTAAAGAACATACCATATCGGGTTACTTCTAATTATAGCACTGGATATTTGTACATTTTATCATTACCTTATAAGGTTATAACCGCCTATCCTATGCGCAATATCACGTGATTGTTGTTTGTCAAGACTGCATAGTTGTTTGTCAAGACTGCATAGTCGTTTGGGCCCGGCATAACGCTTTTGGCTTACATACAGTTCGGACGTATCTAACATATTATATTACGGGGAAAGAGTGGTGCGCAAAAAGGATAGAAGATTGAAGGGTGAACTTCGAGAATTCGGTAAGTTATTTTTAGTAAAAGTACTTTTGACCTTTAGTTTGAACATTATATTGTTTTCCTGGTTTATCCAATGATACCGAAGCTAACATACTAACTATAATTTTAGGGGGGAAATAGCTTTGCAAACCTTGATGTAAAGATATGTGATGTAATGTATAGTGAGTAACTGTTAAGAACATGTTATATAATGTTATATTTAATATTGCGACACCACTTTCACGTATATGTAAATATAAATACATATACAATAGATGGCAGTTAATTGTTAAGGACATGTTATATTATGTTATATTTAATATTGCTATCAGGGCAAAATTATGTTGCTTATCATTCGTTGCATTTTATCCCGTTACCTTTTGTTCGAATACCATTTAGGAAAGGCATCGAACTTGCGACTTCTGCAGTTAACTGTTAAAGAGATGCTACATTTCATATTGCGACTTCACTTTTCACGTACAATTTGAAAGGCAACTAACTTTTAAGACTTCACTTTTTACGCATTTGTAAATATACACAATTGGAAAGTTAGCTAACTTTTAAAACTTCACGTATTTGTAAATATATACAATTGGAAAGGAGCTAAATTTTAAGGAAATGTTACATGTAATATTGCGACTTCCCTTTTCACGTATTTGTAAATATATACATTTGGCAGGGCAGCTAACTTTTAACACTTCACTTTTCATGTATTTGTAAAATATATACAATTCGAAATGCAGCAAACTGTTAAGGAAATATTTATTTCAGTTTATATTGCGACTTCACTTTTCACGTTTTTGTAAATATATACAATTGAAAAGGGGCAAAATTTTAAGGAAATGTTACATTTAATACTACGACTTCCCTTTTCACTTATTTGTAAATATAAACATTTGGCAGGGCAGCTAACTTTTAAGACTTCACTTTTCATGTATTTGTAAAATATATACAATTCGAAATGCAGCGAACTGTTAAGGGAATGTTTCAGTTTATATTGCGACTTCACTTTTCACGTTTTTGTAAAACATCTTAGTCTAAAATACTTTTATTGAAGAGTATTCTATGTAAATGACATTCACATAATATTTCTTCAACTTGTTTTCACGGGAAAAGGTACACGTTTGCATTTCTGAGCAGTGTAGGTTCGGATCGCCTTTACATCTTATCATAATCTATACAATTTGACAAAAACTTATATTACCCTCGTGTAAGTAATATTTGAACAGAGTAGATATTTAACAGACTGTGCCGATGCACTGGCTGATCTGAATCTACACTCTTCACAAAACCAAACGTGAACCTTATCGCACGGACGGTCACATATACGAGCACTACTTAGATTTGATAAGTTTGAAATCAGACAGGAAAGTAATTCTGCAAATTCGCCTATCTGCTCATAATCTACACATACAGACTGGTCGATATGGGACAGGCAGGGTGGGGAGAAATCAACGACTTTGTTAAATATGTAATAATGGCGACATAGAAGATGAATACCATTTTATTGGAAGCCGCCAGGAGGCGGCGGCGGCTTCCTGTAGGGATGCTTAGAAATTTCGGACAAGGAGAATATTTAGACCTGCCAGGGTGACTACACATCGTGATTTCTCTTTGTCCTTACTAAGTACATTAATTTAAGGTAATGACTGTTAAAACACCCTAAAACAAAAGACAAAGGCCAGTATATTAATTGAATGTATGTACATTTTTATTTAAGCGAAATTCATACTGTATCTAGTCTAAACAGTATAAACTGAATTGGTTACCTGCCTCATGCGTTCGATAGTATGTTAAACCGGGAACCACAAAAAACAAAGAGGTTCGCACTAAATGTAATTACGCAGTAATTAGATGAAAAAGCCACGGCCCGTATTCACCAAACTTTTCAATTTAGACTGTTGACTAAAGCTGAATCTTAATATTAAGTTAACTTTTAGGATTCCCGATAATTTAGATTTAGATCGTTTTCACCAACGCGTTTAAAACCAATCTCAATTAAACCATACATTCATCTATAGTCTATTTATAGATTTTCATTTTGTTCCTAATTTCACATAGATGGCATCTCAATGTTTCAATCATCCTAACTTTTCATTTGCTTTGTTTTTAAAAATCTGACTTTCATGTTCAGTATAATATGAGCCAACCGACAATTCGTACATCGCGTGACCATGGAAGGTAAACAAAAACCGACCTTGACATGTGTAAAAAAACATCAAAAATTAGAAAATTCTATAAAGTATAATCATTGAAAACAGTTGAAAACATTATGACAAATGGAGAAATTGCTAATTTTGAGCAATGTCTCCATTATTCACGATGTTTTTCAAAAGTCGTCTGCTACAAACGCGTCTGGTTGACGTGTTCAATAAAAGGGTAAATACATTTTTTTTTTTATATTTGACCAAACTTTCAAAAGATTTATTTGTTTGTTAAAGAATAAATTGTAAAATAATTTCTCACAAATCTGCATAGAAATCCCTTATAATCCGAATATCTCGCACAAACCTGCATAAAAATCCCTTATAATCCAAATGAAATCGTCCAATTTCACAAACACAAAAGGTCACAGATTTTAACACCGAAATTTTAGGAGAGCCTATATATATGGGAAATGGCTATTCGATTCGACTCAAAGGAACCGCGTCAGCACAAATTCCGCATTTTGATAGTTTTAGTGTTAATTGCATAATAAGATCAATTTGCATTTTTGTGTGGTAGGTTTTTGGAATCGTCTCAAGAGGCTTACAGTGCGATTCACGACTAAAAAGCAAAGACAACAATTCATGATCAGACTGATCTCTGCCTCGCAAGGTTTTCCCCCTTTTCGTATGGTGTGGTACAAATCCTTCACACGACAAACTTGGGACACTAGAGTGTAATAGATTTTCCGAATGTGTTAACTTATGTGTGGATAATCCAAATTAATTGGTGGGTATACAGATAATCATAATATATTATATATCTCATAATTAAAATAAAAAGGAATGAGATGCAAATAAGACACTAGAGTGTAATAGATTTTCCAAATGTGTTAACTTATGTGTGGATAATCCAAATTAATTGGTCGGTATACCGATAATCATAATATATTATATATCTCATAATTAAAATAAAAGGAAGGAGATGCAAATAAGACATAATGGACAGTTTTGGACAATTAACCCTTTCCCACATACGGCAATAATTTCTGAATGCTAATCACGACAAGAGTTCACGTTATTGTTGTCCACTTTGATTTTCAATTGCTCCATTTGCCACAATAATTTAAACTCTTACTATCATTGATGGAGTTTTTCTTTGTTTTGCACTTTATTTTTTCAAAGTCTGTCAAGTTAAACATCATTGAAATCGTTGTGGCAAAAGGAGAAATTGCTCATATTGAGCAATATCTACATTTGTCACAATAATGTCAACACTTTTCAATTAGCATACGATCATTTACAGAGATATATTTTTATATTTTGTACTTAATAATTTCAAAGTCATCTGCTGCATATTTGCTTTATGTGGGAAATGGTTAAACCCTTAGCCACTATCAACCAAAAACAGATGTTCTGTGTGTCAGCATTATTTGACAAAACATAGAATAGTTTTTGGTACAAATTGAAATTTATCATATCCTCTTGTCCATTTATCTGTATTATTATATAAGTCACTTTCCATGATCAGTTTAACTCTTAATCATCTCATTCACTTAAAACACTGACCTGCTTGGGGATATTGTTGTTTGGAGTACTGGTGTGAGAAAACCAGGAAATGCATAAGTAGGTGAACTGGCCGCCGTGATATAACTGAGAAATTGTTAAAAACGGCGTTAAACCCCAATCAATCAATAAAACACTAACCCTGCCAGGTAACATATATATCTTCTACCGATATCAGCATTACTGACTACAGTTTAAATTGTTATAATGTTTGTCGATTTAAATGTTCTTTTTTTTCTTATTTCTACATGTGCAACGAAATATTGCGGCTTCTCTTAGACGCTTTGCGTCAAACATTCGTCTTGTTCTTACTTGTAATGTATATAAAGTAATTAGGAAAAGATATTTAAGTAACCATTTCATTGATATACCTAGTGTACACAAACTGTGTGAATTGTTATGTTCTACGGACAAGTCAACGATCAATAAACTGATCAGTTATATTAAATGCGCTCTTGTGATAAGAAGAAACTACTTATATACATGAAATGTTTAATTATTCTCTCTTGCACTTACAAATTCTGTAAATAAATGTATGTTGTATAATGAGCAATACTAATATAATTATCAGTATTATTATTTGTTTGTATATATGTGTGTGGTGGGGTTTGTATAAATGTATGTATATGTGTATGTATGTATGTATGTACATGTTTATATATTTATATATTTGTGTATGATTTAATGTAAAATAGATGTTTTTATTATCATGACCTGAAAATAACTGGTAATCATGTATGGACGAGAAACATTTTGTTTAAGTCCAAATAAAAGTTGTGTTCTGTTCTATATAAGCATGTTCAATCGTACGTGGGATATTTTAATCAATTACTTATATGACGCACACTCTCTCCGTTTCCAAGAATGTTATTCAAAACGGGTTTTTCTCCCCTTTCGTATTTACTGTTTAATAATAAAGTTGACATCATAATCTGTAAGGCTTTGGCGGTATGTACTGCATAGATTGAGTTAAAAAATAATCCAATTCTGTTATTATTGTTCTGTTTTGAAAAGACACATTGCATATATATATATTGCCGTGTTCACTTATCTTATTTTTTTAAACTATTTCGGTCGAATATAAATCTGCCTCTAATGTTTGCCAACCCTAAAAGAAGTTTTTCTATGATGTAACGGATCGCTCACATGAGTATTCATGTTTACAGGACAATACAGTATTCTGATCCATGATATGTATCACATTCTCACAAACAACAAATCTGCAGCATACTTATTTTATGGTACATTTGTCTTAGACTAATTTGAATGAAGTCTGTAGATCTAGTTTCAGAGTAACTTGTTTTAAGAGACTGTTTGCACTATACGCATATAAATTGAGCCAAGCTCTACCACAGCGGCAATGCTTTTTGACTTATCAAACTTTTTCGAAAAGCGTTGTTAGGGGGCTTTGTAAAGAGCATTTATATGTTTATGAACTTACTTTGAAATAAGCCCCCTAGTTTCAAAAGGTTTAAAGGTTGAGAGTATGTGCACTTAATTTAAACAATCCCCATCCCATAGGGGTCGTGTTTTCTATTTTAAAAATTAAATTTGCTAGAACAAAGACTGAGAGGGTTACCACAACCACCCGAAACCTACTTTAAAACCTTATCATTACTTTCACACGTTTGCCTTATAGGCATATAGGGATAACAGGCCCCATCCCTAAGGATCATGTGTTATAACCTATTAACATATTTTGATTACTCATGAAAAGAACATTTCAGTAAAGAATAATATAGTTTTAGAGGAAAAAGATTGTTTGCTGCTCCATTTGTGATACCATATAAACCATGAGTTCAGTATCGAATCGAATTATTTGAACACTTTCGTACTAGAAACATTCCTTTGAAGTTTAGTTCACACAGTGCTTTAAGTGGAAATGTTGGTTAGCATGTAAGGTGTAAGCTGACTGCCACATGTTGATCACATTAGCTCATCTTAAACACTAAGTTTATGCTAGCTAAAAGAGGTCATTTATTGCAACTTGTGTCCAAAGTAACTTTGCAGTATGTTGAACATGTATCTTCTGTTCTGTCCTTCATTGACATTGCGCACGTTGTTGCTACCTTCGTTTGTTTAAACGTCAAAATCAGTCGCGTCTCGTTAATTATAATTGGTTTCATTTTAATTCCGCATGGCGTAGCTGTACATTCCGTTTCATTACTTATTTAGTTTTTGCGCATATATATAGTTGTCTTATTTTTTTGACAGTCTTTAATGAATTCAATTTCATAACTCCAACTTATCGTCGAGCAAAGGAAAATTGGAAAAATTCCATTACAAAAATAAATACCACTATAACGCTACATATCATTTTTTTTAATTACACACAATGCACAAATGGTTGAATGTGGTCGTATACTGCAATTTGTGTACTAATTATTTAGAAGGTTACATTTTTGAATATTTCCAAATGCAAGGATTCAGAAATATGCATAATACGTCTATTGTATTATTTTTCTAAATTCTGATTATATATTAACAACAGTTGTTGGGGCCATAGTCTGTTTTCCCGGAATAATTGTGTGTGATGTCTTGATTTTTTTTTTATATTTCAATCAAAGAGAAGATCACCGACCGATCGTATTGCCGCACGAAAGAGTAACACCAACTCTCTCTGCCTCAGAAATATCAGAGACATGTAAAAGTTTATAAGTCTCTGGAAATATTAAGTATCTCGAGCTTAGAAATAAAGGTACAGATAAGTTTCATCATCTGTTATTTTTAACATTTCTCCGTTATATGAAGCAGTCACAACATTAAGGGTCATTTCTTTACTAATTCATGCGTTCAATAGCGAATTTCATGTCCTCTAAAACGGATTATTCTGTATTTGCTAAGTGTTTCATTACTAGCCCTTTGTCAGTAGGTGATGCTTTAAATATATATGAGCCGTCCCGCGAGAAAATCAACATTATGGCTTCTGCGAAATGTATCGACCAGATCAGCCTGCGCTGTCCGCGCAGACTGATCCAGGCCGACACATTCCGTCTCAGGGGGATTGAGGTAAAGAGTAATGATCCCTGAAACAGATAATCCAAAGGAGGCGAAAAGTGTCTATCCGGGTAAGCCTGTGCGGTATGCTTATGCTGATCCGGATCGATACTTTACGCAGAGTCCACGGTGTTGATTTTCTCCCGGGACCACAATGTTTTCAACTTTATTTAACAATTAAGCTATCTTTAAGGAGATTTTTCAGTTTTTTCGTAACTCTGATTTCAAAGTCTTCCACATATTTGTTGTATGTGGGAAAGGGTTAACCATGTAAAGCGATGTACTGGTACGAGAATTTAAATGATAGGTGGGCTGACTACCGAGATATAACTAACATACTGTACATGAGGACGTTGTACCTATTTTCATTAATTAAACACAATCTAAATGGACCAGCGTCTGTTTTCCAACACTAATTCTGTTACAGATCTATACTGGTTTAAGTGGTAAGCAGATAGCAAACACCACACGAACATCGAATTTCGAGATTTTTAAATAGACTAAGGCTCCGATACACATATATGTAATCTAATCTTTGATTTCCCTTTTCACCATACGGCCATTCAAGAAATATATGATTTCCCTCAAACAAATAATGATTAAATATAAAAAGTGTTCAATCTGAAGCGTTATTTATAACGGTGACTTCTCTCTTTGCCACTTGTTAGTTTTAAGATAAGATTTTATGGGTGAAAATGGTAGGCAATGTGAGACTAGGCTGCAATTCCACCAAACGCACTTAGCGCTATTTAAGACTTTTAAAAATACTTAAAAGCAAATTTCATCATTATAGTTTTTTCGAAAAATGAATGGTGGAATGTTTAAGTATTTTACTAAGTTCATATAAATCGTTACATGCTGTTAAGTATTTTTAAAAGAATTACTCAACGCAAAGTAAGTTTTCTGGAATTGGACACAGGTCAACAATCGTGAATTAGCCAGGGGCTAGGGTTTTTCAAATGTTAGCTCTCCTTATTAGATATTAATGGCCAGCCTTCTGGACACTGTTTGGGCCGCTCCATGAGAAATCAGTGATAGTAACATCGCATATGAAATAACGTAATCATCGCTCAAAGTGTGACGTACTTCCGCGTGTGTAAACTCGCATATTTACACGGTGTTTGATCATGTTTATAAACGTAGTGTGCATCAATAAAATGAAGAGCGACATACTCATTAGTCTTAAAAATGTCCCCCTTACGTTAAAATCAGCGTCAGAACGTCATGCAACTTATGAGGAGTTCTTTTGCATTATACAATTGAGTAAAAAACTGGTCAATTTGGTGGACTTTTCTGAATTACAAAATTGAAAAGATTTGTTTCAACATCATTTCAGGATCATCAAATATGACGGAAAAAGTAGCGTAACCTCTCATTCTTAAAAAAACCTTTAAAAACAGCGGCAGACGAATAGAGACATTACTTTTAATATTTCAACAAAGCGAAATGCAAAATAATTTATTCCCAAGTAGAGGTGGACAGCGAGGCATTTAATTACGCGTAAGTCTTGTCTTAATTATAAATGCATTGTTCTGTATTCGGTCAAATACCTGTATTGATTGTATAAACACATTTGTCAATTATGTTGTTCTTCAAACGTTGAAGAGCCGACTAGATACATGTATATTGCAGGTCAAAGGGAAGTAAATCATTTTCCATAGGCGACCATTATAGTGTTATGGGTTATGGTTCGTTACTAGCAAATGAATTAACACATATACCTATATCAAACTAAAGTTCATTCTTAGAACTACCAAAAAAGCAAAACAAACCCACATGTTCACCGTTTCTTGACAGAGCTAGGTCAAATCAAAGGTGACCCTTATCCCGCACTGAATTTTACTTTCAATTTCAGAAAATACAGCATGTTCTGCAAATGACTATTAGAGTGTCAACATAATCAAACACTATTTTGGTTATAAATCAGTCAGAGGTTATTCAACTTTATGAAAATCACTTTCAACTTTCAACAAAATCATTATTGTCCAATGGGAGCCAACCTCAGTCTTATATATTCATCTGAAATGGACAAAATTGTCTGCCCGGCAAGCCGATCCGATTTACTTCCCTTTGACCTTAATGCAGTCGGTACTTTACTCGTTATCGATTATGGGGTCAGGTTTTCGATTTCCGGTACGATTCCTCTTTTTTGTCGATATTGAGATTAACGTCGGCCTTCTGCCTCTGATTGGCTAAATAAGCAATGTATGAATGTGGTCATGCCTTTTAACCCTTTCCCACATGCAGACTCATTTTGACGCAATAGCAGCAGGTGACTTTTGAAAACATTGTGGCCAACGGCGAAATTGCACATGATGAGCAATTTCTCCTTTGACCACAATGTTTTCAACTTTATTTAACAATTAAGCTATCTTTAAGGAGATTTTTCAGGTTTTTTTATTGAAAAACATGAAATGTATTTTATTTTTATTAGTCTTAAAAATGTCCCCTTACGTTAAAATCAGCGTCAGAACGTCATGCAAAATATTAGTTCTTTTGCATTATACAATTGAGTAAAAACTGGTCAATTAGGTGGACAACTTGAAAGGATTTGTTTCAACATCATTTCAGGCTCATCAAATATGAAGAACAAAGTAGTGTAACCTCTCATTTTAAAAAAACCTTTGAAAACAGCGTCAGACGAAGGTAGAAATCTCTTTTAATATTTCAACAAAGCGAAATGCAAAATAATTTATTCCCAGAAACCCTGAGTTACCATGAAACGAAAACAAAGACAGAAGCAAAAAGACTTGGCTGAAAAAGAATTGCAACAACAGCAAAATCATAGGGAAAGTCAAAATCACTCTTGTTCTTGTATGATTTCAATTTTGTAACTTACACTTGTTTGTCGCTGTTTGCGTGCATATATATATATGAAATGAACATTTATCTGTTATCTAAAGCTTACATCGAAACTTATGACGAAATTGTTTAGATTTCAATCCGGATATAACTGCGACTTAAAACAAGTAATTACTACGTTAACGTTATCTTTACTTGATTCTTAAATGAACGTCAAGTTTACGTCATTTTAAATAAGCGTTAAGCCAACCTGATAATTGCACGAATTTTGTCCCCGCAATGCAACGCAATTCGTCGTGCCAATGATTGAAGTCTTCGTGAACGAGCGTGAGGAGTGTGTGAAGGGTGCGGGGGTGCGTGCCATGACGTAGAGAGAATGTTGAAATTTTCAATAATTCGGCACGCATAAATGTTCGTACCATGTGCGTGAACCATGCGTGAACACTGCGCGAACTCGGCGCGAACACTGCCGACGGTGCGTATCAATGCGTGTCAATGCGTGAACACTGCGCGAACTTGGCGCGAACACTGCCGACGGTGCGTGTCAATGCGTATCAATGCGTGAACACTGCGCGAACTCGGCGCGAACACTGCCGACGGTGCGTATCAATGCGTGTCAATGCGTGAACACTGCGCGAAATCGACGCGAACACTGCCAACGGTGCGTGTCAATGCGTGTCAATGCGTGAACACTGTGCGAACTCGGCGCGAACACTGCCGACGGTGCGTATCAATGCGTGTCAACGCGTGAACACTGCGCGAACACTGCCGACGGTGCGTGTCAATGCGTGAACACTGCTCGAACTCGGCGCGAACACTGCCGACGGTGCGTGTCAATGCGTATCAATACGTGAACACTGTGCGAACTCGGCGCGAACACTGCCGACGGTGCGTATCAATGCGTGTCAATGCGTGAACACTGCGCGAACTCGGCGCGAACACTGCCGACGGTGCGTGTCAATGCGTGAACACTGCGCGAACTCGGCCCGAACACTGCCGACGGTGCGTATCAATGCGTGAACACTGCCGACGATGCGTGTCAATGCGTGAACACTGCGCGAAGAAGGCGCGAACACTGCTGACGGTGTGTATCAATGCGTGTCAATGCGTGAACACTGCGCGAAGTCGGCGTAAACACTGCCGACGGTGCGTGTCAATGCGTGCAATCGTCCACAGCGGGTCGAGGAATGAAGTTAGGTGTGAAACTACACGCTATATATATAGCGTGCCGCCAAGCGGGACAAAAGCGTGACCAAAAATTTCCCCGACGACTTCACGCATGCGCGAAGTCGTCGGGGCAATGCATTGCGTTGCGGAAAGACAGCGGGAACTATGCATGTCACTGCGGGACAATGCGGTACGGTAGACGTGAACAATGCGCGAACAATACTTAACCTATGCGTAAACAAGTAGTGCCATTTCGTGTCAATGTGTGCCAATGCGGCCCATTTTTGTCCGCGCATTGCGTAGACAGTGCGTAACTTATGCGTGTACAGTGCGCGAACAGGCCGCAAACACGGCTTCACGCTCCGCTGCGTATATATCACCGAAATGGCACGCCTTGCCACGACGCATTGCGTGGCATTGCGGGGACAAAATTCGTGCCAGTGTCAGGGTGGCTTTACACATTTTAGCCTCACCTTTTGACGTTACGTCTTATTAGATATATGCTATATCGATATCTATCTACATGTATTTTGATATAATTCCTTCTTTCAATGATCCAACAAGATTTAGTGTATGCTTTAGACTTAATAAACTGTCTCTGAGATTGTTTTAAACTATTGATAGATACGCATTTCCGTGCATTCTTTTTCCTTTCCATTTTGTCTCGATGTAATATATTGTGTTTAGAATTCGTGTCTCTCTGAAATTAATTGTGACAGATATTCGCATTCTGCAGTATTCATGTACCTGTTCATCCCTCTATAAGATTTCAATCAAAATGTTTTTACGTTGTAATGGTGTAATACAATGCTGTATGGATAAAATGTATCTGCATCTGCGAAACGTAAATTGAAAAATAATATATATGTATATAACCGACCAAAATGTTATGAAAATCTAGTCAAAGAATAATACATGAATATGAAATAAATCCGTTTGAATCGGTCGAAATTGCGGATTCAACGCAATGCTTTATGTGTCAGTAGATATTCAACTAATAGATGTATAACTGAGCTGAGATTTTCGAAAACCAACCAAAGTGCTGTACGAGTAGTTAAAAAACAGATCAGTCTGCACATGTTTGCAATTTAATATGCATTTATGTGTTTAGGTAACAAAATACTTCATACTACCTCTGACTAACAGTATACAACGAGATCATATTGGATAGATGTCACTGTGCAGGACAATCTACACTCGTCCAAAAATAATCTTGACAGTATCTAGATCACAGCTCAAGTATATATATTACATTACAGACCAAATACAGTTTTACAGTGGTGTACTATAGCTCGTTATGAACATTACAGACCGAAAACAGTTTTACAGTGGTGTAATATAGCTACGTTATGTACATTACAGACCGAATACAGTTTTACAGTGGTGTACTATAGCTACGTTATGTACATTACAGACCGAATACAGTTTTACAGTGGTGTACTATAGCTACGTTATGTACATTACAGACCGAATACAGTTTTACAGTGGTGTACTATAGCTACGTTATGTACATTACAGACCGAATGCAGTTTTACAGTGGTGTACTATAGCTACGTTATGTACATTACAGACCGAATACAGTTTTACAGTGGTGTACTATAGCTACGTTATGTACATTGACATACCGAATACAGTTTTATAGTGGTGTACTATAGCTACGTTATGTACATTACAGACCGAATACAGTTTTACAGTGGTGTTCTATAGCTCGTTATGTACATTACAGACCGAATACAGTATTACAGTGGTGTACTATAGCTACTTCATGTAGATTACAGACCGAATACAGTTTTACAGTGGTGTACTATAGTTACGTTATGTACATTACAGACCGAATACAGTTTTACAGTGGTGTACTATAGCTACGTTATGTACATTGACAGACCGAATACAGTTGTATAGTGGTGTACTATAGCTCGTTATGTACATTACAGACCGAATACAGTATTACAGTGGTGTACTATAGCTACTTCATGTACATTACATACCGAATACAGTTTTACAGTGGTGTACTATAGTTACGTTATGTACATTACAGACCGAATACAGTTTTACAGTGGTGTACTATAGCTACGTTATGTACACTGACAGACCGAATACAGTTTTACAGTGGTGTACTATAGCTACGTTATGTACATTACAGACCGAATACAGTTTTACAGTGGTGTACTATAGCTCGTTATGTACATTACAGACCGAATACAGTTTTACAGTGGTGTACTTTAGCTACGTTATGTACATTACCTCACCCCGGGGATCACCTGTTTTATAAGGAGAAAATGTGAAAATGTTCTTGTCTGAAAAAGAAATGCATAGAGCTTAGATATATGGTGTGTATTAGCACTGCATTGTGGTCTTCCACCATGATTGTTCAAATAATGCCCACTGGTTTAAAATTGGTCCCGCTTCTGGGTTCACCTGTTTTACATGCAGCATATATAGGGGAACACTTGTTCAAGCAGTGTCAGCTGATATAACACTACCATCGAGGGCAGGTTAATTTTCACCAAATTCTTAAAAAAGTTTTAAAATCTTCTTGAACAAAATGGACTCCTTTGCGAAGCGTAACAGTAGCCATCTCTGCATCCTCAGTAGGAGGTCAGAGTCTCCAAATGAAAGCTAAATACTAACTAGTGTGGTTTTCACTTGAGAAGGAGACAAGAATATGATATTCAGTAGCCATATAGTTGACTATAATATAGATCGAACTGTTATTGAGCCTCGCTATGTGTACAGGACACTCACAATGAGCCGCACTTATATACAATCTGATCAAAGTCTTCAACATTGTTTATGAATAATTAGCCTGGAAATGTTTAAGAGGATCAATATATGAGCCGTCCCACGAGAAATCCAACAGTGTAGACTCTGCGTAAAGTATTGACCCGGATCAGTCTAAGCATGCCGCCTAGGCTAATCTGGGCAGACACTTTTCGCCTCCTGTGAATTTTCTACTTCAGGAGTCATTACTCTATACCTCTTTCCCCTGATACGGAATGTGTCGGCCTGGATTAGCCTGCGCGGACTGTGCATGCTGATTTGGGTCGATACATAACGCAGAGGCTATAATGTTCGTTTTCTCGGGGAACGGCTAGTAAAGTACAAACTTGTGCATGATATGAATCGTCATTACTGATGTCATTAGAATAATGACGTCATTTTAAAACCCCCGACCATAGCGTTCTTTTAGAATACATGAAGACGAGCATCCAGACGTGTGGACTGCAGATTCATTGTTTTGAAATAATCACGCTTATCTACTTGGTTTATTTAGTTGATAAGGTATTGTGTTTTAGTGCATGTTAATATTTTTATTCTTCAGTTTATTCATTCAATTTTAGCAACCTTTCAGGAAAACCAAATATTGGATTTATTAAATGTGTAAACCCTGATCACCATGTGCATCCAAGGAGTTTGATCTGGTTTTCACTGATCCCTTATAAGTCAGAGAGACGATCAGGATTAATGATTGAAGCCTCCGTTAGACAGTGAATTGTTTGATCAGATACTCACAGATAGTATGGCTATCCAAATGGATTTTTGGTTATTGCTTGTTAAAACAGGTTAAGATGACCATGCAGTATATTGTCCTAAAAAGCACGGCTCAGATAGTATGGCTATCCAAATGGATCTTTGGTAATTGCTTGTTAAAACAGGTTAAGATAACCATGTAGTATATTGTCTTAAAGCACGGCTCATTTAAAAGATATCATGTATTTATATTTATATTCATTCGTTGAGTCTTTCATTGTTGTCATTTATTAAAATATTCACTCGGCCATTTGTTTTATTTCAGAAGGTCTGCAAATAAACCAGTGATCTGTGTTTGGTGTTTGGGTAATTGTGTCTAAAGAAAAGAATCGAGGGTAAGTCAATTATACTAGTGCATTCGCCTTTTCTTCTTATTTTGCAATTCTTGATATAAATCATTCTATTAAATACTTTAAAAACATTAACAGCTATAGATTATAAGATATTGGTAATTTTATAAGATACTTACCACGAGATCAAACACATCATGGATCTAAGTGTGCATGTTCTTCATAAAATATAGCTTTAAGCAACAATATCTGTATAGGGACCGTGCCCTAGATAAGTAACTCGTTTGCCTTTGCGAAAAGTGTTGATCCAGATTACTATGTGTATCCACACAGTCTTATCAAGATCTAACTAGTTCACACACTACTTACCCAAGTTTGTTATGAAATTCAGCCAACTTGAGTTGTTTCAGATAAGACTTAATAAAGGGACTGGGTGATCTGAACCTAAAATCAGAAATGTCAATAAACATGGTAGGTCAGACACTTAAAGTCCTTTAGTTTTTAACTGTTGCGTGATGATTTCATAACACATTCAGAATACATAGAAATATAAAGTGTTCAATGTCTTACCAGCCCCGTTTCTTTGACAGTTCACTTATACACTATTTTAAGGTGTCTGGATCTATATAGAGTAAAAACAAGAGTAAACCCCGAACAAACATCTGATGAATTAATTATTCTCAGTTTGTCTGTGAAACAATGAGTTAATCAGGATATAAATGATATATTTCCCCCATTAAATACTGAAAAACATGTGATTTTAACTTTAATTGTCTTTTATTCCTATGTTTTCAGCCAGTCAGTAAATCTACATCGTGGTGGTCTTCGAGTTTGGTTATTTATTGTGTATTGATAACAGACCAAAAAGTGGTAAGATTTGTTATTATAATTTGTGAATATGTTAACAGTAGACTGAGTGATTGTTGTAGAAATAGGATCCTTGATCAAAGCCAACCAAAGGGATATTTGTCTTCACTGTAGACCCAGCTCAAACTACTTTTTTATGTTATCTGATCTGGTTCTGCACACTAATTGCAACTTACTAAAGGAAACATCCATCTTCTCATGAACAGTGTGAATATATATCAGATATGATATTTGCTCAGGGAAAACCATACAGTCGGTGTACACCCAAATAAAACTGCATTTTCGCTTAATCTGTTCTGGATCTACACTGGTTGAAACTTACTTATTGAAACGTCCAAGAAAAGTCTAACAAGCAATGTGAATATGGATCAGATAGGGGTTTTACAGTCAGATCTTTTTCCACACTTGTCATAAATACCGAAGGGTTCATTCCTTTCATCATGGCATATATTACTATCATAATCGACATTAATAAGTTAAATTCCGTTAACAGTCATTCAGTTACTTCAGTATACCCTTACTACAATTTTTCTCGTGATCTGGAGGTCACGGGTTCGATACCCGGTTGCGGCGACATTCTTTCGGGCGATGTTTTCCATTGCCTCTCACCTCTGATCTATGTGAGAAAGTAGTCAGTGGCTTCGAAAGAATGTTGTGTAAGTACTGGTGTGGGAAAGCCAGGAAAACATGGGTAGGTGCACTGACCGCCGTGATATGACCAAAGCTGTTGAAAGCGGCGTTAAACTCCAAACAAACAAACAAACAAAATACTACAATTTTTACACTTATCTGTTATCTAAAAGTAAGTATTAAGGGTTAACATCATGAACTCATTGAATTAGAATTTCAAATAAAACTATTAGACTAGTTAAGACCAAGATCATGAAATAAGATATACTGGTAACTCAATTTTTTCCCCAGAAATATTATGTTACCTTTTCTTCATAAATGGTCAATTAATTACATGCACTTTCTTTTACAGAAAAATGGCACAGGCTCCCACCGATATGGCTGAAAGAAACAGGTCCGGTCAAGTTGAACCCGATGAAATAAGAGAGGAGACATTACAAACCGAAAAACAAGTGTGGAATAAACAAACATGCGACATTTGCTTTTTACTAGATTTAAATAAAATCTCCGCTTTATTTTTGTGTTATGTATGTCAACAGTATGTGTGTGGTAGATGTAATGAGAGTCACGATAAATCCCATCATATGATAGAAATAGAGAGTAAGGGGGATGAGAGAGATGAACAGAACGAGGGATTTCTGGACGAAATGATGAATGAGAGTGATAGTGAGAGAAAGGTAATGTTAGATAGAGAGGAAGTTTCTGTGGTCGATAGAGTTAATGTTAAACATGAATTGGATAAAAGTGCTTATTATAGGATAACTGGATTATGTGGACTGGATGACACAAGGTGGGTCGTTTGTGATAATAATAATCATTATTGCATAAAATCTATGTTTTACGCCCGCTTAAGGGATACAGAAACATTGCAAAAGCCGGGCGTAAACGGCGAGAAAACGTGTATAAACAAAGCGATTCTCGCGCGTACGTGCCGTTTCAGACCGGTTAGATGTTTTACATATGCATTACCCGGGCACCATTAGTAAACAAAACATGGACGCTGCATCTCCCCTAGAATAGGAGCAATTTGTTGGGTTAACAATAACATCAGCTTCTTTAACTCGATAATCGGTAACATGCACTAGATTCACAGTTAAAGAGCATAAACTAATCCAAAACCATTTATTTAATTCGACCCGTGTCGAGTCAGCGATGGCAACCTTGATGTAGGCCCGGTTCGTGGATATGTAAAACATTACTTGTTTACTTTATGACGTCACATGTGTTTATGACGTCACATGCGTTATCGGGTCATGTTCATCGGCGGTTATCGTACAATTGAACGTTACAGCGGGCTGTATATTGGATGTTTGCTCTTATTTTATGCAATAATAGCGAAAATACACATTTTCTCGGGCGTGAACATCTGCGGACGCCCTTAAATGTGTTTATGCCCTCGTGCTTCGCACTCGGGCATAAACACATTTTGCGGGCGTCCGCAGATGTTCACGCCCTCGAAAATGTGTATTATCCCTATATTGTACGATATTAAAGTATTCAGTATTGGTTCGCACATATTACAACGCTATATACGGTTTGGGTCTGAACCTTACGGTGTAACAGAAATAAAGGATAAACGAGAACCCACTAAGCAGGGCATAATTCCCACTACTGATATTTCCGTTCCCAACCCATCAAAGCCCAATAAACAATGTATGCTAGCTGTTACGTTGCCAGGGGAACGTAGAATATTGTTTATTAATTTAACACCAAATCCTGCCGTAATCACTAAATCTATAAAAACGGAGAAACACTGTTGTTCTATAGACTTTAGTGGAGATCAGATTGTTTACCTCTGTAGTGATGTGTACTTTGGTTATCGTCTCTGGTTTATATGCGTGATGTCCACAGACGGAGTCCCGATAAAAACCATAAACACTCATTTATACTCTTTTAGGACTGATCTCGCTGTTTGTCCTGGAAGGTTCTATTTAACTGACTGGCTTAACAACAAAGTACTTTGTATGGACGATAAGGGTAAAGTAGTCTATCACAAAACAATAGAAGGGTCAGGGCCAGTAGGGATCAGTGTAGACCCAGACAACAATAACATTTATATTTGTGACCGGCGTCACTACAAAGTTTACCGAGTCGATTCTCGTTTAGAGAGTTTCGAGTCTCTCGTAGATTTCAAGTCGGTAAAGTTGGATAGGCCCTACGCTATTTGTGTATACAGAGATAGACTATATGTCAGTCATCTCGGGTCTACTGATGGCCACTTGGTAACTGTAATCAGAGTTTTATAATATCCCATCCTTGGTTAATGTATACACTGTTACATAGTAACACTTATATAACATGAACGTGTTTCATGAATGTTCTTTTGTTGCCATGGTTACCTAGTCACGAGATTACCTTCCCTCATTAATATGCATTGCTTTGTTTACATTATTTAGTCTGACGTGTTTGGTACACTCAGTTGATACAAATCTGTTCAATATTGGTTTTTGGTTTCCATCATTTATTTTTTAAATTAGTTAATTCATATATTTCTATTTATGATTTAAATTGTATTAATTCAGGATTTGATCTATATTTGTTTCACATATTTAACACTTTTGATAAAAGTTATCTAGCAGTGTTTATCCGGCAACTGTTTCCATGCGTCATTCAGATCATTTATTTTTCTATTTCTTTCATGTTTAAACGTGTTTACTGTCTTATTAGCAAGCCTACCTTGTGTAATTCAGTAAATATAATCCGCTTAAAACTTGATGATTGATTTTTTATATTTGATAATTCAATTCGTGTTTTACACTTAAATGAGAGAGAGAAAAAAAAAAGGGAGATCGTGCGTTGGGGGGGGGGGGGGGGGGGGGGGTCACACACATACAGAGAAATAGGGGGGGGGGGGGGGGGGGGAAGAGACAGACACCCATGCATGTACAAACACATAGAGGGAGTAATGAATGAATGTATATTGTTTTATGGCGCATCGACAGCTAAGGTCATTTAGCGCGCAATTAAATTTAATTATTCATGATCACTGGGTAAACAAACCAGTACTAGGCTAGAAAATGTGCATTGCCCAAGTGCACTCCACCATGATCGTAGTGCCGCGACTGGGGACATAGAGGGAGACAGACAGTCAGAGAGAGAGAGAAAGATAAACAGGGAGAAATATATTCCGCTTTAAACTTGTTGATTGATTTTTTATATTTGATAATTCAATTCGTGTTTTATACTTAAATGAGAGAAAGAGAGATCGCGCGTTGGGGGGGGGGGGGGGGGGGGGGGGGGGATATATTTGCATTCTGTTAAAAGAAAGAGAGAAGAAAAAATATATTTGCATCTGTTATTTAATTTTTCCTTATGTTATATCATTGTAGTATGCATGTAGTTAACTATGTTTTTAAAAACCAATGCAATTATTAAATGTTTTATATTATCCTATAAAGTTTTGACTTTGTTTTTGTTTTTTTGTTTAAACATGGATTAAGAATAAATATCGTGTTAGCAGGCGAAAACAGATCTCTAACTTTGAGCATCACATGAAGATGTACTAAAGAGTCCGGTGTAAATCATAGGACAGTATGGAAACATTGTTCGAAAAGTAGCCCAACTTATCACTGTCATTATCACTATTATTGAGTTATTGTTATTAAAATATCTTCGTCCTTTTGAAAACATTGATAAACATAATATAAATCGACTGACGTCGTGGATATCACAGTCCAGTAACTCGTTACTGCTTGTACAAGTCAAAGACAATGTGTCTGCAGTCAACCAAAATCGCTGGGGAGGAATCGAACACAGAGCCCTGATCTTCAATCCCACATACAATTGAACGCTGATCCAGGAAAACAAACCTTGGCGTTATGTGACACTTATGCACGAAGGGGTCATCTAGACGAAATTATGTCAAAAAGGAAACTGTAATTTTCGGAAGTTTCTAGAAAGCTTCTAGGGTTTATTAGCAAATACCCAAATGTTCCTGAGCGTCTCTCAATCAATTTGCAGTAGATGGCTTTGGAAACATCTTGAGAAAATGTGGAAGATCTTTAGAAGTGAAAGTATAAATATTGAATCACAAAATTCAAAACATTGTGGCAAATCGAGACAAAGCTCATTGTGACCAGTGTATCCTTAAGAACAACGCAAATTCTATCAGCAAGCGTTTTTAGCTCACCTGTGCACGAAGTGCAAAGTGAGCTATTGTAATCACATTTTGTCCGGCGTCCGTCTGTCGTGCGTCGTCAGCAATTGCCTTGTTAACACTCTACAGGCTATATTTTGCATGTGATCTTCATGAAAATTTATCAGAACATTCTGAATGTTCTGATAAATTTTTAATGATGATTCATCACCATCAAATCTTGGACAAGTTCCTAAAAAAACATATACAAGCCCCAATACACATCTCAAGATGTATATCCCTACCCGCGCGCACCCCAAACAGAACATGTCGGGGAGGATATCCTTCGCAAATGACCCAGATATCGCCATTCCCCCGACACGCAATGAAAGGCATGCCCGCGTATACGGGGACACCCATATGCCGCAGGCCATATTCCACTGACTCCTTCTCCTAAGGAGTATAAAAGCTGCTTTATGAAAAGGATTTAAACATTGACAGTTAAATGGACGCAAGGCGTATTATATTAAAAAATGATATAACAGATCTAGATTGCCTCAAATCAGATTTTGAGCAATTGGTGCAACACATATATGTTATGGCGCTGTCACATAGCACCGGCTAAGCCCAACGGACCCATACCGTTTGATTTAAATGACAAGCGGAGATAATCTCTCCGTCCGCATTTTTTTTTTTTTTCAAATTGTACTCAACGTTTCCATACCGTCTCTATACCGGGTCCTTACCGCTTATACCGCTTATAGTGTCCGCGTACCAGCCAGTGTCACCGTGTTGGCCGTTTTCTTGCCGGGTCTCGCCGGGTCCATGCCGGGTCCTCACCGTGTGGCTACCGGCCCTTTACCGCCCGGAACGCCCCCATACCGTTCGCTAAACGTTCTCGCCGCCTTGCTGACGTCAAACATCGTATATAAAAGCTGGGAATTCACCCGTCCGGCCACATATCAGTTCACGAATTGTACGTACATGTACTCCTCATGTTCAAAAATCCTAACTAATGCTTAAACGTGGAATGAAAGCTGCTGGCAGAGGGGTTGGTAATGTAAGGAAGCTTCCGGAACCGCAGGATCCTCCAACCAGATCTACAACTTCAAGGGTAAAGAAGCCCAATCCCAAGTATGAGTCCTTGTAATTATTATACAGGGATCCTGGCAGCGGATGGCGACATGCTTCCCGTCCAGGGCGCCTATGGTGTGTGGGAAGTTCCACCGCTTCAGAAATCCTTCTGCAATAGCTTGCCATTCTTCAGGTGTCGTCGGAGGGGTCATCACTTCATCCATATATTCATCGCAGATTGCCTGGCATACTTCCCGGACTACTATGGAGATAGTGTTTGGTGGGATGCGCCAGACATACTGGAGTTCGGTGTACTTTGCACCCGAGGCAAGGTGCCTAAGCGAAACAGCCAACTCGAGTGCAGGGTCGAGTGGCTCCCGATACGACGTATGTTGCTTTGAGCTGATGTTCTATACGGGTTAATATTTCATCGTACATCTCGGGAGGCGTTCTCATAAAGTTTTTGAAAGCCGTGGGATCCTCAAGCCGCAGTTCGACCATAAGCTGATGGTACACGCCAAACTGTTTGCGACGACTGATCCATCCCTATGAGGCCGGTATGAACACGGTAACACGTCGTCACCGCCCCATAAACGGTTCCATAACGGCTTCGTACCGGCCCACCGTCCTCTTACCGTCCTCATACCGGGTTCTTACCGTGTTCCACCGCTTGTACCCATGTTTAAAAAATTGTTGAATGACTAACTATAAAATTAATGTATGGTCAAAGGGAGAACACTCTGTAAATTTGTTGTTGAGTATACCTAGAAATAGGTCTAAAAATAGATTGTTCACGAAATGTGTTTGTTGATGTTTAAAATAATGGATCTAAAAAATGTAAATAAATGGATTAAAAATTACATCAGGAATAACATAACTGTACAGGTAGGTAAATAAATATACTTTGACCCCATACAATATATTGATTGCAGGTGTCTTGGTAGAATGTCGGACGAAGCGTACCACTGCCTAACCGTACCAGGACGAAGCGTACCACTTTATAGGACGAAGCGTACCACATATAGATTATATAGTGAAATTTTATTAATATTAATAAAGTGTTTGTTAAACTGTTTAAAAGTGTATTTTGTATATATTTTTTTAATGATATTAATGTATTACTTGTTAAACTGTTAAAAGTGTATTATGTTATTTATATTTATGAATTAAAATACGTCTATGATTTAACTACATGTTGCTGTTATCTATTTACATTCCAGTGTAATTGTGTAAATGTGTTTTTCTTTCTGTTTTATATTTCTATTTTGATAACTCTTTGGCTGTGTATATAATAACCAATTTGTACTATTTGGGGATCTTAATTTGGTTAAAGGAGTTCATCGTAATTACAACTTAAATAATTATACTTAATTAATGAATAACGATGTGTTCATTCATTAATTAATTTTATATTAAACACTATTTGCTTGTTTGTTATATTATTAACTTAATTGGGTTCTGATTGAAAGAGTTCTCCGTAATTAATTCATTTCTTAATCTTATATTATACAATATTTGATTGTTTGTTATATTATTATCCTAATTTGGGTTCCAATTAAAGGAGTTCTCCGTCAACTAATTAAGTACTCAATGTCGCGAGACAAACAAAGATAAAATCGTATATATATGACAGTAGTTTCATTCGAAACATCATTAATCAGCAATGGCATCTGAATTTCCGTGTATCTCTTGCGCTGTAAATATCAATGGACGAAGTCACGCTATCCAGTGCGACGAATGTGCCCGATGGCAGCATCGAAAGTGTAATACTGGTAAGTATTTTGTTCAAATATCTTTTAAAACGTTGTTATGTGTATACAGTGGTTAATATCAATGTGAATACGAACTACCTCTGATAGAGGTTTATACAATATTATATAATGTTCATTTTGTCTAATTTGCATCAATTCGTATTACAATATAGCTAGAAAAGTAATAAATCAAATTTTGAAAAGATTAAATTTCGAAGAAAGCCATCTGTTATTTATTTGTATTTTTATTGCAGGTATAACACATGTTCAGTATCGTCAGTTGCAGAAGGGGCAGATCAATCTTGACTGGTCTTGCCTAGAATGTAGAACCGCAACAACAAACACAACAGACTGTGCTGCCGACATCACAGACTATGCTGCTGACATCACAGACTATGCTGCTGACATCACAGACTACGCTGCTGACAGATCCCAGCTTCTGATTCCACCAGCACTACCCACAGAGAATGACTCCATGATACATATGGAGCCGTCGCGTATCCCAGATACGTCGTTCAATGTGGAGGTCGACCTCCAACATCCGCCCCGAATTGAAGACGAGTAAGTAGTTTAAGTAATTTAATCATCGCGATCGATTTATATATGTATAATGTATAATATATGTGAAACATGACATATCTTTAAAATAGATTAACGTAGATACTTATGAGATAATGGAACAATACCGATAATATGTTACAAGGGGTCTATATGTATAATGTATAATATATGTGAAACATGACATATCTTTAAAACAATACCGAGAATATGTTACAAGGGGTCTATACATTTCAATTGACGATATATAACTGAAATCTTATTATGTTTCATGTTGCTCCTAATTATGAATATTTATTAATTTTAATTCTTTATTTTAGGGAGTTGTTAGATCCTCCTCCGGGTACAGACGTTATTCCAGAAGGTCCGGTCACATACGAGGTTCTGACTGGTGGTACACGTGGGGGTGGTCGTATGTTACTCAGCAGCGACGGATTCAGCTATAACGTGAAGGTGTGTATTCTTCTCATCTATATTCATGATTATGTAAATACATTTTAAAACAGAAGAAGTAAAATACTGTAATGTTGAAAAAATATATGTTATATAATGAACAGACGAAAGATTTATTATTTAAGGATAAAAATGAACAAACAGAATAACTATATTTTAGTTAAAATTAACGAAGATATTTATTGTCATCATATAATTATAATAACTTGTGTATTTTCAGCGTGAAAATAAGATAACCGGCTTCATATACTGGGTATGTAGCGTCCGAACCAAGACGAATAGATGTCCTGCTTGGATCAAACAGTACGATACCAGTCATATCAGCAGCAACATCCCGCACAACCACCCAGCTGACCCAACTAAAGCAGGGAAATTGAAAGCTTCTGTCAAGGTATGTATGATTATGAGAAGTAAACTATTAGTTTTATTTGTGAAAAAATATATTTTTATAACAAATACATTATACACGAGTGAAAATCAAGGTAATAATGGATTCATGAATATATAGTCGAAATCTTTTGTTTTTTAACACAACACACTTATATGAATAATGATAATTTCGTCTTAATTTCAGGTCAAAAACCTAGCAGCAGCAAGTACCTTCCGTCCCGCCGGTCAGATCGTGAAAGAGGCCCTGCGTGAGCTGGCCGACGTACACCAACACATTCGGGCTAAGCCAGTCAACTTATTGAGAACAGCCAACAGACACCGCCAGGCGAATCGTCCAGCTGACCCAAAGCCTGATGAGCTAGATTTTGTAGTAAGTTTTATAAGCTCAATATATCAAAAGTAATCTCTATCTACGTGGTAAAACATCCAGTAGGTGAACTGGCCGAGAAACTGTTAAGAAGTAATATCAAATATCAGTAATATTAAAGGAACTAAATCAACAAATACAATCGTCACAATCAATATATTCATATATAAAGTTTATGACAATATGTTATATTTTAATTTTATTATATTATATTTTCAGATCAATAGAGATTTCCTCCCGTCAGAAGATTTCATCATCGAAGATCTCTCATTCATTTATCGAGCGCCCCACTAGGTATTTACTACTATATAATCTATAGGTGGTACGCTTCGTCCTGAAATGGTACGCTAAGGCAGTGGTACGCTAAGACAGTGGTACGCTTCGTCCTGCACCCTCTTGGTATTGTAAGACTGTAGATTGTGATTTTACAGATTGTCTGCAGACGGGGGAATAAAACAACGGTAAAAATAGACAGAAACAATGTTGGAGGAGCTCCATAACAGTCGTATTGGGTATACTGGAATAGAGCTTTCAATCACAGAGTGAATGCCACCAAATAAGTATGTTATCTATGATATATAATAAGGGTTATGACCAAAAAGAGTGTTGTAGTCACAAACACTAAGAGGGAAATGGGTCGTATGACGTCATCACTTTGGAATGTGATTTTCCCACGGATTAAAAATGTAAACAATAGTGGTTTTAACCGTTATAGAGATATTTCCACCGAGACAAGTCTGTTATTCCAAACAGAACGATCAATTAAAGAGTGCAATATATAGTTATATTAAAATTATTTGTTTTAAGAATAATCACCCCCTTTCATCTTATGGTCAAAGGGAAGTAAATCAGATCGGCTTGCCGGTATCGGGTGTATTCGGCCCAAAATGTATTCGGCCTGGTCTTTTTCGGCCTAGTCTTATTCGGCCCACTATTTGTTGGTATGCCGATCAAAGAGATATAGTTGTTCACACATTATAACTGTTAGAGTATTGAATTAACCTTGTTTATTAAGATAGTTCGAAGGTTGTTAATCATTCATTATGTAACTTGTTTGATTAAATAATTATACTGATTACATGAAATAAATGTGGGTATCACTCAACAGAGTCTGGTAGAGTCTGGTCGTCAAATATCCCATTATATCACTGTTTTGTTGTGTTTTTGTATTGAAATGAATAAAATAAAGTGCTATTGTATCATATAAATAAAAATAAAAAAGGTATTCGCCTATTTTAGTTCATTTTCGAATGAATATACCTGTAGGATACCTGTAGGATACCTGTAGGATTTTTTCCGGGTTCTGAAGGAAGGTCCTTAGGGACCTTTTTAAACCCACCGTCTTTCAGCAATTTTTCTGCACGGAATCATTTGGTCCTCAATATTGTTGGAATAATGATGCACTATACTATTTTTATTATCACACTGTCAATTGTCTATATATGTATAGAGACAATAAATGTCTATGGCAGTAGAAACTTAAGTTTACTAGAAGTAAATTATTCTATGCAGTAAGATAGATACTTATAATGTTGATAATAGCTGTCATATATATGGCAATTAAAACTTATATTTGACATTTTCTGGAAAGTGCCGGTCCAGTAATATTTTAAAAACTTCAACTGTTTTTGCATCTACAACACATTGCGGCAATGCGTTCCATAAGTTGATCACACGGTTTGAAAACTGGTTTAAAGCAAAGTTCGTCACACATCTAGGTTTTTCTAGCTTATAGGAGTGTCCTCGTGTGTTTGATAAAGTTGACAATTTGAAGAATTTTTCTTTGTTGTTGTCATCTATACTCTTTATTATTTTAAAAGCTTGTATTGCATCTCCCCTTAACCTACGGTGTGCTAGTGATGGCAACTGGAGTTTCCGAAGACGGTCCTCATATGGCAAATCTTTGATCCCAGGGATTAGTTTTGTGGCTCTCATTTGAAGTCTTTCAACACTTTCAATGTCTTTTCGCAGGTGTGGATACCATATTACATTTGCGAACTCCACATGTGGGCGAATTAGTGCCTTGTACAGCTTAATAAATGCATATTTGTCTATAAATTTAAATGATCGACGAAGGAGAGATAAAATGCTGTTTGCCTTGTTAATTTTCATAGCAATGTGTTTACTAAACTTCATGTCTTTTTGGAATGTTACCCCCAGATCACACTCTTCATCAGCTGACTTCAAGACTTTACCATCCATAGTATATTCATGGTTGTTGTTTCTTTGCCCATAGTGCATAACCTTACATTTATCAACGTTGAAAGTCAATTCCCAATCGTTTGCCCATTGCACAAGAGAGTCAAGATCATTTTGTAGCTTAGTATAATTTGCAGCCGAACTGTACAGTTTGGTATCATCAGCAAAAATTTTCACAAGGCTTTTTACATGTTCAGGGATATCATTTACATAAAGAATAAACATAACTGGACCTAGCACGCTACCCTGTGGCACCCCACTGTCCACACTTTTCCAGGTTGAAGAATTACTATTTATTGACACACATTGTTTACGGTCTCTTAGAAAATCTTGAAGCCATGATATAATGTTTCCACCTATACCGAATGACGATATTTTATTTATAAGCCTTTTATGGCTAACTTTATCAAAGGCTTTGGCCAGGTCTAAGTACACAGTATCCCAACTCTCGTTAGCTTCAATATAGTCTGTCCATTCTTGTAGTACATTGAGAAGCTGGGTTGCACATGATCTTCCTGATCTAAATCCGTATTGCTCATCAGACAACAAATTGTTACTTGATAAATGGTCCATTATATGTTTCCTGACTATTTTTTCCAAAGTTTTACACACTATTGATGTTAAACTAACTGGGCGGTAATTACTTGGCTCAGCCTTGCTACCTTTTTTAAATATCGGTGTAATCCTGGCACTTTTCCATGCAGAAGGCAATGTTCCTGATTCTATAGACTTTTTAAATATCAAAGTTATTGGAGTTACAAAAACATCAGCCATAGATTTCAGTATGAATGGGTGAATATCATCTGGACCCATTGATTTGCTCACATCAAGATTTTTTAACAATTTACACACCTCCGTTTCACTAATTTGGATAGTTTCTAATTTTATGGCCACATCTTTCTCATTTATCTCTGGAATATTGTTTAAGTTCTCTTTAGTAAATACTGACGTAAAAAAGTCATTTAGTAGTTCCGCTTTATGTTTATTTGAACTGATATACTGCCCATCACTATTTTTCAGGTTTGAAACACCTCCTTTCACCTTAGTTTTGCTCTTAACATATCTCCAAAAGTGCTTTGGTTCAGTCTTGGCCTTCATAGATATCATTTTCTCATAGTTAATTTTCGCAGTTTTCACATGCTCGTTTGTTATATTGCGTGTATGTTTGTATTCTTCATAGTCAATATGTCTCCTCGTAGCAAGATACTTATTCCAGGCATGTCTCTTGGCCTTTATATGCTTAAGAGTATCCCCCGTCATCCATAGTGGTTTTGTTTTACTACCTTTTTTAGGTTTTGACTTGGGGACGTATTTATTTACATTTCCATGAAATTTACTAGCAAAAGTCTCCCACCTTTCTTCAACACTACAGTTTTCAAATTCTTTTTCCCAGTCGATATTCATCCATTCGCTAGAAAAGCCTTCAAGGTCACATTTGGTGTACATATATTTACCAGCGCCACTGTATACTTGCCGAAATTCACAAATAAAGTCAAATACATAGAAATTATAAATATGTTAATAGGCAAAGCCTAGGTCGTGTGAAAGCAAGAACAATTAATTAAGCACTGTCTGTCCCCCAACAAGAAACAAATTAATAGGCAAAGTGTAGAAATTTAAGTTACAAAAACAGAATTTGAAAAACATATTGAAAAAAACGAAACTTAGCATGCATTTAAGTTTAATTTGTACATATATATCTGTTTTATTTTTTATTAGGTCAGGATTGTAATAGACTGTAAGATTTCCAAGGATGTTGATGGAAAACAACACTAGAAGGCATTGAAGAATGTTCTGATTTATTTTTACAAATGCCAGTTATTTGTAAACTAGTAATACATATAATTGAAAACTGACTTAATCTGATGCTGTTTTCATGTTTTACAAATTAAAAACCAGAAAAGGAGATAGGTGTTCAAAGTGAAAATGTTGTTGAATAGGAACATATTGTTCATTTTGGATATATGTTCATTTTGGATCAATTACACCATTCCGACAATGTATTCGGATTGAGGATTTCTTTCTTTCTAGTAGTGAGTTTCGAGTTAGAAAAGCGAGTTTCGAGTTGTAAGAAGTGAGTTTCGAGTTTAAAAAAGTGAGTATCGAGTTGTAAAAAGTGAGTTTCGAGTTAGAAAAAGTGAGTTTCGAGTTAGAAAAAGTGAGTTTCGAGTTAGAAAAAGTGAGTATCGAGTTGTAAAAAGTGAGTTTCGAGTTAGAAAAAGTGAGTTTCGAGTTAGTAAAAGTGAGTTTCGAGTTAGAAAAAGTGAGTTTCGAGTTAGAAAAGCGAGTTTCGAGTTGTAGGAAGTGAGTTTCGAGTTTAAAAAAAAGTGAGTATCGAGTTGTAAAAAGTGAGTATCGAGTTGTAAAAAGTGAGTTTCGAGTTAGAAAAAGTGAGTTTCGAGTTAGTAAAAGTGAGTTTCGAGTTAGAAAAAGTGAGTTTCGAGTTAGAAAATTTAAAACATGACAAATATTATTATTATTAACTATTAGGTCGAGGTCGAGGCAAGTTTCTCGAAAACATTCCAAATATTCCGTTATAATGTGATTAGTAGAGTTTAATCGTGTCCAGTCTATTTATATTATACTTAGTAACCTCCCGCATATACGAGTCGGTTTGTCCGCATTTGACATAGACGCCAATATATGACACCTTGATGTTTGAAAATATTCTGTACATGTACTTTCCAAATCTGAATTTTCTAAATGTCACACTTGACCTTTTTGAAAAGCCTGAGACAACGGCAAACACAGCAAGACTACACAACAAAGGCGCAGTTTTATACTTTAAAGAAATGTCAAACTATAATTACGTAAACCTGACATATTGACTAACATCGTTGTTTTGGCAGTTGTATACCCCCACAAAACAAAGTATGTAGATGAGCATGTCGGTCGGTATATGTCATTATGTCAGTTGGAATTTGTTGTCCGTGCGATAACTCTATCTTATTGTTACCATAAAATACAGTTGGACTTTGGTAACAAACTACCAATTTATGACGGAACGGTCCCTTTTTCAATATAGAATTTAACAAAACAACGGATTTAAAGTGACTCGTCCTGGATTGGCCCCACAGTTACTGAAAATGCACCTGAAACACTTATTAGCGCGTCTGTTTCCGAAGAAAATCAAAGTACTGAAGTACTGGTAACGAATTATTTTGAACATTTGTAAAATCTAATTTATGAATGCAATTGATCATGCTATTGCACAATTTAGTCTATTTTATTATTATTAATATTTTTGTCCAGAGATTTTTTTTTATCAGTTGACAGTTTTAGTAAATGTAGCATTTCAACGGCGATGCGAGCGTTTAACATGCACACTAACTCTTTCACTGAGCTCTGCGTAAAGTCTGTCAAAACACCCATGGCATATTTGTGAGATTTACATTGTTAGTTCGATTTGTTTTCGTCACCAGGGGCGAATCCAGGATTTCGGCTTATATTATGTTTCATGTGAGTGAATTAATTATTATAAATCTATAATGTTTAACAAATCGCATAAAATAAGAATTAAAAAATAAAAAAAAGAACATTTCCTATTAGGATTCGAACTCGCGTCCATAAGTAGTCCATGATTAGTAGTTCTACACGCTCTCCATTGCACCACGGTACTTTGATACAACTTTGAGCGTTACTTTCGTATATATATTAAGCTAACTGAATGCGCGCGTATGTAAACCATGATCTATAATTAGAAAGCCTCTTTGATCATCGTTATCATGTTGGAAAAAGGAGAAACAACGTCGATGCGAGCGTTTAAAATGCACACTGACTATTTCACTGAGCTCTGCGTAGTGGCATATTTGTGAGATTAACATTGTTCTATACAGCGTGGGGTCGACTTCTATTGAATGGTCATACGACTAAAATTCATACTCGTGGCTTATACGTACCTGCCGACAAATGAAATATATATGCGCGTACTGTTAATTTGATATTTTCTAGAAAATTGATTATCTATGATGATTCGATAGTATAATTATGACTTCACTGTATTGAAATAACACGTAGAAGTCATTTTAATATCGAAAAAATACTAGGACTATTTAGGTGCAGCGAATGTGTATCCTAAGCGGAAGTGTAGTTTAACCGTGACTTCCGGAAAGAAAAACGATCGCGTTAACTATATTATTTTTTGAGAAAAAATAATTCGTTAAAAAGTCGAGCTATTGTCATAGCCTTGGCGTCGTCGTTGTCGTCGGCGCGCTCGTCTTTGGGAGTCGTCGTGCAAAAAATTGCAAAAACTGCAAAAACTTTAACCTTGGTCCATAACTCAAAAACTGTTCGAGATAATCGAATGAAACTTGGTACATACATTGCCAGAGACAATATGCACATGTATAGCAAGGAGCATTACTCTAGATATAACTAGAAGATATTCAAGTGAAACTTGATACACACATTGCCATAGACGATACATACATGTATAGCAATGGACATCACTAAAGATTTAATATGTATTAAGATATGGCCCATTATCGACTTTGAAAGAACAGACAAGCGTTGGCGTTCGCTCCGCGGCGCTCTTGTTTTATAATTATCTTATCTTACTCTTTGATGCCAAATTTGTACGGAAAAACAATAAAAACAGTAAAAATATATTCTGGTGTGAGCGGGATTTGAACGTAGCTACCACTATGCGCGTACGGGATACTCTAATAGAATAAAACGGTTTTGGAATATAAAGTAAAATAATCTTAAAAGGTGCAACTAACAATCCATGAATGAGTTCCATTAAACAGTTTTTGGTAACAAAAAATAATGTGTCCGGACATAACTCTTGAAGGGGGGGTTAACTGTTTAAGTAGTTTTTGGTGCCAATGTTTAATACCATAAAAACAGGTCATGTTCGACGTTGATTACAATCCACCAGAGTATCTTACTCGAAACTCACTTTTTTAACTCGAAACTCATTTTTTTTTTAACTAGAAACTTACTTTTTCTAACTCGAAACTCACTTTTCTAACATGAAACTCACTTTTCTAACTCGAAACTCACTTTTCTAACTCGAAACTCACTTTTTTTCAAACTCGAAACTCACTTTTTCTAACTCGAAACTCACTTTTTTAAAACTCGAAACTCACTTTTCTAACTCGAAACTCACTACTCAACCATAAGTGAATCTCATTCGGATTAGTCACAGAAATCAAGTAATTTACATCAGACAAGGCCGGCTAAACTTTAACCTTTCCAACATACATCATTATAAATGGGACTTTTGAAAATATTTGTCAAAAATTACATTTTTCTCAGTCATCTTAAATTGTCTCAAGATTATACATTCAGCCAGATCATGCAAAGTTAGCCATCTGCCTTGTAAGATTGTTGTGTGGAGTAATGTTAAGCGCAAGTCATTCAATCAACCATGGTAATTATATATATACATGTATCTGAAATATGTTGTTTGAAAAAAAAATGGATAATATAAGATCTGATCAATATATTCAATATACATTTTATTGCATAAAACAATAAACAGTATGTTTATAGCAAATAAAGAAATTATAAAAAGTACAAACAGAGAAATGGATTTTCCAGAAGAATTTGCAATAATTTAACATTGTTAGTGATCATGTTAAAATTGCTCTATTATAAAAATATGATGTATAAATTTCGTTAAAACTTTGATATTAGAACGGTTATCAAAGCTGGATCAATCCTTGAACATGTACAGATTCTCAGAGTTATCAATGTTGATAACCATTCCTTTTTTTAATTGTTATTGCTCAATTATAAAAGCTTTTGAAAAGGGTACAGGGAGTAAACTATTTTCACTAGAAGCCTGGATAAAAATGTAATAAGTGTTTAAGTAAGACAACTCCCCACAACATAATTGTTTCATGTATACATTGTTAAGTTTAGTTGCCTCTTTCAAAACATGTACCTGCTGAGATTTGATCTTAGAACTCTTGTTAGACCAGGTGTTTTACCATTAAACTACAGTATAGGTTTTTATTTTGAGCAGCAGTTCATGAAAATATGTGTACTTTTATTACCAGTAAAGTATAAGAATTTTTTTGTTACAATGAATGTATACCAATTTAAATTTTACCATTTCTATTGTATAGATTATACAATTTCACACAGAAAAATGGATTAATTGTTCACAATAAATTACATAGAAAACAGATACATTTCTGTGGTATTTCAGTTATATCAGAGGACAGAACACTTATGTGAGGTCACTGGGTGACTAACATAACTGACATTAATTATGAACTGCCTTATAGCCTTTTTCTGTTGAAAAACAGATTACGTTTTCTTTATTGTTCAACCAAAATGTTTATACAAATTTATTTGAATAAAAAGTATTTTGAGTGTTTGTTGAATTTAAAAAGAGATTGATCCTCTTTATCTACAGATTTCAATGCTCAGTTTGTTTTTTACCTTATTTGAGTTTGATATAGTTAGTGTACATTGCCCTGTTTCATAGACGGACCTAAATCGGTGACCGTAAAAGGCTTTTATTTTGCATTTGCTCTTCAATTTGAAGAGTTCTATGACATCATTGGTTGTTGTGCTCCCAAGTATGAAAATAGTGCTGTCAATAGATGTTGAATCTTTTTCAAATATTGTTTGAATACATACATGCAGAGTATTTAAAATAACCTAGTGAAAATAATGTTTAAATTCTTAGTACCAAGTTTGTCCAATCTGATCAATAAACACATTTTGGATAAAAAAAAAAAGAAGGAAACTACTAGAAATTCAGCCTGTTGAAAGAAAAGTAAAGTGTTTTACTGATAGCCCCCATATGACATCATTTCTTTTAAACAATCATGACTCATTTGAGTTTGATCAATAAACACATTTTGGTTAAAAAAAAGATGAATCTACTAGAAATGCAGCCTGTTGAAAGACAAGTAATGTGTTTTACTGATAGTCCACATATATAATCATTTCTTTAAAACAATGGACTCATTTGAGTTTGATCAATAAACACATTTTGGATAAAAAAAAGATAAATCTACTAGAAATTCAGCCTGATGAAAGAAAAGTAATGTGTTTTATTGATAGCCCACATATGACATCATTCCTTTAAAACAATGGACTCATTTGAGTTTGATCAATAAACAAATTTTGGATAAAAAAAAATATGAAACTACTAGAAATTCAGCCTATTAAAAGAAAAGTTATGTGTTTTACTGATAGTCCACATATAACATCATTTCTTTAAAACAATAGACTCATTTGAAGGCATGAAAGTGTTTTCCTCTCTTTCAGGTTGGAGGATATAGACATTAAGACATTTACTATGTATACCCCAAAATCAGGGTGAACTGATTCTGGTCATACTTTCATGATTTGACAAAGACTAGGTCATAGACATAAACTGTTAAACTGTACAATGTAAAAAAATAATGTAAATTGAAGGCAAATAATTTGAAATTGACTGTAGTTTTGTTTGTTTGCTACATTTACTGCAATAAATAGATAAACGTCTTAAAGTCAATACAACTAGACAGTCGAAGATATGATAGTTTTAATAGCTATTTTCTTGAGTGGAGTCAACATTTGACAAGACGGCTTCGGCTTCAAATGACAGATACAGTCATAAACGATACACACCATGTGACGTCACGCGATGTGACGAAAGCATCGTGGATCGTTCCCAACAGATATAACAAATAATTTAGAAATGAAGTTATATTTTTAAGCAAATTATTGATATAATAAATAGCTAACCTTGAAATGAAGCTATGCCGATACAGAAACAGAATTGTTCGTCCTTTTCAGTTAAAATAATATCCGAGGCCAGTGTAACGAACGATAACTTCCGTTGAAATTATTTACAATCATTTTCAAGTGTTTATTGCTTCTCTATATTGCAAAGATATAAAATCCATGAAATAATGATGACAGGTACAAAAGAATAGTCGACTTAGCCTTCATAAAGTCCTTCCAGTGAATGAAATCCATTTGTGACGAGTCAAACTATCTTTTCCTACCATTCCTGTCGTTTTCCTTTTGTTATTTATTTATTACTTGCCTTACAATGACGTTACTTTTCGTTGCAATGACGTCACATTTGGCAATCTCTATTACATAGGCGCTCTCACTCTCTATTACATAGGCGCTCTACATTCACCAGTAAGACCGGAAGCAAAATGGCCGAAAAAAAGTGCTATGGGGTTGAGATTTGATATGTGAAAAACAGTAAGATTGTACTGAATTCTCGTTGTTTTGATCTCGTATGATGTGTTCGTAAGTGTAACCTATAGGCGTGCTTCGCTCGAGCCTTCGGCTCAAGCTTTCACACGTATCATATGCGTGGACACGGACACTGGTAGAGTCTGGTCATTATTAAGCAATAAATACAAAGTTTAATTTGATTTATATGTGTCATAATATGTTAATAGGCAAAGCCTAGGTCGTGTGAAAGAACAAATTGATTAAACACTGTCTCAGTCCCCCATTGAACAAGAAACAAATTAATAGGCAAATTGTAGATAGAACTTACAAAAACAGAATTTGAAAAACATATTGAAAAAAAACGAAACTTAGCATGCATTTAAGTTTAATTTGTACATATATATCTGTTTTATTTTTTATTAGGTCAGGATTGTAACAGACTGTAAGATTTCCAAGGATGTTGATGGAAAACAACAGTAGAAGGTATTGAAGAATGTTCTGATTTATTTTTACAAATGCCAGTTATTTGTAAACTAGTAATACATATAATTGGAAAATGACTCTTACCATGGTTGATTGAATGACTTGCGTTTAACATTACTTTCAATGGTACTTCAGTTCACCTAACATTTTCCCCTGGCTTTCTAGAATACTAAAATACTCCACACAACAATCTTCCAAGGCAGATGGCTAACTTTGCATGATCTGGCTGAATGTATATAATCTTGAGAAAATTTAAGATGAGAACACTATGCATACAGACTGAGAAAACTGTAATTTTTGAACAAATATTTTCAAAAGTCCCATTTATAATGATGTATGTTGGAAAGGGTAAAGTTTAGCCCCTTGTCAAGTTAAATTATTTGATTTCTGTGACTAATCCGAATGTCGGAATGGTGTAATTGATCCAAATTGAACATATCCAAAATGAACAATATGTTCCTATTCAACAACATTTTCACTTTGAACACCTATCTCCTTTTCTGGTTTTTAATTTGTAAAACAGCATCAGATTATTTGTTAATAAGTACCAGACTTAGTGTCAACAACAGTTACTGATTATATATACATGTATCTGAAATGTGTTGTTTGAAAAAAAAAAATGGATAACGAAAGATCTGATCAATATATTCAATATACATTTTATTGCATAAAACAATAAACAGTATGTTTATAGCAAATAAAGAAGTTATAAAAAGTACAAACAGAGAAATGGATTTTCCAGAAGAATTTGCAATAATTTAACATTGTTAGTGATCATGTTGAAATTGCTCTATTATAAAAATGTGATGTATAAATTTCTTTAAAACTTTGATATATTAGAACGGTTATCAAAGCTGGATCAAACCTTGAACAATTGTACAGATTCTCAGAGTTATCAATGTTGATAACCATTCCTTTTTAGCTCACCTATGCACGAAGTGCAAGGTGAGCTATTGTGATCACATTTTGTCCGGCGTCCGTGCGTCGTCCGTCGTGTGTCGTCAACATTTGAGCTTGTTAACACTCTACGGGCTACATTTTGCATCCAATCTTCATGAAAGTTTATCAGAACGTTCATCTCCATAAAATCTTGGACAAGTTCGAAACTGGGCCATATGAGGTCAAAAACTAGGTCACTAGGTCGAATTGAAGGGAAATCTTGTTAACACTCTGGAGGCCACATTTTCAACTTGACCATGTTGAAACTTTATCAGAATGTTTGTCTTGATGATATGTAGGTCTAGTTCGAACATGGGTCACATCGGGTCAAAAAGTAGGTCACTAGGTCAAATTGAAGGAAAATCTTGTTAACACTCCAGAGGCTGCAATTTTTGCTTCAGCAGTTTGAAATTTTGTCAAAATGTTTGTCTTAAAAATATCTAGGTCAAGTTCGAATATGGGTTATGCCGGGTCAAAAACTAGGTCACTAGGTCAAATTGAAGGAAAATCTTGTTAACACTTTTGATGCCACATTTTTTGCTTCAGCAGCTTGAAATTTGGTCAGAATGTTTGTCTTAAAGATATCTAGTTCAAGTTCAAATATGGGTCATATTGGATCAGAAACTAGGTCACTAGGCCAAATTGAGGGGAAATCTTGTTAACTCTGTAGAAGCCGCATCTTTTGCTTCAGCGGCTTGAAATTTTGTCAGAATGTTGAGCTGAATGATATCTAAACCAAGTTCGAATATGGGTCATGCCGGGTCAAAAACTAGGTCACTAGGTCAAATTGAAGGAAAATCTTGTTAACACTTTGGATGCCGCAATTTTTGCTTCAGCAGCTTGAAATTTGGTCAGAATGTTTGTCTAAATGATATCTAGGCCAAGTTCGGATATGGGTCATGCCGGGTTAAAAACTAGGTCACTAGGCCGAATTGAAGGGTAATCTTGTTAACACTCTGGATACTGCATATTTAATTAGATCAAATTGAAGGAAAATCTTGTGAACACTTTGGATGCCGCATTTTGTGTTTCAGCAGCTTGAAATTTGGTCAGAATGTTTGTCTGAATTATATCTAGGTCAAGTTCGAATATGGGTCATATTGGATCAGAAACTAGGTCAATAAAGGAAAATATTGTTCAAACTCCGGAGGCTGCATTTTTACTTTGAGCAAGTTAAAACTTTGTCAGAATGTTGTCTTGATGATATCTAGTCCATGTTGGAATATGGGTCATATCAGGTAAAAAAAGATAGATCACTAGGCCAAATGAAGGAAACACTGTGGAGGTTGCGTTCAGAATAATTGTCTTGATGTGTTTTGCATTGCAGTACATTGTATAATTAAGGTGAGCGATCCAGGGCCATCATGGCCCTCTTGTTTAAATTGTTATTGCTCAATTATAAAAGCTTTTGAAAAGGGTACAGGGAGTAAACTATTTTCACTAGAAGTCTGGATAAAAATGTAATAAGTGTTTAAGTAAGACAACTCCCCACAACATAATTGTTTCATGTATACATTGTTAAGTTTAGTTGCTTCTTTCAAAACATGTACCTGCTGAGATTTGATCTTAGAACTCTTGTTAGACCAGGTGTTTTACCATTAAACTACAGTATAGGTTTTTATTTTGAACAGCAGTTCATGAAAATATGTGTAATTTTATTACCAGTAAAGTATAAGAATTTTTTTTGTTACAATGAATGTATACCAATTTAAATTTTACCATTTCTATTGTATAGATTATACAATTTCACACAGAAAAATGGATTTCACAATAAATTACATAGAAAACAGATACATTTCTGTGGTATTTCAGTTATATCACTCTGTGGTATTTCAGTTATATCAGAGGACAGAACACTTATGTGAGGTCACTGGGTGACTAACTGTACTGAGGTAAGGGATACAGCTGAAAACAGTCAACATTGAAATAGTGATATGGTGCACGTTTGTAAAAATATAATGTTATCCTGGTCCATTTTACCTGGTTTGTCTTGGAACTCATCTTTGGAACAACTTGACATTTTCCCAACATAACAAATTTGCAGCAGACAGCTTTGGAATACACCGTAAATGAAAGTATTATTATAAAAAAGAGCTGAACACAATGCAGTGTTTTTACTTGACCCAAATTAGGGCAGAAATTGGCCCCATTTACAATCAAAAGACATCTATTTTTCCTCAAAAGTAGGCCTAAATTTTACAAAATCTGACATTCATCACTATTTGCACGATTGAATGGGCCCTGGTCACAAAAGAGCAAGAAAAAACACTGCATTGTGAAAAAAAAGTTGTCAAAATGCAGGTCTGCATTAGTGAAAAAGCCTTAACAGTAACTTGGCAACACCACCCTACATTCGACAGGGACGAGGGTTAAAATCTAATCACACAAGGATGTGACCCATTTAAAATACAGGGGATTTAGAAACCGTATTTCTTCTAACAACAACACTATCAGAGGACACAATTTTAAATTAACTAAACCAACCCAACCATCAATAAGTCGATTTGTCAAAGAGATTTACCCTCAAGGTCCGCCAACAACTGGGATGTCGATATTGTTGTAAAAGAATCCGTTAGAAGCTTCAAGACAACAAAGATAGTTAACTTCTGGAGGCAGAAACATTTTAATTTAGAAAATGTCTACCAACAGTGTAACCAAGACTCATACTTAAAGGAATCCGCTGTGGTCGAGTGGTTAGCGTCGGGGATTTCGAAACCGGATGTCCCGGGTTCGATTACCAGTCGCGGCGCTTATACGGTCATGGTGGATTGCACTTGGGCAAGTCACATTTTCTAGCCTAGTACTGGTTTGTTTACCCAGGGATCATGAATAATTAAATTTAATTGCGCGCTAAATGACCTTAGCTGTCGATGCGCCATAAAACAATACTCAATAAAACTCATACTTAACCGGACCGGACAAAATATTTACATGTACTATAGGACTAAGCAGGAACTTATAATCCAAAGACTTTTATTGCACCAAAGTCCACAGTGAGTGATTGTGAATCACTTATTTTCTACCACACACTGACGTGGTACAGTGTGCATGTTGTGACAATCAGTGGATTGTCTTATTCTCTTTTAAAACCCTTTCCCTCGTACGACAATTCTGCAGCAGACGACTTAGAAACATATTTTATCAAAAAATGGAAAATCTCTTTAATTGAATCATGGATAACCTATCATGACTAAAAGTGGAAAACATTATGGCAAAAGGAGAAATTGCTTGTATTGAGCAATTTCTTCTTTTGTCACTATGTTTTCAAAAAACCGTCTGATGCAGAGGCGTCAGAAAGGGTCTACATGAGGAAAAGGTATAAGGATGGCTAAAGTTGAAGTTGTAGAAACAGAATATTATTCACTATTTTGCATGCAAGTTTTCATTAATATTCATTTTCATGCTGGTTGTTGTCTGAAATGTTCTCATAAATATTCATTTTTGTACATGTACAGTAAACAAATGAAACTGAAGCAAAATAACCTTATTTTTTTTTTTTAAGCATGTATTTTTCAGATATATGGGTTTTAATTAGTTAAATAGCATTCATTGCTCCTGATTTGAAATTAAGTTATATACCAATATATTGTTTTGTCTGATACAGTAGCAAGTTTAACCAGACCAGGGCCCGCGCTGCCGTTTCGCCAAATGCGAAAATTATTTTAGTGGCGAAGTTTTTTCATGATTTGCGAACATAAGCGGCGTAAGGTTTTTAACATCAAAATTTACCTGTTTATCAATTACGACATACAGTGACTGTTTCCGTTAATCTAAGATAATGCACTGCCATTTGATTCAATGCCGGGAACTAGTGAACACTTTACGACACCTGCTTTATCATTTTGACAGTTTGTGTAGCTATTTCACACTTGTTGTGAAGTGTTAATTCAGCCTTTTAATCCGACTGACCCAACAACTCTGACCGATACTGATACATTAAAGGCCGTACATATGATAATTGTCAATCATAGATGTATTAAATATATCGGCACGCTTTTTGAAGAAGAAGGTTTCGACGATATGCGTAGGCCTTTCATGATTTAATGACAATGTAAATTTGTCATTTTCGATTGGGAAAAATCTATTTAATTATGGGCGAGTACAAACAATAAGGGGACCCATTGATGAGATGGCATATAAATATTTGTTGGAAACTATGCTTGCAGTTCTCAATGACAAAAATGGCTTCGAAACGTCCACTTGATTGTAAAATATTTATCAAAAGTGGCGAAAATAAATGGCTCCTAAAATTTAAAAGCGGAGAATTTATTTCAATGCGGCGAAAGTGGTGGCGAAAGAAAAATTCAACCCAGAGGAGGCCCTGCCAGACTGATCTGAAAGCTACCTGAGATGTGACTGCATTTAGGAAAGTCTGCTTGCGTAATCTCCAAAGCATCTTGAGCAGTTCAATGTATCGTCAGATGGCTTTTCGGGATGTGCCTGAGTAATTTCCCAAGCTGTTGCTTGTGGTCTGACCTATGCTTTGAGAAAGTGTATTCTGATATTTCATATCTGGAATGATGTTATTTCTTGTGATCTCTCTACTAGTAACAACCAAGTTGGGCTTGGATAGCCTTGCTTGTTATCTATACACTGCAAGGTAATCACAGCTCTGGAAACACCTTGCTTGTTATCTTTACACCCCAAGGTAATCAAGGCTCTGGAAACTTCTTGATTGCTATATATACACCACAAGTAATCACAGTTTTGGAAACGCCTTGCTTGTTATCTATACACTGCAAGGTAAGCACAGCTCTGTAAACGCCTTGCTTGTTATCTTAACACCGCAAGGTAATCACGGCTCTGGAAACGCCTTGCTTGTTATCTATACACCGCAAGGTAATCACAGCTCTGGAAACGCCTTGCTTGTTATTTATACACCACAAGCTAATCACAGTTCTGGAAACGCCTTGCTTGTTATTATACACCACAAGGTAATCACAGTTCTGGAAGTGCCTTGCTTGTTATCTATACACCACAAGTAATCACAGCTCTGGAAATGCCTTGCTTGTTATTATACACCACAAGATAATCACAGTTCTGGAACTGCCTTGCTTGATATCTATACACCACAAGCTAATGATGGCTCTGGAAACACCTTGCTTGTTATCTTTACACCACAAGGTAATCACGGCTCTGGAAACGCCTTGCTTGTTATCTATACACCACAAGGATATCACAGTCTGGAAACACCTTGCTTGTTATCTATACACCACAAGGATATCACAGTTCTGGAAACACCTTGCTTGTTATCTATACACCGCTAGGATATCACTGCTCTAGAAACACCTTGCTTGTTATCTATACACTGCAAGGTAATGACGGCTCTGGAAACACCTTGCTTTTTATATATATACACTGCAAGGATATCACTGCTCTGGAGACACCTTGCTTTTTATCTATACACTGCAAGGATATCACTGCACTGGAGACACCTTGCTTTTTATCTATACATCGCAAGGATATCACTGCTCTGGAAACACCTTGCTGTTTATATATACATCGCAAGGATATCACTGCTCTGGAAACACCTTGCTTTTTATATATTCACTGCAAGGATATCACGGCTTTGGAAACACCTTGCTTGTAATCTATACACCGCAAGGTAATCACGGCTCTGAAAAGCCTTGCTTGATATCTATACAACATAAGGTAATCACGGCTCTGGAAACACCTTGCTCGTTATCTATACACTGCAAGGTAATCACAGCTCTGGAAACGCCTTGCTTATTATATATACACTGCAAGGATATCACTGCTCTGGAAACACCTTGCTTGTTATTATACACTGCAAGGTAATGACGGCTCTGAAAAGGCCTTGCTTGTTATCTATACACCGCAAGGTAATGACAGCTCTGAAAAAAGCCTTGCTTGTTATCTATACACTGCAAGGATATCACTGCCCTGAAAACGCCTTGCTTGTTATTATACACTGCAAGGTAATGACAGCTCTGAAAACGCCTTGCTTGTTATTATATACTGCAAGGAAATCACAGTTTAGGAAACACCTTGCTTGTTATCTATACACAGCAAGGTAATCACGGCATTGGAAAAGCCTTTCTTGTTATCTAGACAACATAAGGTAATCACGGCTCGGGAAACACCTTGCTTGTTATCTATACACCGCAAGGATATCACGGCTCTGGAAACGCCTTGCTTGTTATCTATACAACATAAGGTAATCACGGCTCTGGAAACGTCTTGCTTGTAATCTATATATACATCGCAAGATAATAAAGACTGGAAACGTCTTGATTGCTATATATACACCACAAGTAATCACAGCTCTGGAAAAGCCTTGCTTGTTATCTATACACTGCAAGGTAATCAAGGCCCTGGTGAATAGACCCACCAAATTTCTTATTTTACACAAACATAGACCTCCATTCCATTCTTTTTTCTGGCATCACACTTGGTTATACTTGTACTAATCCATTCCCTCCTCATTCTGTTGTTTCTCTTTTACTTTATATTTTGAAAGCTGCTCTGTCTTTTATATGGTCTCCAGTTGTAACTTGATACAAAAGTAATGATAACCAAGATAGTTTGAGACATAGATTGTTTTGAGATTAAATTTATCCTGCCTGGTAAACGTTTGTATGTCATGGTTCAGTCTTAAAAGACTGCCAGGAGGTGTGTTGTTTTTATGTGACACTATCTGAGATTCTGCACTGTATATTTATATATGCTTAAAGGTTAGTGTTTAGGATTCGGTACTTGGCATGCCAGGTTTTGGTGATGGGGGAGTGCCCTTGAGCAAGGCACATATCTTGGCCTAGTACTCCGGTTGTTTACCTAGGGATCATGAATAAGTTTTCTGTTGCCGGCACACAACTGAAATAATGTTGAAAACTGCATAAATGATAAACCCCCCAGTTATACAAACAAATCACCAAAAGAGAAAGTCAAGCATTGGTAGTGACAGGTTTTCTCTTATGTTTAGTGATAATTATTACATGTATTATTAATATATCTATAGGTGCTACCTATTTACGAAAAAACGCAAGATAATTATAAACAAAAATTAAAGAGCATACTTTGGCCATAAAAAAGGATTTATAAGTAATTGACTAGACAATAATAATGTTAATGTCATGTTTTGTGCATTATCAAAAAATATTTGGAATTCGTATTGCTGTCGTCTATTATTACGAACAGAAAATAATAAAGTAAAGACTTTCAGAAAATCAAGGAATACATTTATAATGAACGAGGTTAAAACATGATGGCCAAGATGATCCTTAATCGATCACCTGCATTATGGTAAAGAAGCAAAAAGATCAGCTCTTTGCTGATGCCACCTGGCAACTGCCTTTTTCAACCAGTCAATATGACTGGAACAAATGATGTAAGGGGTCACATTTCTGCTAAACCCTTTCCCTATTAGAGACGGTTTCTGAGGCCTTTGCAACAGACGATTTAGGAAAAGATTGTCGCTAAAAGAACAATTGCTCCTTATGAGAAAGTTATCCTTTTGCCACAATGTTTGATAAATAGCTCATGTATAGGAATTTGGGGTATTTCATGTTGATACCACTTTTTTGCGGGAAACAACGTCGCTCCATTGACGTTACGCCAAGATGAAGTGTTACGGAAATGACGTCACGTCCTTCTTTGGATACGATACAGTCAACATTTAGGTTCAGGGGTAGAAGTCTAATGCTGTCGTTTTTTTTGACGAACGGGAAAACATATTTCTTACAGAGTACCATTTTTTTTTTAATGTTAATTCCCCCAAAACACAGCGCTTTAATAAATATCGATTTAAAAAAAAAAAAAAATTAAAAAGACGACAATAATTTCAAAAATCTGTGTTTTTCGTGTCATTTTATACATATCCAAATTATCGATTTAAAAAAAAATATTAAAAAGACGACAATAATTTTTTTTCAATCCGTGTTTCTCGGCTCATTTTATACATACCCAAAATGGCGGCCCCCATGGATTTGGCCAGTTTCATTTCAGAAAGCTTCATGGGTTATTGAAAAAAAAAAAAAAAAAAAAAAAAAAAATCTCACACCTGTTAACTATAAGCGAAAAAACCCATTCATGGTTTTTTTTCGTATTATACAAGTGACTGGACACAGGTCTTTAATTACCACAAGATAAGTAGAACTGTTTTGGCCACAATGCCATGGCGCACTTTATTTTTCTGTCCACAAACACGGACACAATACATGAATCAGCATGTTGTGCCCGTGGCAGTCTTTTACTCCCTTAGTTATTAAAGGTGGAGTAAAAAAGAGTCTTTGTCCAAGTATCTATATATATGTCACTTATAAATGAATCAAACTCTGTTGCAGTGTTTCATTTTGAACATTCTTTCAATGATTCATCCATGTATCATCAGAGGTCCAGATAAGGAGGGGTATTCAGCTCTTTTTCCCACATTTTCTCTCTTATCATTAAAGGAAACCCTATGTTGTGGGTACTCAAAAGAATCGTCTCACCGAGACTATTCCTTTGAGTACCCACACCATAGGGTTAGAGGGTCGAATAAGGATTACTGCCTGAATGTATCGGCGGAGGTCCAGATAAGGAGGGGCATGTATACAGCTCTTTTCCTCACAATATCTTTCGTATCGCTCGGAGTCGAACCAAACCCTTTGATGCGGGTACTCACAATAACCGTCACATTGATACGATTCTTTTGAGTACCCACAACAAAAGATAAGAGGGTCAATTAACCCTTTTTCCTCATATAGACGCTTTCTGCAGCAGACAGCTTTTTGATAACATGGTGACAAAGGAAGAAATTGCTCAAAACAAGCAATTTCTCCTACTGTCACCATGTTTTTATTGTATCTCTTTTCAATTATTGTACTTTCATTGAAAGGGAGTTACCAGAAGAATTCAGGTAGGTTTTCAAAGACGTCTGCTGCTGATTTGTTGTATGTGGGAAAGGGTTCCGGATTTTAGAACATGCAGTGCGCCCCTTATCTGAGCCCATAAATAGATCCTTTCATGTGTTTTGTAAGAAAATGTAAAGTTCTACAATGTTAATATTTAAGGTTTTTTTCACATTTCAATGATTCCTGATTAATTGTTATGCATATAAATAGTAAGGGACTCTGGATGCACAGCAAAATGAAACACTGCTGTTGTGGGTACCAACAGAATTCATTCGATGAGAGGAGACCCTAGAGTACACAGGGTTTCTCGAAAGGTAGTAATTGCCAAAAAATACTTGGTAATAACTTGCCCTTTATGAGTCAAAGGGTTATTTGGAAAAATTGGAGGGTCGAATGAAAGACCTGGTACCACAACATTAAGGTGGAATCATACCTTTGAAATAACGTCGTTTTTGACGTCAAAACGTACGTTTTTGCGACAATGACAGGATTGTTAAAGAAATCACTATTGCTTCCTTATTTCAATTTGGATTAAGATAAAATTAACTTTAAACTAAAGAGAATACAATAACCGATGTGATGATATCAACTATATACATCTGTCATGACAATTAACGTAACATAAAGCGACTTAAAGTAGAAATTTCGCTAGAATATTTTAACAGTAATTTGATTATTTCTAATTTTTTTAAAATTCGCCCGAGAGATTTTTTTTTAAATAATATATAACATAGAGCACCTATTCATCTACTATTTGCCAAACATTCAAGAATATCTATCGTGTCGATTTTTAATAAATCACAATGGCGTTAAACCTCTTGTGTGCGTCGTAACGTTCACTGCGGAATTAAACATTGAGACGCATCCAAGGTAATTAAAATGAATACTTATTTTTTCCTTATAATTATCAATTTCATTCTAAATTTAAGCTATCCCCTAAAGAAAAATGGTAGGTAGTATATATGTGTTTCTATTTAAAGAATTAAAGTAATTACGGTCATAAATAATTTAGCAAAAAAACAACAACAAAATATTTGGATTTGTCGTATGTATAAACTGACTCGTTAACTTTCCTGTTCAACTGTTGTTCTATATATGAAATATAATTATCACAAATATTGCAATATTTGTTTGTATCGTATTTGAGATAAAAGTATACAAATGTTGTTCTCAATATGCAATTTTGAGAATTTCGAAGTCTATACCTGTCATGCAAAGCTTTCTTGGTATTCTATCCGTGATAATGTTTGCGGCAAGTTTTTGATTAAATTGTAATTTGTGTTTACACAGCTGGGCAGTTATGTGTGATTAAAGGAATGACCATTACCAGCTCATCTTATATTAACATCGATTTGAAGCGAATAATATAAACTCCGTCATGATATATAGATCACAATTTTTCCTTAAATAATTTTAAAGCAAAACTTGGTTTATTTAACGAACTCGCTGACTAATAATACAGTTATTACCTTACGTTTAATTTACTAACAAAATAATGCCCTAGATATTTCTTTTAAAAGAAATCATTATAATTCAGAACACCATTATTTCTCCAATTTACTCAAATTTGTTGAAAATATATCGGGCGGACTTTTAGTAAAACGCTATGCCGTAATACTGCGGACGTGCGCCGGTACACGCATTGTGGAACTGAAAATGAAACACAGCCACCCATCCCTTCTTCTATCTTTCTTTTTTTACTCCATATGTTCCCGTTATTTTAAAACTACCGGTACTTGCTTGGTTTTGTCTTGAGATTATTTTTTTTTTACCCTAAACCCAAATTTCAAGACAAGCTATTGGGTTGATTTTAAGTAAATCACAATGCCATAACACCGTAAAAGATCACACCTTTGGTCACATGTTCGTACCTAATTACTTGTGTTGTCGACTCACTTCCACTAATAAAACAAAATGTATCATTACCCGACTATAAACTGTCTACAATTTCTAGACACCTGTGCAATGACATCGAAGGCTCACTACATAGCTACATAGTGCAGACAACGATGTGATAGCACTCCACGGGATATGTATGTAGACAATATAATAGTGGGGTATTTACCCAAACTATACAGGAAAATATTGTCAATAAACACCTATTTTCAAACAACTCTAGATTGAGTTGAACTGCGGAACTGTGTGAATACAATCAAGTCAAAACTGTCATAAAATCTTGTACATAAGGCTTTCCAAAGGGAAGAACGTCAAACAGTTATTCTCGATGTTTTATCATATAAAGTGTTTCCTTAAATAACAAAAGCATAATCACGGATAGAATAGATAGACAGCTTTGCATGCTGTTCAGTTATAATCTTTGAAGTTCTGAAACTTGCTTTTCGCCTGATTAAGAGAAACGCATTCTGTATTTACAGTTATCTGAAAATACATCACAAAATACCTAGAGTGACAAATATGAAAGTAATAATAAAATATATTAAAAATTTCTTCCATGATAATTCTGACGATGCTCTTGTTTGAAGAATTTCGTTTCAGAAATGTTGGGTTATGTAAAATCATGAAACTAAATGTTATATCGAATTACTATTTGATGTTCCAGTATCAATTTGTTTATGTAAATGTATGTATGTAAATGACGAATTACATGTATTCGAATAAGTGAAATAAAATATATCTATAAGAACTGCAAGCGACGGTTTGAGACTAATACTAATACATGGAATGTGAAAAAATGATTTAACAGATAAACAGCGAAGTAGACAGGTCAATTTATATAAAACATATGTAATATTTAAAGGAGTATGATAGATACAATTTACCACTTTCGTAAAAGAATAAAATTGATTATTTTTATGAAAAATCGGGAGTTCATTTTAATAACCCTGGGTACGTTTCAATTCAAATTCCGCAGTGTACGGTTTGTCGCGTGACAGAGCTTTAACGTCATTGCGATTTACTAAAGATCTGCACGATAGATTGTCTTGAAACTTTGGTAAAAGGTAGACAAAAGGTTGTTCTAAATTATATAAGTTTTTAAAAAAAATCTCTCGGGCGAATTTTTAATTAATTTGAAATAACCGAATTACTGTTAAAATATTTTAGCGAAAGTTGCATTTTAATTCCCCTTATGTAACGTTAATTGTCTTGGCAGTTGTATGAAAATTACATCACTACGTAGGTAATTTTATTCTCTTCGGTCTGGTGGTAACTCTGTCAGAATACCACTTCAAACGAGAAAGTCATGGTGATTTCTTAAACAACACTGTCATTGTCGCAAAAAACGTACGTTTTGACGTCAAAACGACGTTATTTCAAAGGTATGATTCCACCTTAAAGGGTTTGAAGGTCAAATTTAATGATTTTAATTTAGACATATCTTAATACTTATATAGACGTCAGGAGTCTTTATTTTCTTTTTGATAAGCTGTAGAAGCTGGCTATGTTTGCGCCATGGTTAAAGAGGTGGACTTTCCCAAAGTCTGTCAAGGTAACAAGACCGTGAAGAACGGGTTTAACTTACAGACGTGTAGCGATCAACCTACCAAATGTACGTTATCTCAACCCTTTCCCCCATGCAGACACTTTTAACCGACTACTTCACATGACTTTTCATAGGTCGTCTACTTGATAATCTTCAGACGAACAATTTCATCAAACTAGAAAACTGAAATATTAATATTAATTTATATTGATCGAGTTAAAAATATTGCAATAAAAGGTGAAATTGCTAGTTTTAAGCAATTTCACCTTTAAGTTTTATTGCACTGTTTTCAAGAGGCGTCTGCAACAGTAGGTGTCAAATATCGTCTGTGTGAAGTGATGGGTTAAATAAATCTGCAGTAGATGATATTTGAAACATTTTGGCTAGAGGAGAAGTTGCTGTCAGATAAGCAACTTCTCCTTTCACACATGTTTTAAACTCTATTCAATAATAATTCTTTCGTTGATAGAGAATATGCATATCATTGCCTAGATATAAGACGTTTTTTAAGTCATTTTCTCCAGATTTGTTGTATGGGGGAAAAGGGTTAATCTAGTCCTTTTTTTTCACATGTATTTTTGATATATAGCAGTGATTCATTTTGCTTAGCATCCTGCATTATGTTCATAATCAAACATTTTTTACAAGGACCTATTCAATTCTATACATGTGCATCCAAGGGATGCCAAAAAATGACCAATGTTAATTTCAGATTTCCAAGGCTTTCACTGTTGGTCGCAAAATGCGATAACATATTAAAAGTGGTGAATATGTTGGTAACAACCCGCATCATGTTCATAATCAAACATTTGTAACATGGACCTATTTAATTCTATGTGCATCCAAGGGATGCCAAAACAATGACCAATGTTAATTTCAGATTTCCAAGACTTTCACTGTTGGTTGCAAAATGCGATAATATATTAAAAGTGGTGAATATGTTGGTAACAAGTATTTTTAGATCACCTAGAGCCAAAGGCTCAAGGTGAGCTATTCTGATCACTTTTTGTCCGTCTTACGTCGTCCGTCGTCGTCCGTCGTCCGTCGTCCGTCGTCCGTCGTTAACATTTAGATCATCTCCTCCTTAACCACTTGACCAATTTCAACCAAACTTCACAGGAATGTTCCTTTGGTGAACCTCTTTAAAAATTGTTCAAAGATTTAAATTCCATCGAGAACTTTGGTTGCCGCGGCAACAGAAAAGGGGAAAATTGCCAAATCTTAAAAAATCTTCTTGTCCAAAAGTACTGGCCCGATTTAAAAATTATTTTGCACAAATGTTCCTTGGGGTACCCTCTACCAAGATTGTTCAAATATTTCCGATCCGTTGAAAAACATGGCCGCCAGGGGGCGGAGCTTATTTTCCTTATATGTGCATTGTTAAAACTTTAAAAATCTTCTTGTCCAGAAGTACTGGCCCGATTTGACAATTATTTTGCACAAATGTACATTGGGGCACCCTTTACCAAGATTGTTCAAAAATTTCCGATCGGTTGAAAAACATGGCCGCCAGGGGGCGGAGCCTGTTTTCCTTATATGTGCATTGTTAAAATTTTAAAAATCTTCTTGTCAAAAAGTACTGGCCCGATTTGAAAATTGTTTTGCACAAATGTTCCTTGGGGCACCCTTTACGAAGATTGTTCAAATATTTCCGATCCGTTGAAAAACATGGCCGCCAGGGCGTGGAACTTGTTTTCCTTATATGTGCATTGTTAAAACTTAAAAAATCTTCTTGTCCAAAAGTACTGGCCCGATTTGAAAATTATTTTCCACAAATGTTGATTGGGGCACCCTTTACCAAGATTGTTCAAATATTTCCGATCGATTGAAAAACATGGCCGCCAGGGGGTGGAGCCTGTTTTCCTTATATGTGCATTGTTAAAATTTTAAAAATCTTCTTGTCAAAAAGTACTGGCCCAATTTGAAAATTATTTTGCACAAATGTTCCTTGGGGCACCCTTTACCAAGATTGTTCAAATATTCCCGATCCGTTGAAAAACATGGCCGCCAGGGCGCGGAGCTTGTTTTCCTTATACGTGCATTGTTAAAACTTAAAAAAACTTCTTGTCCAAAAGTACTGGCCCGATTTGAAAATTATTTTCCACAAATGTTCATTGGGGCACCCTTTACCTAGATTGTTCAAATATTTCCGATCGGTTGAAAAACATGGCCGCCAGGGGGCGGAGCCTGTTTTCCTTATATGTGCATTGTTAAAATTTTAAAAATCTTCTTGACCAAAAGTACTGGCCCGATTTGAAAATTATTTTGCACAAATGTTCCTTGGGGCACCCTTTACCAAGATTGTTCAAATATTTCCGATCCGTTGAAAAACATGGCCGCCAGGGGGCGAAGCTTGTTTTCCTTCTACGTGCATTGTTAAAACTTAAAAAATCTTCTTGTCCAAAAGTACTTGCCCGATTTGAAAATTATTTTCCACAAATGTTCATTGGGGCACCCTTTACCAAGATTGTTCAAATATTTCCGATCGGTTGAAAAACATGGCCGCCAGGGGGCGGAGCCTGTTTTCCTTATATGTGCATTGTTAAAATTTTAAAAATCTTCTTGACCAAAAGTACTGGCCCGATTTGAAAATTATTTTGCACAAATGTTCCTTGGGGCACCCTTTACCAAGATTGTTCAAATATTTCCGATCGGTTGAAAAACATGGCCGCCAGGAGGAGGAGCTTGGTTTTTTTTTGTTAAAATTTTAAAAATCTTCTTGTCCAAAAGTACTGGCCCAATTTGAAAATTATTTTGCACAAATGTTTCTTGGGGCACCCTTTACCAAGATTGTTCAAATATTTCCGATCGGTTGAAAAACATGGCCGCCAGGGTTGCTGCAGCATCAGAAAGGGGGCAAAATGTCCAAGCTTTAAAAGTTCTTGTCTGATATTAAGGAAATTGAATATAAATCCTACTTCAGTGATCCTCTACATTTAATTTGTTCAAGCTGTTTTGATTAGTTACAAAATCATAGCAACCTCGCGTCATCACAAAAGGGGTAAATTGAACTTTTAGCTACAAATGACAACTCCTACCATTCCACTTGACCAATTTCAATGTTACTTCACAGGAATGTTCCTTTGATGGTCCTCTTTCAAAATTGTTCAAATACTTGCATTCTGTGTAGAACCTTTGTTGCTGCAGCATCAGAAATTGAGAAAGCTCTTGTTAGATTTCAAGATAAAAATGGACTATTTCCACTCCTTGCAGTTTCATTTGAACTCCTGATCAAATTTTCACAGATATTTGCAGTTAAATATTTGCTTCTAATTAACTATCATTCAGGTGATCGATTTTAGGGCCATCTTGGCCCTCTTGTTTAAAAGGCAAATGCTTAATTGACATGTGATAGTCACCTAACTTGTTCAGCTTGATGTCAACACATTGAACAGTCCCATTAACTGTACCATTCTTGAAATGTATGTACAGTTATTTTGACAGCATGTTTGACCCGATCAATTGATGTGTAATTAATCCATACATGTATGCTAATTAGAAGGCATAGATTTGACCAAATACCAAGTGAAGGGCTGTCCCATCTTTAAAAAAAAAGCTCCAAAAAATACTTTGCAATGGAAATTGTAGGGGTAAAAAATGGGTCAGCCAAATTCCGGGTAACTTATAAAGATCTGTCTTCTCTTGTACAAAATGCAAGATTGAATGTTGCAACACTGCCCCATATTATGTTGTTGTTTTTTTAGCTCACCTGCGCTCAAAATGTTGCTGGGCACTGACACAGGGCTATGATTATTTATAAGGGTTGTGAATTGTCACGATGTGATGAATACAGCAGCTATTTGAGTGTGCTTCTTTCGAAGTATAATTATATATCTGTATATTGACATAACCGGGAGGAATATATCCAGCTATACTACTTCATTGCTTGGGATATTTCATTCCATTAATAAAATTATTAAACTGCATCTCAACTCCATTGCTAATCATACATTTAATCTTAATTTACCCCACACATTACCCTGCACATTTACATGCATTTAAACTTGTGCATAGTAAATGTTTGAACTTACTGACTTGAGTCTGCGACTCGTTGCTTCAAAATATGACAGGTTGAATCTCATTTCAAAATGAATCACTGTATTGTTATATATTTATGTATTTATCAATGTCGGTAGTCAGCTGTACATAGCTTATTTCTTAAGAATACACCTGTAACGATAGATGCTGAGCACCTCCAGCCCAGTTTGTAGCGACATGGGCTGTCAATCCAGGGGTTGTGAGTTTGAATCCCACCTCGGCCAACATTCTTTCCGACGTTTGACAAAAGTCACTGTGACAAGTGTCATTCTTCTTTTACAAATGGGCTAAAAGTCTATGTGGAAAAGCAGCCAGTTGCTTGAAAAGGTTGTGTGGAGTAATGGTGAAAGTTAGAATACACATGAATAGGTGAACTGGCAGCCGTGGTATGACTGATTTTTTTTTTGAAAACGGCGTTAAACATCAATCAATCCAACAATAGATATATATTCAATTGAATTAATGGTTAATCCGTTCCCTCATACAGATGCAGCACACTACTTTTGAAAACATTGTGGCAAAAGGAAAATTGCTCATGATGACCACACTTCTGACACTAGACATATATATTCAATTGAATTAGTGGTTCAAGTGTTTGCCTTGCGAGAAGAATGCCTGTTATCGGAGCTAACCATCAGGTCATACCAAAGACCTTATCAATTGGAGTAATGGCTTTTCCTCCTTGGAGCTCAAGTGTTCTAGAGTTAGCATTACGACTGACTCGCTGGTGTCAGGATAAATGGACCAGTAGTACTGGTAACTTACCCGGTGATGCAACTGATTTATAGTTTGTTTACAGGCAGCACATTAATAATTCGAGGGATTCATGCAAAACGGTTGTAACTCCATCTCGTTAAAGATCTAGTTACAACTGTTTTGCATGAACCCATCAACGGTGTTTCAAGTGTTGCTTCTAACCCTCGTGTATGTCTATAGATGGTGCATTTTGAGCGTCGTACTCGCAGGTAAAGTGAAATGTATAGAGTACACTTTAATTTAACCCTTTCCCACATACGACAATCCTGTAGCAGACGACTTGAAACATATTTTGTCAAAAATAGAAAATCTCTATAATTGAATGGATAACCTACGACTAAAGGGAACAACATTGTAGTGGCAAAAGGAGAAATTGCCTGTATTGAGCAATTTCTTCTTTTGTCACTATGTTTCAAAAAGTCATCTGCTGCAGAGGCGTCTATATGAGGCAAAGTATTAAATCTTTCCCACTTGTTGACACATCTGCACCAATGTGCAATTCCACCTTTTGCCACAAGTCTTTCAACTTGATTCATTAATGAGATTTTCATTTACATAGATTTTTCATAGTTTTGCCAAAAATGTTTTCAAAGTAGCCTGCTGCAGATTTTGTTGTACAGTATGTGAGAAAAGGTTGAACTATGATTTGAAAGCTCAGTTTTGAAAAAATGCTATTAAATACTACATACAACATTCATATACATATATAAACATCTATATTTTTTCCAGGTCAATCGCCTTTCCAGTTCCCAACCATACAATCGGATGGTAAGTATGAAATATTTTAAACGGTTCCGAAAACGTTCTCCTTTAATTCTTAATTGCTTCACACCGTGCACATGCATTGCCTTTTGTTTGCCTTTCACCAACCTGGATCAAGGTCACAGTCACAGTAGCTATATAATATATATGTCTACAATTATGTGGACATAATCCTTTATACATGTTCTTCAAACACGGGCTCAGTGTCGAGAAAGCTTTGACAGGTTCGCGTTACATCTGTAAGAATCGAAGTCATCGCTATAACACTTTCATCTATGGACAGAATTCCTTCATGCTTCATACAAAGGTTCAGTGTCCTGACTAGAGAGCTTTGACAGGTTTGTGTTTTACCGACCTAGGTCAAAGGTCAAGCTCACAGTGACTATAATATGCCTGTATAAAACAGCTTTATTGCGTTATAAATCACTTTTATTTGTTGTCGTAATTCCTTCATACTTCTTCCACTGGGAAGATTGTTGTGTGGAGTACTGGTGTGAGAAAACCAGGAAACACATGAGTAGGTGAATTGGCCACCGTGATATGACGGAGAAACTGTTAAAAATGGCGTTAACCCAAATGAATCAATTGATTACTGGTTCATTAAATATAATACATCTGTATGAAGTAACACTGTAAACATCCTCGGTACCCAGGCTATTCATAACATATATGATACCCTGGGCAAATTGGCTAGCGAAACTTCGTAAAGCATGCATCACGATTTCCTCCGTACCTACACTGTAATTTTCGTATCGCATGAAGTTTGTGTCATGCGGCCAATCAAGCGGCTGCATTTTACCTCATACATTATTCATGAGAACGAGATTTTTACAGCCATATTGCCCAGGGTATCATATAGTTTATGAATAGCCTGGGTACTGAGGATGTACTGTAAAGGGATTTGTAACGTCTGCCATGCTTTTCTTACATTACATAATCAGACCCTTTGCTGTGAGTACTCACAGCACAATATAGTGTTTAATTGTCAAATAACGATTACGGAACATGAAATTAACCCTATTTCTCATACGACAATTCTGCAGCAGATGACTTTGTACATATTTTGTCCAAAAATAGAAAATCTCTATTATTGAATTGAATTTTGAGCAATTTCTTCTTTTGTCACTATGTTTTCAAAAAGCCGTCTGCTGCAGAGGCGTCAGAAAGCGTCTATATGAGGGAAAGGGTTGTTCGGATTTCTAGAGCTCCGTTATTATTTCAGTACCACCACCCACCTTGCCATACCCGCCGGTACAAACCGTGGCGACTGTCCCAACAGAATTCCTACCACAACAACCACCAGTACCGGCACCAGTCGACTTTATATGCCCACCCAGACCCAATACCGGCACAGAGGGGCGACCAATACTTCTGAGAGCCAATCATTTCCAGGTTCGAATCCCAAAAGGCACCATTCATCACTATGACATCTCCATCACACCAGACAAATGTCCTCGACGAGTCAACAGGTAGGTACCAGACCAGACTGATCTTTTTACCACAATATCTTATTACTCAACCAAACCCTATGCTGTTGGTACTCAAAATAATCCTCTTACTGAGACAATTCTTTTGAGTACACTGGTTTGTTGACCCAGGGCTCATGAATAAGTGAACTGTCGCCGTGATATAACTGAAATAATGTTGAAAGCAGCGTAAAAGCCCAACTGATAAATATTTAGAGTTTCCAGAACATAGGATTTAAATGTCAAATAACACACCTTGTCTAGAACTCTTCATTAAGAGCCTAAATAATTAACGTGATTAATTTATCCATTTCCCACTTGTGTAAACAACAAATCTGCAAATTTATGGAAAATCTCTGTAATTAAAATGATAACAATAGTATAGAATTTGAAGGTCAAATATCGCCCCCTTAATCTGCAGCAGACGTCTTTTGAAAACATTGTGACAAAAGGAGAAATTGCTCAAAACGAGCAATTTATCCTTTTGCCACATAGTTTTCAACTCTTTTCAGTAATTATACCTTCATTTTCAGAGAATTTCCATAATTTTTTACTAAATGTTTTCAAACCCGTCCGCTGCAGATATATATATATGTTGGAAAGGGTTAAAGAGAGATTTTATTGCCAAAAGGAGAATTTGTACATTATGATGATACATGCACCTTACCTCTGTAACATAATTTTAACCCTTTTCCACATACAACAAATGTGCAGCAGACGACTTTGAAAACATCTTGTCAAATTTGTGATTATTGTCTGTAAATGAAACTTATTATAATTGAAGAGTTGAAAACATTGTGGCAAAAGGAGAAATTGCTCGTTTTGAGCAATTTCTCCTTTTGTCACGATGCTTTCAAAAGTTGTCTGCTGCAGAGGTATAAGAAAGCGTCTAGTCTATATATGTGAAAAAGGGTTTAAGTGTACATAACATTTCATGTCAATACGACATTCGTAACTTTTTCAGAGAGATCATCGAGACGATGGTCACAGCCTACAGCCAGAAGATCTTCCAAGGCACGAAACCTGTGTTTGATGGACGGAAGAACCTCTACACCAGGGATCCCCTACCTATTGCGAAAGAAGGAGTAAGTTACCGGGGGCCTAGATAGCATGAACTGATCTTTGATCAATAAAATCTCTCTTTAACCCTTTCCAACATACAACATATATATATCTGCAGCAGACGTCTTTGATTCGAAAACATCTTGAAAAGATTATGGAAATTCTCCGAAAATGAAGGTATAATTACTGAAAAGAGTTGGAAGAAAACTTATGTGGCAAAAGGATAAATTGCTTGTTTTGAGCAATTACTCCTCTTGTCACGATGTTTTCCAAAGTCGTCTGCTACAGATAAGGGGGCGTTATTTGACCTTCAAAACCTATGTTGTGGGTACTCAAAAGAAACGTCTCAGTGAGAGGTGTCAGAGAGTGTCTGTAGGTGGGAAAAGGTTAAATATGACTCATCTGAAGTGTATGTTATGTTGCTCCAAAAAATCTTCTGCTATATTTTTTTGGTCGTACCAAAGACTGTTCAAATGGTAGTAATGGCTTTCTATCTTTGGCACTCAGGATTTTGGGATTAGTTTTACAACTGATTGCTAAAAATGGCAATAAAGATAAAAACTCAAATCTGTTTTGTCAAAATGATTAAATTACAAAATTATCATGTCACTAGTGGCTTCCCTCCGTGGCTCTCAGTATAGCAGGGTAAGCATTATGACTCGGGGCCCGCGCTGTCGTTTGCCACTTTCGCCAAATGCGAAGATTATTTTAAAGTGGCGAAGTTATTTCATGAGTGGCGAAAGGTTTTTATCATCAACATTTACCTGTTTTGGATATCAGTTCACGACATACAGTGACTTTCCGTTAATCTAAGATAATGCACTGCCATTTGATTCAATGTCGGGAACCAGTGACCACTTTACGACATTTTTACGACGCCCGTTTTTATCATTTTGACAGCTTGTGTATTTCACACTTGTGTTATTGTTGTGAAGTGTTAATTCAGCCTTTTAATCCGACTGACCAACAACTCTGAGCGATATTGATACATTAAAGGCCGTACATATGATAATTGGCAATTATAGATGCATTAAATATATTGACACGCTTTTTTGAAGCAAGTTTCGACGATCAACGTAGGCCTTTCATGATTTAATGACAATGTAAGTTTGTCATTTTTGATTGGGAAAAATCTATTTAATTATGGGCGAGTACAAATAATTATTGGACCCATTGATGAGATTGGCGAAAATGAATGGCTCCTAAAATTTAAAAGTGGCGAACTTTATTTTAATGTGGCGAAAGTGGTGGCGAAAGAAAAATCAACCCAAAGCAGGCCCTGTGACTGATGCACCTGTGTGAGGCTAATAGTACCAGTAGTAGTGGAAATTTACCCAAGAAATCTTTGGGTGTAACTGAAATATAGCCGAAAGTGATGCAAATCATCACTTAAACCAAACTACTATTTTGAATAATTTAAAGTCATTTGATATGTATGTACAAATACAAATACTTTATTCAGTAATGTAAGGCCTCTGGCACGTTATACATAATTTACATATACATAATAAATTCATTGAAGTGACATCATAAACTTTTTGAAGATATTCAAATATAGAAATGATTAGTATATATCGAGGGCTTTGCGTGAAACGGTTGTATCTAAAATTGGTATTTTTTTAACAAGTTTAATCACCTCGCCATAAAGTCTTTATAAGCGTTAAATCATTTTTCTTGGTAAACAATGGAAATTTAGGTGCCATTGCTCGTTCTGAGCAATGGCACCTAAATTTGCATTGTTTACAAAATGGTCAAAATGGCCCCTAAACAAGGGTTTTCAGAATAGGTTTTTAGTTACAACCGTTTCACGCCAAGCCCTCGATATATGACACATACTTTATGATTTAATTAGAGACCTGTTCATCTAAAAGTAATTTTCTGGTTTTAAATACCTCAATTAGATACGTTATAAGTGAATTTACAAATGTGGGTCTACATTCACTCATTATGTTATAAAACCACCCTGTAGTTGGGTATGAATTTGTCCAGCCTTCTTGGAAATAAAAAAGTTCCTTGTAAACTGGACAGTGAACATGCTAACAAAAAATGAATTTCATCCTCATGTATATATATGTGTGTTCATTTTCTCTCCATAGATTGAGCTAGAAGTGACTTTACCCGGTGAAGGTAAAGATCGGGTGTTTAAAGTACAGGTCAAATGGCTCGCCCAGGTATCCCTGTATGCACTAGAAGAAGTCCTAGAAGGGCGTGGGCGACAAATACCATTTGAATCCGTCCAGGCACTTGATGTGATCATGAGACACCTGCCCAGTTTAACGTGAGTTATATATTTGTACCCATGATCATAATAGAGCTAGGGATATACAGCATTTCCCCCACAATATCTCTCTAATTATCCAACCAGCCCTATGAATTGTTTGTACTCAAAAGAATTGTATTAACACTTTCCCTCATATGACAAATCTGCAGCAGACGACTGAACAGATTTTGTCAAAAAATAGAAAATCTCTATAATTGAATGGGTAGTCTGACTGAAAGTGGAAAACATTGTGGCAAAAGGAGAAATTGCTTGTCTTGAGCAATTTCTTCTATTTTCACTATGTTTTCAAAAAGCCCACTGCTGCAGAGGTGTCGGAAAGCGTCTATATGAGGGAAAGGGTTAATGAGAAGATTCTTTTGAGTACCAACATCTTGGGGTTTAGTTAGATAATAAGAGAGATATTGTGGGATAGAGATGTATACCCCTCCTTACCTGATTTCTGTAAGTTCATTCCTGAAACGTAGGATGACTCGAAGGGATCCCCTCTGTTTGGCTGGCATGCTTTGACTTTGGTTATAGATTAATTAGTGAGTGGATGAGGATACATCTTTTCCTTCAAACACTTGTGTTATACTGGGGACACGATAAGGGGGAGTAAACTGGTCTATTCCCCATATTGCTCGCTTATTACTTAACCAAACCCTAAGCTGTGGGTACTGAAAAGAATCGTCTCAGTGTGGCAATTCTTTTGAGTACCCACAACATAGGGTTAGAGTGTCAAATAAGGATTTTAGGACATGAAAAATGCCCCTTATCTAGTGCTCAGTTATACCTTGATGGTGTCTGAGTGCGAGTCTGTAAATTTGTAAATTGTTTATTTTCAGCTATACACCTGTGGGCCGATCATTCTTTTCACCACCCGAAGGTTATGACCACCCACTTGGTGGGGGTCGGGAAGTCTGGTTTGGGTTCCATCAAAGTGTCCGACCCTCCTCCTGGAAAATGATGTTAAACATAGATGGTATGGTTAATTTATATATAGTCGGCAGGCACTTACAACAAATCTGGAGCAGATAACTTGGAAAACAAATGGAAGAACAGTTATTGAATATAGTTCAAAACATTTTGGCAAAAAGAGAAATTGCTTATTTTCAGCAATTTATCTTTTTTTTACAAAATATTTTAAGTCGTCTGCTATTTCCCACAATATCTCGATTACATAACCCTAGCAAACCCTATGTTGTGGTTACTCAAAAGAATTATCTCCGTGACAAGATTTTCTCTGTGCCAATGTTTTGGATTAGGTGGTCAGATTAACCTCTTTCCACATGTAGATGCATTTTGACCCATCTGTAGCAGCTGCTTTTGAAAACAGTTGGTAAAAAAAATGAGAGATTGCTCATGATAAGCAACTTGCTTTTTGCTTTTTTGAATGTTTGAACTCTTTTTCAATACAAATAAACTTAAATTTACAGAGATTTTCTATACTTATCCCAATATGTTTTCATAGTTGTCGTATGCAGAATTGTTGAATAGTGGTAAAGCATAATGATTGTAGAACACAGATTACCAATCTCATTTAACCCTTTCCCTCAGACGACTTTGAACATATTTTGTCAAGAAATAGAAAATCTCTATAATTGAATAGATAACCTATGACTAAAAGTGGAAAACATTGTGGCAAAGGAAGAAATTGCTCATTTTGAGCAATTTCTTCTTTTGTCACTGTTTTCAAAAAGCAGTCTGCTGCAGAAGCGTCAGAAAGCGTCTATATGAGGGAAAGGGTTAAATGAGCCCAAAAATCTTGGCTTTGTGTATTTTGGATCTGACTACCCCGCATAAAAGGTCGTCTCAAATTGACCTTATAAAACTAAATACTCCTGAGCATGTGAGGATTTTTATGTCAAAAAAATTGCAGGATACAACAAACGCCCGTGCTATACAATTGGAGCACGAATGCGACATTTATTATGTCTCCCCCATTACATGGGGGTGACATATTGTTTTTGCCCGTTCCTTCCGTCCTTCCGTCTGTCACACTTGTTTCCGCTCAATAACTGAAGAACGCTTGGGCGTAGGAACTTCATACTTGGTATGCAGGTTGGTCATGACCAGTAGCTGACCCCTATTGTTTTTGATAACAGAAGGTCAAAGGTCAAGGTCATGGTGACCTTGTGAGGTAAAAAATGGTTTCCGCTCAATAACTGAAGAACTCTTTGGCTGAGGAACTCCATACTTGGTATGCAGGTTGGCCATGCCTAGTAGAAGACCCCTATTGATTTTGAGGTCAGTACGTCTAAAGTCAAGGTCACAGTGACCATGAGCTTGAAAGGTCACAGTGACAATGAGCTGATAAATAGTTTTTGCTTGGGCCCAGGAACTTCATACTTGATGTGCAGATTGGTCACCACCAGCAAATGACCCCTATTAATTTTAAGGTCACTAGGTCCAAGGTCAAGGTCACAGTGGTCAAGGTCACATCCTTCACACTTGTTTCCGCTCAATAACTGAAGAACTCTTGGGCATAGGATCTTCGTACTTGGTATGCAGGTTGGTCATGACCAGTAGATGACTCCTATTGATTTTGATGTCAGTAGGTCAAAGGTCAAGGTCATGGTGACCTTGTGAGGTAAAAAATGGTTTCCGCTCAATAACTGAAGAACGCTTGGGCCGAGGAACTCCATACTTTGTATGCAGGTTGGCCATGCCCAGTAGAAGACCCTATTAATTTTGAGGTCAAGGTTACAGTGACCTTGAGCTGAAAGGTCACAGTGACAATGAGCTGAAACATTGTTTTTGCTTAATAACTGTAGAATGCTTAGGCCATGGAAGTTAATACTTGGTGTGCAGGTTGGTCACCACCAGTAGATGACCCCTATTGATTTTGAGGTCACTAGCTTAAAGGTCAAGGTCATGGTAACCTTCAGCTGAAAAATGGTTTCCTCTCAATAACTAAAGAATGCTTATGTTGAGGAACTTCATACCTGGTGTGCAGGTTGGTCCTAACCAGTAAATGACCTTTATTGAATTTGTTTGATTTTGTGGTCACAAGGTCAAATGTCGAAGGTCACGGTAACCTTCAGCTGAAAAATGTGTGTTACTCAATAACTCAAGAACGCTTATACCCAGGAACTTTATACTTGGTGTGCAGCTTGGTCCTAACCTGTAGATGACCCCTATTGATTTTGATGTCAGTAGGTCAAAGGTCAAGGTCGCGGTGACCTTTGGCTGAAAAATGGTTTCCGCTCAATAACTGAAGATTGCTCGGGCCCAGGACCTTCATACTTTGTGTGCAGGTTGGTCACCAGCAGCAAATGGCCCCTATTGATTTTGAGGTCACTAGGTCAAAGACCAAGGTCATGGTAACCCTCAGCTGAAAAATGGTTTCTGCTCAATAACTGAGGATTGTCACTGTTGCTTCATCTCCAGTCCAAGACTAAAAAATTCATCTCCATCATTTCTTTTCCTCCCCTACGACCACACAAATGGGGAGACAAGCGCTTTTTCAAAAAAGCAATCTCTAGTTAATATCTAGCTTTGTCGTTGTATTTCAGTTTCTGCCACTGCGTTTTACAAAGCCCAGCCCGTTACAGAATTTATGTGTGAGGTGTTAGATGTGAAAGATGTGACGGAACAAAAGCGCCCTCTCACTGATTCACAGAGAGTCAAATTTACCAAAGAAATTAAAGGTAATACACACACACCAGGTAAACACCTTTTTAACTCTTTTTTATTCGCCTGTATTATGTGAGAACACCTTCGGCGGGCGGGCGGGCTGCATCAACATGTTGTTTCCATTCAAGTGGAAGTTTCTTTCGATCTTCACCAAACTTATTGAACATGTTCGTGGGCATTATGTCTAGGCTAAGTTTGATGACCAGCTAAATTGTCCAAGGCACTTTTGGATTATGGCCCTTGAATGATAAAAAAAAATTGGCCAAATTAGCCTTGTTTGCTCTCTTAGTGCCGAGCCCCGGTAGCGACATGGACTGTCAATCCAGGGGTTGTAAGTTTGAATCCCGGCTCGGCCAACTTTCTTTCCGACGTTTGACAAAAGTCGATGCGTCATTCGTCTTCCACCAATGGGCTAAGTCGTATGTGGAAAAGCAGCCAGTTGCTTGGGAAGATTGTTGTGTGGAGTACTGGTGTGAGAAAACCAGGAAATACGTGTGTAGGTGAACTAGCCGCCGTGATATGACGGAGAAATTGTTAAAAACGGCGTTAAACCCCAATCAATCGATCGCTCTCCTAGTTGAACTGTTTTCTTCTGATCTTCACCAAACATATTTGAGGACATAATGTCTAGGCCATGTTCAATAACCATCCAAATTTTGCAAGGCCCTTAAATTATCAAAAATTGCTCGCTCTAAGCTGAATTTTTTTTTCATCAGATCTAAACCAGACCTGGTGAAAAAGTTTATGGGAATACTGTTTAGGCCAAGTTGGATAATCAGGCACTTTTGAATTATTGCATTTGACTTTTTCCAAAAATTGGCCAAATAGGCCATGTCAGCTCTTCAACCCTCTCCCACTTGACGACACATTTTAACGCATCAACATCAGATGACATATATGAAAAACAATATGACAAAAGCAGAAATTGCTCGAAACGAGCAATTTCTCCTTTTGTCACAATGTTTTTAACTATTTTCAATAAATTTATTTTCATTGATCGATATATTATATTTCTTTTCTCTATTGTTTTCAAAGTCGTCTTCTGCAGATATGTTGTATGTGGGAAAGGGTCAACTTCCAACAGTTCTTATACAATCTTCATCGAACTTGATGTGAATGTTTATGGGCATAATACCTCTGTTGCCACAAAAAACTAGCCAAATCACTATAGTTCTTCCAGACTTATGCCTTCCTGATGGGTGTATTTTGTGACAGTATGGTAATCTTGTTTTTTCCAATAAACTGCAGTTTTTTGGTCAGTAATAGTTCCAAGGCCTAGATGACAAGTATAATGGTCTTTTACCCCATTACATAGCCACATTCTATGTGTGAAGTATTTAGAAGAATTGCATTAATCCTTTTAAATGTTTTGAGGGTCAAACAAGGCTTTTAACCCTTCATACGACAAGTCTGCAGCAGACGACTTTGAATGTATTTTGTCAAGACATAGAAAATCTCCATAATTGAATGGATAACCTATGACAAAAAGTGGAAAACATTGTGGCAAAAGGAGAAATTGCACGTTTTGTGCAATTTCTTCATTTGTCACTATGTTTTCAAAATCCTGTTTGCTGCAGAGGCGTCAGAAAGCGTCTATATGAAGGAAAGGGTTAAGAATATGAAGTACATCTTTTAGAGCTCCTAAATTGACTCGGAATATTTTTAAGAGGTAAAAAGTACATTAACTTTTTAATCATACAGACGTTTTCTGAAGCCTCTGCAGCAGACAACTTTTGAAAGCAAAATGAGAAATGGAGAAATTGCTCAAAAGGAGCATTTTCTTCTTTTTCTAAAATATTCAATATTTGAACTTGCATTTATAAAGATTTTCCACATTTTTGCCAACATCATTTTAAAGTTGTCTTCGGCAGATTTATTGTATGTGGGAAAGTGTTAAATGTTTGTGTATGAGTACCAACAACAAACGGTTAAATTGAGTCATTACAGAGATATTGTTGAATAAAAAAGACCAGTTGACTCCTACTTATCTAGTCATCTTTCTCTGTTTTTGTGTCTCCTTCCTTGATAGGGAGACACATAGGTGTAATGTGTCCATTATGTTTTTACTGATTTGAGCCGTCCCTCGAGAAAACCCAACATTGTGGACTCTGTGTAAAGAATCGACCCGGTTCAGCCTAAGCATGCCGTGCAAGCTTACCCGGATAGACACTTTTCGCCTCCTGTGGATTTTCTGTTTAATGAATCATTTCTCTATACCTCTATCTCCCTGAGATGGAATGTGTCGGCCTGGATCGGTCTGCGCAGGTTGATCTGGGTCGATACATTACGCAGGGGCCATAATATTGGTGTCCCCACGGGACGGCTCATTTGGTATAATTTACATATTTTGACCATTCTTGTTATAACTGTCCCGTTCTTTCTTATGCTCTTGTTTACAGGTTTAAAGGTTGAGATAACCCATTGTGGTACCATGAGAAGAAAGTACCGAGTATGTAATGTAACCCGACGACCAGCTCAAACCCAGTCGTAAGTTGCTTGTTTCATTTTGACAACCCCTTCCCACATGCAGCAAATATGCAGCAGTGGACTTTGAAAACATCTAGGCAAAAATATAGAAAAAACTCTACAAAGGAAAGTATTATTATTGAAAAAAGTATCGAAAACATTGTGGCAAAATGAGAATTTGCTCAGTATGAGTAATTTCTCCTCTTGCCACAATATTTCTAAAAGGAATCCGTTAATGACAGAACTATAATTGAATATAGTTAAAAACATTGTGGCAAATTGAGAAATTGCTCATTGTGCAGAGACATCAGAACGCGTCTGTATGTCGGAAAGGGTTAATACAGTTTCAAATAAACAAACATCTGTTGGATATTCTTGCATAGACGCTTCATAAGGTACTGGGAGAATGTATGATGGGTTTTATATAGGAAATAAGCTGTTGACAGAGCTCTAGATAAGGGGGTTTTGCATGTTTTTAAGTTCTTATTTGACCCTTTAACCCTATGTTGTTGGTCCTCAAAAGAATCTCACTGAGATGATTATTTTGAGTATCCACAACATAGGGATTGCTTTAATAATGTTATGACTTGGTCTAACTTGGTTGCTTTGCCATTGCTCATGGTGCATTTGTCATGCAGTTTTTGGACAGACATATTGTTTGGGGAACAATTTTATACAATTTTCTCATTTTGTTTTGTTTTGTGTTTAAGAATTCCTCTACAGCTTGATGCAGAACAGACGGTAGAATACACTAGCTATTTATACAATTTTTCTCATCTTGTTATGTTTTGTGTTGTAGATTCCCTCTACAGCTTGATTCAGGACAGACGGTGGAATGCACTGTAGCTAGGTACTTTTTAGAGCGATACAAGATGAAGCTGACCTATCCCCATCTTCCATGTCTACAGGTCGGACAAGAACAAAAACATACATATCTACCATTAGAAGTAAGTTCAACCTTTTAACCCTTTCCCACAAACAGACGCTATCTGATGCCTCTGCAGCAGACAACTTTTGAAAACATTGTGGAAAATGGAGAAAATGAGCAATTTCTCCTTTTGCCACAATGTTTTAATCTCTATTTAAAATTAAACTATCATCTGAAGTGATTTTATGTGGTTTTCCTCAATTGTGTTCAAAGTTGTCGGCTGCAGATTTGTTGTGTGTGGGAAAGGGTTTACCTCATACAACAAATCTGTAGCAGAAGACTTTGAAAATACATTGGCAAAAATACCGAAAGTCTCTCTTTTTGAGCAATTTCCTCTTTTGCCACAATATATTCTAAAATCTGCTATTGTTAATGCATTAAATGTGCATTGCATGTGGGAAAGAGTTTTCATTTGTTATCTTAAAACTTCAAAATATGCTAAAAGTATTTGGAATATTTATAAAAGTGATTGTATTTACATACTAGGAAATAATGTTGATATTATGTGTGTGTTGTGATATTATATCTGAAAGACAAAACCCAGTAACCAGTCTGCTAAGGGCCACGTTGGTAGCTAAGGGATTTGGTTCCAGATGTACTGATTTTAATCCCTGGTTATAGTGGAGTTTCCTAGTCTAGGACTGGTTTATCACCCAGGGATCTTGAATAAGTGTTTTGTTGCAGTGATATGACTTATATACCATTGAAATTGATGTAAAACCATAATGAAACAAAGTGACCATATTTTTGCACATTTTCAGCCGGACTAAAATGAACAAGCCATACTAATACTACTTAAGAATTGTTATTTGTTTACTTACTTTTGACATTTTATTTTGCTTGGAAATACTGTTGTGTGGAGTACTGGCAGGTTTTTTTGACCTTATATAAAAGTTTAACGGCCCCTTGCCCTTGGAAAATAAGCATAGTTTTTCCCCTAAAAAAAAAAAATAAAAAAAAAAAAAATCTTTCATATTCAACTTTTGAACATTAGCTTAAATCTCATTTATCTTTCAACAATGAACAGAATAAAATTTGACTTGATACTTTGATGAGAATTAAAGTTGCTGATGTTGCCCTTAGTAAATATGACCCAAAAACTGCTGTGACAAGATGGTTGTTGTCTGGACTAAGACAGAAAAGACCCCATACTTTGCCATATGGAGCCAGAAATTGAAACACAGTTTTTAGACTATGCTGTATATCTGACGTTCTCAGCAGCTTCTTTTCACAGCATGTTTTGGACCATGTTTACATTACATTCATGATTGACCATTACAGTGTATTGCACTATTGTAGTTCACATTGTGTTGCTTAAAATTAAAGTTCTAATAAGTTCTCAAAAATTAAAGTTGTTTTCTCATTTAGCAAGTAACAAAAAATAGCACTTGCGAAAAAATGCAAGTAGAAAATATTGCTAATTTCGACCCTTGACAGTGGTATAGTTTGAGTGAACTGGATTATTACAATCTAGTGGAGGAGTTCAAGAACATGAAAAATAGAGAGATGGCCTTGTAATGATAAAAGTTAAACATGCACATTATGCACATTTCTCTAGTTTTCAATTTTTTCCCTTTTTTTTCTAAAACGCCGCGAAATTTTCCCCTTCTCAAAGGCCCCTTCCCCTTTTTCGGAAAAAAACTCTTGACTGGTGTGACAGAACCAGGTAACACATAATGATGGTTTCATGTCAAACGGTTGTAACTACATCTTGTAACAAGATGTAGTTGCAACCGTTTTGCATGAAACCCTCAATATGTATGTGAACTTGCCATTGTGGTATGACTGAACAGTTGTTGAAAACGGAGTTAATCCCAAATGAAAACAATCAATTGACCTGTTATAATAATTGAAATGTTTGCTGTTTGAAAAAAAAATGTGAACATTCTTTAATCGGCATTATTTTCTTTTTTCAGGTGTGCAATATAGTAGGAGGCCAGAGATGTATCAAAAAACTAACAGACAACCAGACTTCCACCATGATCAAGGTTTCACAAATAAGTTCTCCTTAAATCCCTGTCACAATGTCTTCATGTACTCGTACTAATCGTATTCTCAAATTCAAATCGGGTTCAGTTCCCCCTTTTAAATACTGACGTGTCATTATTGTTCTGTTAATAGTTTTCTCGGACCCGTTATCAGCCAGTTGCATGGATAGAATGTTGTGTGGAGTACTGGTATGAGAAAGCCAGGAAACTCACGAGTAGGAGAACTGGCCACCGTGATATGACTGAATTTTTTTTGAGGACCCTAATCAATCAATCTCAGATATGTATGAAATAAGTTAAATCACTGCACACTGTTTTGATATTGATGAAGTAGTTGTGCTTATTGTTTTCATAGATCTGTTATTAATATTAAGTTTTCCCCTTTCCCTCATACGACAATTCCGCAGCAGACGACTTTGAACATATTTTGTCAAATAATGGAAAATCTCTATAATTGAATGGATAACCTATGACTAAAAGTGGAAAACATTGTGACAAAAGGAGAAATTGCACATTTTGTGCAATTTCTTCTTTTGTTACTATGTTTTCAAAAAGCCGTCTGCTGCAGAGGCGTCAGAAAGCGTCTATATGAGGGAAAGGGTTAAATCACTGCACACAGTTTTGATATTGTTGTAGTAGTTGTATTCATTGGTTTCTCCGATCTTTTAATAATAAAATAAGTTTTACTATAATCACTGCACACAGTTTTGATATTGTTGTAGTAGTAGTTGTATTCATTGTTTTCTTGGTTCAGTTTCGGAAATACACTTTCATTCATTAGCTCTAGCATGTATTCTTGGTGATGTAATTGTACTAATTATATTCTTGGATATTTCTCTCAAATGAATTTTTTCCTTATCCCTTTCCCACTTGTAGAGACATTCCGAGACATCTGCAGCAGACGACTTTTAAAAACATTGTGGCAAAATGGGAAAATAGCTCAAAACAAGCAATTTCCCTTTTTGTCACAAAGTTTTTGACAATTAAAAATCTATCCTTTCAGTTATAGAGATTTAAATATGTTTTGTCTAGATATTTTCAGTGGTCTGCTGTTGTATGTGAGAAAGGGTTAAATCAATGTCACACTGTCTTCACGATGTCTTTGTATTAATTTCTCAGATCCACTTTATAGATTAAATCACTGTAGCATGTTTTCATAGTGTATTAATTATTTTCCTTGATTAATTTCTGAAATAAGTAAGTTCTCCTTTAATCACTGCGCAATGTGTTTATGCTAATGAAGTTGTTGTACTATTCGGATCTGTCTCTCATGTAATGTTTCGCATTGTTTTCATTGATTGTTGTAGTTTACTTACTTAGTGAGATACCTAGAACTGAAATCGGCATGGTAGAGGCAATGTGTGAGTTTCAGATGGCTGTGGTTAATAATGGTAGATGAGCCCCGGTAACATAGTTGATGGGTATGTGGGCTCTCAATGCAGGGGTTGTGAGTTTGAACCCCAGCTCTGCCAACATTCTTTTAGATGTTTGACAAAATGCTAAGAAACAAGTGTCATTTGTCTTCCACCAAAGGTCTTAACAGTTTTTGTGAGAAAGCGGCCAGTTGCTTTGTTAGACTGTTGTGAGAAAACCATGAAACGAATGCCTAGGTGAACTGGCTGCTATGCTATGACTGGAAAATGATTAGAAACGGTGTTAAAATCCCAATCAATCAACTGGCTGATGAGAATGAAGGAGATGAAGTCTGTCAAATCTCTGGGTTAGATAAGCAGTACATTGCTTGAAATTTCATGTTATAGTGGTAGATCTTGGAAATATGACCTGTTTGTAACAATAGTTTGATACTTGCTGAAGAATAGTAACTGTCGTTGGTTTCTGGGAATTTACTTGTGACTCTTTGTTGATGGTGGGTCATACAATATTGTTTCCCCGTTCAGGTATTGTTTGTGGACGTAGAAAATGCTACTGGTGTTTTGTGTTGTTTGTTCTAGTGGTAAAGTCAACAAGTTTTGCTCGTAATTAATTGGGAAAAGTAGTTTTTATGTGCCAAGCTAGTTTTGTATTAAGAAGAAGTATAATGTATTTGAAATTTAGAACTGCTATTTCTGTTGTGTGTACCGTTTAGAGTGTTATAACTGGATATCTCGGAGCTCTAGATAAGCAGCATGTTCTCAGATCCTTAGGTGTCTCTCAAACCCTATGATGTGGGTACTCAAAAAGAATCATTTCATTAAGAAGATGTTTTCTTTGAGTATCCATAACATACGGTTTGATTGAGTAATGAGCAAGATATTGTTGGGGAAAAGACCAGTTTACTCCCCCTTATCTAGTCCTCTGAGTCAGTGCTAATTTTGTGGTGTGTTACTGTAGCATTTAGAGTGTGATGCTGGATTTGAACTGATGTTAGTTTGATGAGCAAGTAGGTTTTTGTATTGCCGATTTTGATTAACGCTTTCCCACATACATACAGATGCTTTCTGGCGACTTTGAAAGCATATTGACACATGGAGAAATTGTTCAGAATATTTCCATCCAAACAGATTTTCCATATATATTTGTGGATGTATTTTCAAAGTTATCTGCTGCAAGTTATCTGTTGCAGATAACTTGTATGTGGGAAAGGGTTAAGCCAGTTACTTGGTAAGGTAAGTGAGTGATTGATTCAGTGTGCAGTGTTTTGTGCTAGATTTCTTCTCATATTTTCTTTAAATGGGCCATGTTGCCCGAAAACTGACCTTTTAGACTTTATAGCTAGCAATGATTGATTAGGATTTACTTGTTTCCCCATCATGTCTTAGAAAATTTATGTCAATGCAACAAGGGTCATTCATCTTCCACCAACTGTCTACATGCATGTTTAAATGGACAGACTTGTGTAAAGTACTGGTGTGAAAAAGCATTTTAAACATGCGTTGGTAGATTTGCCGTCATGATATGACTGAAAAATTATTGAAAATGGCGTAAAATTCTGACTAGCAAAGATTCTGATCAATCTATTCCTCAACTAAGTCATATAAGAATTTACTTATTCTCCATCTAGTCCTAAAAATTATGAACAAAAACGATTATCCTGTTACTAGAATGCTATTGAATCAAATTGTTATTAATTTAACCCTTTCCCTCATTCGACAATTCTGCAGCAGACGACTTGGACATATTTTGTCAAAAAATAGAAAATCTCTATAATTGAATGGATAACCTATGACTAAAAGTGGAAAACATTGTGGTAAAAGTAGAAATTGCTCGTTTAGAGCAATTTCTTCTTTTGCCACATTGTTTTCAAAAAGCCATCTGCTGCAGAGGCGTCAGAAAGCGTCGACATAAGGGAAAGGGTTGAAACCTGAAGTTCTGTTTTCCTGTCAAAACTATAATAACTTCTTTTCAAAAGTACTGGCCTTGGGTGAGTGACCCTCTTCCAATATGTTAGAAAACCTGGGTGCGGGGCTAATTTTCACTTAAGTATAGAGTTAGAACATTGGAAACTACTCTTAGTTCTAAAATTAGGGGAATGATATAGGACTATCATAGTCGACTTGTTAAACAATAGACCTGTTGAGATAGTTCCTGTATTGTCTCCTATGTAGAAATGCAGAAAGAATGTATTGTTCCTGTATTGTCTCCTATGTAGAAATGCGGAAAGAATGTAACTTCTGAAAATGTTTTTATATAATTTTGAGTTGAAACCATAGTTGAAATAGGAAAATATCCCTATTTTTAACAGGTTCTCAATTTTCTGTTAAGTTTGCAAAGCCCTCTGCTGCATATCAAAGGTCTATAACAGGTTGAGTGTTAATCATATTTTTAAAACTGGTTTATCTTTTATATAGAAACTCTATAAATGAAAGAATAATTATAAATGAATATGAAAACATCTAGGCAAAAGAAGAAATTGCTCATAATGAGCAATTTCTTCTTTTGACACAATGCTTTTAAAACTTGTATACTGCAGAAGCATCAGAAAGCGTCTGCATGTGGGAAAAGGTTAAATAGAAAGCAGGGTTTCAGATACTAGATGTATTTCATGTTCTTAAATCGTAATTTGATCTCCAAACCAAAAGTTGTGAGTATTCAAAATAGAGATTATTCAACATATTTTTTCAAAGATGAGAATATATTTCACGAGCCGTCGCATGAATGGGAGTGACGTCACGAGTGACGTAGTCACGAGTGGCTCCTCCCATTCACAAGACGGCGAGTGAAATATGTTCTATCTTTGAAAAAATAAGTTGAATAATCTGTTTATTACATTTCATTGCTGTTTTTAGTAATACATTTAGTTTTTCAATCCGGTCTTACACCATAGTTTATGTTAACTATGGACTATTTTTCGTTTTTTTACCTACTTTTTGCGCATTATTTTCGGATGAGGCGTGGCCGTGGAAAAAAAAGGGAGGGACACGCATGCGCAATTTTGGTGTGAAATAACAAATAGTAAATATTGTTATTACACCGGTGTAATAACAATAACTCGACGATTATGAATTTTCTTTCACCGAGATATCCTTATCTTTCATGGATAGAAATGTAATAAAGAACTGTTACTAAATAGGTTGAAAATAATGTGGCGAAAGAAGAAATTGCTCATCATAGCTATTTATTCATTTGCTACAATGCTTTCATGTTGTGTTATTCAATTCTTTGAGTACTAACAAGAAAGGGGGTGTTATTGAGTCACTAGGGAGATTTTGTGGGGCAAAGTCCTGTTTACTCCTTTACTAGTCCTCTGCAATCTTCAACCCTTTCTCACCTACATGTACACAAACCTGCAGCCGACAACTTTGAAATGATTTTTGCAAAGTTTGGGAATTCTTTATTAATGAAAGTTCATGTCTAAATTTTGAATAGAGTTGAAACCATTAACATAAGTCAAAATTGCTCATTATATGTAATTTCATCTTTTGCCACAATGATTTCAAACGTCGTCTGCATAGACGTCAGCACGAGGGAGAGGGTTAATGAAAGCTTTCATCAAGAGGAAAACAGGATGAAACTATTAAAACTGTACAATAGAGGGGAAAAAACCCATTGAGCAGTGGAGATGGGAGTCAGTAAAATTATCCTTATCTCAAAATGTTTTCTAGTCGTGTCTGAAAACCCTTCATCAGTTTGTGCAAACAAATTAATTACCTTGTTTATATTCCAGGCAACGGCTAGGTCTGCCCCAGACAGAGAAAAAGAGATCAACAATCTGGTAGGTTCTATTTTAACCGTTATCCCACTTTACAGCTGTATCTTATTCAGCATTGCATGACTTTGAAAAGCATTAGCGAATAATGGTGACATAAATCACACATATTCAGACTGATCCTGGTCGACATGGATCCATATTAATATATTAGATAGATTCTAGGCAAAATCATATCCGTAAATACACAAGACACCAAGATTCAAGGCTATTGATACCAGTTGTAGTGGTAAAGCCTCAGTCATCCGGTGCAGGGGGTCGCAGGTTCTTTCTCAGAATTGTGGGGTTAGTATTATGATTGGTGTCAGGATGAATGGCCAAGCTTTACTTGTAACTTACCCAGGAACTGCTGTGAATTCTAATTATTGTAGGAAAAATCAGCTTGATATGAGTGGATGTCTCAATTGTTATCCCTCTCAAATAAGGAACCATTAACCCTTTATCACTTGCAGATGCATTTTGACACATTTTCAGCGGATGACTTTTAATAATCAAACAACATCTCCCCCTTTCCCACAATGATTTCTACTCTATTCTAAAATTGTAATTTCAATTAGTAAGATTTTCCTCTAGATGTTTTCTAAGGTGTCCACAAGTGATCCTTACAAAGTGGGAAATGGGTTTACATATCGGCCAAAGACATGGGACAAGCGTCATTCGTCTTTCACCCACTAATGGGCTAACAGTCTATGTGGAAAAGCATCCAGTTGCTTGGAAAGTATGTTGTGTGGAGTACTGGTGTGAGCAAACCAGGAAACATACGAGAAGGTGAACTTGTCGCCTTGATATGACTGAAATTTTTTTGAGAACGGCAATAAAGGCAATAAACCCCAATCAATCAATCGGCCTAAAACATGGTACTTGCCCAAGGTTAATGGATAGTATTGTTGTCATGTAATTATACCCCCTTCAAAGAAGAGGGGGGTATATATAGGAGTCACTGTGTCGGTCGGTCGGAAGCCATATTTTGTCCGGCCTATTTCTTACAAACCACTGGGTGGAATTCAATAAAATTTTACATGAAGCTTCTATACCAAGAGATGTGCATATCCTTAAGGGGTAACAATTGCATGTTATTTTACAGAGTTATGGCCCTTTTACTTATTAAGTTATGGTGTAGGTCAAGGTGCTGTTTAGGGGGTATTTATCATCTTCAGTGATAGTTCTAGTTCCAATCAGTTCTGATTGTATCTCTTGTTTCTATTTGCTCAGGTGAGGAAGGCCAACTTCAATTCTGATCCATACCTCCAAACATTTGGCATCAGTATCATACCACAGATGGTCGACGTCCACGGCCGTGTGCTAAATCCACCAAAAATTCAGTACGGGGGTCGGGTAAGTGTAAGTTTATTTCCTTATTATACCCCCTGATACAAAGTTTGGGCGGGTACTATGTGATCCTCCGTGTCCGTCCGTCTGATTGTTTGTCCCACTTTCATATCCAGGCTATTATGAATTTTTTAGCCTTGAGACATAAATAGCTAATATTTTGCAAAAGGCTTGCACATGATGTTGGGTAAAGGTCACCATGACCCATTATCTGTTAAGTCCTTTTCATCATGATATCAGAGCTCTAGATAAGGGGGCATTTTGCATGCTCTTAAACCCTTATTTGACCCTCTAACCCTATTTTGTGGGTACTTAAAAAAGAATCCTTCTCAATGAGATGATTCTTTTGAGTACCCATATTGTATTGTTTGATTGGATAATTGGTAAAGCGCTGTGTACCCCTCCTTATCTGGTTCTCTGTAAAAAAATTAAATTTATGCATTCTAGTTCAAGTTTGATCGGTAAAGATGGGTCTTTTTGCGAGTGTGAATAGTGATCACTCAGGTGAGCCTTAACTGTAGTGCAGTGATAGCTTAGGCGGTAATGACATGGGCTATCTATCTAGCCTGTTCATCCGCACATGTATTTTATTCCTATATATACATTTTGTTTCACCCAAAAAGTAGAAGTGTATCCCCATTTTGTTTTTACACCAACTTCATCCTATGTGATTGCGTTAGGATAAGTCGATTACCTTGTAAGAGGTTTCATTTTGCATCCAATCTTTATGGCTCTTCATCAAACTTTCATTTCTATCAAATCTGTCAAGCTGCGAATTGGGTCACTTAGCCAAATTTTAGAAAATATGTCTTGAACGCTTCTAGAGGACACATATTTTCATCAAATTAACATGTAAGTACATTCATCGTTTATCAAATATTGGCATGGTCGAACCTGAATCATGTGGGGTCAAAGAGTAGAACTTTGCGGCCATATTTTTCATCCAATCTTCATAAAAGTTCATGTTTGAAATGTGGGGTCAAATGTTGATTCGCCATAAAAAATTACCCTAGGGAGCTTGAGATGAGGGTTCGATCAAGTCATAACAAAGGCGTTAACCCTTTCCCTCATATAAACGCTTTCTGACGGCTCTGCAGCAGACAGCTTTTTGAAAACAAAGTGACCCAAGAAGAAATTGCTCAAAATGAGCAATTTCTCCTTTTGCCACAATGTTTTCCACTTTTAATCCATTCAAGATTTTCTATTTTATGACATATGTTCAAAGTGGTCTGTTGCAGAATTGTCTTATGAGGTAAAGGGTTGAAAAATGTAAGTTGTCGCCTTTATGATCAGAGTTGCAGGAATAGCACTGTGACTATGACATCATCCGTGTCAGGATTAACAGTACTGGTAATATTACCCCAATCCAGGAAGCGTTGTGATATGGCTGAAATACTATTGAAAGTGGCTTAAAATACATTTAATTTGTCTACTCTTATTTTCCATTTATAAAAAGAATGCAGTATCTGACAATATTGCATGCATTGATGTTGCACTAAGATCACTTGTTTTAAATGCCTAATTGTATATATTCTGATATTGTTCCTTCTATTTTCCATGTATAAAAAGGATGCAGTATCTGTCAATATTGCATGCATTGATATTGCACTTAGATCACTTGGCTGCTAAGGAAGAAACATACAGTTACCTTACAGAACTCTTCCATCGAACCTTTGATGAATTTAAAGACAAGCTTTCAGTGTTGACATTGAAGATTTCCATTTATATCACTTGTTGTGGATAATGAATAGGCATAGTATAAGACAGATTTGTTTTCCTTATACATTATGTATTCAGTAAAAGCTTTGAAACTATTGAATGTCTATTCAGGTGAGTGATACAGGGCCATAATATTTCATGTTTACTTCTTATCTAGGACATTCAGTATCGATGAGGCTGTCAATCCAGGGGTTGTGAGTTTGAAACCCAGTTGGGCCAACATTCTTTCTAACGTTTGGCAAAGAGGTCTTCATAGATATTCATCATTCTTCATTATAGTCTTTGTGGGAAAACAGCCAGTTGCTTGGAAAGACTTGTTTGGAGTACTGGTGTGAGAAAGCCAGGAAACGAATGGGTAGGTGAACTGACAGCCGTGAAATGAATTGAGAAATTGTAGAAAACGGCATTTTACCCGAATTAATCGATCCTTATCTAGTTCTCTGCTATTGTATTAACCCTTTCCCTCATACGGCAATTCTGCAGCAGACGACTTTGAACATATTTTGTTAATAAAATGGAAAATCTCTATAACTAAATGGATAACCTATGACTAAAACTGGAAAACATTGTGGCAAGAGGAGAAATTGTTCGTTTTTAGCAATTTCTTCTTTTGTCACTATGTTTTCAAAAAGGCATCAGAAAGCGTCTGTATGAGGGAAAAGGGTTAACCTTTTACTTCACTTTTTCTCCACATACAAACAAATGTACAGAAGACAACTTGTGGAAGTAGAATTATCAACCCTTGTCCCATATATATATTAACACTTTCTGACACCTGTAGCAGACAATGTTTGAAAACATTTGACGCAGAAGGAGACATTTAACTCTTTTTGCCAATATGTTTTCAAAGTCGTCTTCTGCAGAGATGTTGTTTGTGGGTAAGAGAGGGTTTCAAAAGTTGAAAAAGATGTGGTAAAAAGGGAAATTGCTCATCTGAGCTATTTATCCATTCGCTGCGATGCTCTTATAAGTAGACCTCTGCAGATTCTTTAACCCTTTTCCTCGTACGACAATTTTGCAGCGGACGACTTTGAACAAAAAATAGATACTCACTATAATTGAATGGATAACCTATGACTAAAAGTGGAAAACATGGTGGCAAAAGGAGAAATTTGCTCGTTTTGAGCAATTTCTTCTTTTGTCACTATGTTTTCAAAAAGCTGTCTGCTGCAGAGGCGTCAGAAAGTGTCTGTATGAGGAAAGGGGTTAAAGCGAGTCTGAGTGTGGGAACAATTTCAACCTCTATGCTTCATCTCTATTGGTACAGTATCATCCATCCTTTCTTCTGTCCAGCCAAGGCCATATCTAAGGCGTAGGTTTGCTAAGTTTGCCAGAGAAATACCACTCCTTTGACGGCTGAAGCAAATTTCAACCCATGTGTTTGTTTTTTGCAGACTAAAGCCCAAGCAATACCAAACCAAGGAGTATGGGACATGAGAGGGAAACAGTTTTATAATGGCGTTGAAATACGAGTCTGGGCCATTGCTTGTTTTGCTCCCCAAAGAACCGTCCGAGAGGATGCACTCAGGTATATTAATTAGCTTTACCCCCTTTTTTCCACATACAGCAAATCTGCAGCAGTTGACTTTAATCAATTAAGGTAAAATATAAATATGTATAGTTGAAAATACAATAATTTTATGGAGTTGAAAACATTGTGTCAAAATGAGAAATTGCTCATTTTTTCACCATGTTTTCAAAAGTCATCTGCTACAGATGTGTCAAAACATGTCTACATGTGGGAAAGATTGTCAATCAAGGTGTTGTGAGTTCAAAACCCAGCAAAGGACAGATTGATTATTTATTTCCCTTCGTGTTGCTCAGGGTTTAGGGGATAGCATAAGATTGATAGCAATGACTTAACCCTTTTATACATTCAGCTTATCTGCTGCAAAGTTAAAAATATCTATACAAAAATTTAGAAAAACTCCAAATTAAAGTATTATTTTTGACATTATTTGCAAAATGAGAAATAGCTCATCAAGAAAACATATCTATAGGTAAAGATATGGAAACTCTCTTAAAATAAAAGAACAGTGAATTTCTCCTTTTACCACAATGTTGTCAGAAGTCGTCTACAGCAAAGACATCAGAAAGCGTTGGTATGTAGTAAAGGGTTTAGAAATGCAGCTGGGCCTAAAATAAAATATTGTTGTTGCCGCTTACGCCCTACCCATGTGTTTACCGCCGGTCCGAATTCTTTTACGACCCTTCCAAAACCTTTTTTTTTTTTTTTTCTTTTAATCATTTTCGGTAGTTTTGTCTCCTTTCTTATATGACCAAGACTAAAAACGGTTGCAGTTGAATGGTGGAAAATTAAGCGAAAACTGGATGAAGATATTGTTTTCTGTTTAAATGTATCAAGAGGAGAAAAATACAATACTGAAAAATAGCGAAATCATATATAAATGTGACTTCAATACTTCTAAAGGTGACTGTATTATTTAAAGCTGCAAAATAAAATAAAAAAATCTGTCTGAGAATTTTTTTTTATTTACCTATCTACCTACCCACCCCTAATTGGCATGGGTCGGAAGCAGCAAACAAACAATTTTTTAATTGTGGCCCTGATAGTGAGGACTGTTAACTTGCATCTTATTCATATTTTCACAGAAATTTCACACAGCAGCTACAAAGAATTTCAAACGATGCTGGGATGCCCATCCTCGGTCAGCCTTGTTTCTGTAAATATGCCACGGGACCAGACCAGGTGGAACCCATGTTTAGATATCTTAAAAACACATATCAAGGTCTGCAGGTTATCGTTGTTGTTCTACCGGGAAAAACGCCCGTCTATGGTGAGTGAATTTTGAATATTCTTTATGACCCCCTTCAAAGAAGAGAGCCGAACCCCGGTAGCTCAGTCGGTAGCACCAATGGGCTAAGTCTATGTGGAAAAGCAGCCAGTTTCTTGGGATATTTGTTGTGTGGAGTACTGGTGTGAGAAACCAGGAAATGCATGAGTTGGTTAACTGGCCGCCGAGATATAACTGAGAAATTGTTAAAAACGGCATTAAACCCCAATCAATCAATCAATCAAAGAAGAGAGTGAATATTGCTTTGCACATATTGGTCTCTAGTTATTTGTTATTTAAAGAGTTATCATCTTTGAAATTATCTTAGAAAAACATTGTAGCATCTAGATGTCGCGGTCTGAACTTTTACACAATTAAAGAGATTACGTGTAAGCGGTCCGGTTAGCTCAGTCGGTCCCGGCCAGCCTTTGGGAGCAATCATACCTACCTTTGGGATTTCCCGACTCAGGAAGATCCAGAAGTAAAAACTTGACTATTCAGTTTAATATGAAATTTGATTTGGATCAATTACAAATCCTCGGCAAGGTAAAGTTTTCGGCATTGATTCCTGTTTTTGTGTTGACTGTACAATTATTAAACTCGTGTTTCACTTTTGTCATTAATTTCAAAACCTCTGAATTCCATCTTTTCATATGGTGCGGCTCAGTAACAATAAATATGTATTCGCATTTTTCTATACAATTATGATACTTGATCTTGGTTACATGTTATTTCATAAAATTTTGTGTATACTTTTTTTTCCCAGCGGAAGTAAAACGTGTAGGTGATATCATGTTTGGACTTGCAACACAATGTGTATATTTGTTTTCCAGCGGAAGTAAAACGTGTAGGTGATATCATGTTTGGACTCGCAACACAGTGTGTTCAGGCAAAGAATGTGAATAAAACAACCCCACAGACCCTGTCCAACCTGTGTCTGAAGATTAACGTCAAATTAGGCGGCATCAACAACATTTTATTACCCAGTATTCGGTAAGATCTCTTCTCAATTTGTGATCCTTAACCCTTCACCTCATCTCATATAGACGCTTTCTGAGGCCTCTGCAGCAGACGGCTTTTTGAAAAACATAGTGACAAAAGAAGAAATTGCTCAAAACGAGCAATTTCTTGTTTTGCCACAATGTTTTCCACTTTTAGTCATAGGTTATCCATTTAATTATAGAGATTTTCTATGTTTTGACAAAATATGTTCATAGTCGTATGGGGAAAGGGTTAAATCTATGTCAGGATTAAGCCCCTTCAAACATGGAACACATCTGCAGCAGACGACTTTGAAAATGTAAATGCCAACAAAAATGGAAAAGCCTCTGTAAAGGAAAGAAATAGATTTTGATAGATATAAAAAATACTCTTCGGCAAAAAGAAGAAAAAAAGTTATGTGCAATTTCTTCTTGCGTCCCAATGTTTTCCTAAGTTGTCTGCTGCAGACGGGTTTTGTCATTTGGTCCATAAACCTAAAAATTGAGACGATTCTGTAGAACCTAATATTTTATAAATGTAGTTGTTTTTATAGCACAAACTTGAATGGTATTGTGGTTTTGTTGTCATCATTAAAAAAATGTCATTCTGTATGATCTGCGCAACTGATGACAAAAGTCGATGTGACAAGCGTCATTCGTTTTCCAACAACTAACAGTCTTTGTGGAACACCAGCCAGTTGCTTGGAAAGACTGTTTTGTTGAGTACTGGTGTGAAAAAGCCAGGATAGACTGTAATGTGACTGAAATATTGTTGAAAACAGTATTAAACCCAAATCAACAGGTAACATCCCATGGGAAATACCTTTTTCTGTTCATCTCTGTAAATATCTATAATTCTATGTAATATGTTGCTATATTGCATAAACTAAAAGGTCAAACAATTTTAAAATAAGTTAACAAACTAATCATTTTATAGCCCGGCCATGTTTCGAGAGCCGGTTGTATTTTTTGGAGCTGATGTGACGCACCCTCCTGCTGGGGACAAGTCTCGACCATCGATCGCTGCAGTGAGTCGCTTGAACTCCGCACTGCATCTATATGTATATATATAAATACTTGACCTTTGACACGTGAATGAATTGTTGAGCCTAAATATGATGGTCTTCTCTATGATCAGACATGTGAATGATGATGTAGATTTATTAAGCTCCTTGACTTCATCTTTGATTGTCTCTGTGACTTGATCTTTAAACTTTGATTGGCTATGTAATGACCTTTGATCTGTAGCTATTTATAGTTTGAAATAGCTTTCTCTCTTTTTGTAAATTGACCTTTGAACTAAACCTATTTACAGTAATCAGCGAATGATTTTCTTTTCCACTCTTTCTCTCTCCCTCTCTCTCTTTCTCTCTCTAAACCTTTACCTTATATGGAAGACTTTCGTCAACTTGTTCATAAGTCTCTTTTGAAAACAAAATATGAAATGAAGACGCGAACTATACATCGTTTTACGACAATGTTTTCAACTTGTATTTCCACAAAGGTTTCAAAGGTTCTTATATGATGCATGCAGATATACTGCTATATTTAACCAAATTGTTTAGATTCCTGAGTATCCCTCCTTTCTTAACCCTTTCCCATATACAACAAATTTGAAGCAGACGACTTTGCAAACATACAGGATGCCTGTGGAAACTATGGAAACTACCTATGATTGAAAGGATTTGAAAACATTGCGGCAAATGGAGAAATTGCTCACCATGAGCAATTTCTCATTTTGCCACAATGTTTTCAAAAAATGATTTGCTGCAGAGGTGTGGGAAAGGTTGACCCTTTCCCACATGGAACAAATCTGCAGCAGACAACTATGAACAGGTTTTGTCAAAAATTGGAAAATCTCTATAATTAAATGATAACCTATGACTAAAAGTGGAAAACATTGTGGCAAAAGGAGAAATTGCTCGTTTTGACCAATTTCTTCTTTTGTCACTATGTTTTCAAAAAGCTGTCTGCTGCAGAGGCATCAGAAAGCGTCCATATTAGGGAAAGGGTTGCATCTCTGTGAATGTCTTTCTATCTGAATGTTATGAACTATGCATGTGGACTGGTTCCTCTTCTTTATTACAGTCCAACCGTGTTCCGGGAACCAGTCATATTTCTGGGTGCGGATGTCACTCATCCTCCTGCGGGAGACGCCAGTAAGCCTTCCATTGCAGCCGTAAGTTTGTCTCCAACTTTTTGTCCTGTGTGACCCAAGGACTAGATTACGGGTGGAAAATATCTCAATCAAACCCGAAGTGGAAGACAGTGGTGAAACGGTAGAGTGTCAACCTCTCAGGTGTGGACCTCTTGATGAGAGGGTTTTGCCATCAGGATATTTGCACACAAACGTTGCGAGTACTGGTTAAGGAAGCAGATGTAGAATAAATAAGTTTGAGCTAAACCTGATGTTGTGTGTACTTGAAAAAAGCATCTCTTTTGAGTACCCACAACATTGGGTTTGAGTGTCAAATGAGAATTTTGGAGTTCGAAACAGGCACCCTTATCTAGAGCACTGGTCTGACAACTTGTCTTTATGTTTCACATTAATTTGTGATTCTTAAAAATAAGTCTTATCACTAGATAATGAGTACACCCTTGTTCTCCTTCACAGGAAACATGTTCATATAAGAAGTGCACTGAAAACCAACTGTAGGTCCTTTGCGACCAGTATAGATTTAGATCAGCCATGATTTCAATTTCAATTCATTAATTGTTAGTAACCCGCAAATTACATCAAAGAAAGTACCTGTCACTGAAGCGACGCTGCCATATAAAACCCCACATAAAAAACGAGGCTAGAAAATGTACACCTTGACAGTTTACAAAGGCATATTTCCGATAATTGGGTCGTAAATACAAAAACAAAACAAGCAAATTGTTGAGAATTTGATTAGCTATAATTCTACAATAATTATATCAAAATCAAACAAGGAATGAATATTAAACAAAAAATATGCTACACTGACTCAGTTTTCAGCTAATTTCAAGATAAACAATAGGATTATCGGAGATAAGCTGGGGTTGCTACAATTAGTAATTATACTTTTAAAGAAAATGTTCGTATTTTTGCCTGGAGGTTTTCAGTCATGAATATGCTGTTGATTTTTTGTATCCTGCAATTACATAGGGCATACAAACCGAGCATGTGTTCATGAGTATTTAAAATTTGAGACAACCCTTTATTAGGAGTAGTCTGATCCATATACGTACAGCATTTAATTTTGTTCGACTTTAACCCTTACAACCTCATACAACAATTTTGCAGCAGACAACTTTCAACTATTTTGTCAAAAAATGGAAAATCTCTATAATTGAATGGATAACCTATGACTAAAAGTGGAAAACATTGTGGCAAAAGGAGAAATTGGTCGTCAGGAGCAATTTCTTCTTTTGTCACTATGTTTTCAGAAAGCGTCTACATGAGGGAAGGGTTTAAAATGAGATTGGGTATGTAATAATGTGCTCAACATTCATCTGATCTAGGTTGTTGGTAGCATGGATGCCCATCCTAGTCGGTACTCCGCAACAGTCCGGGTGCAGCAGCACAGACAAGAGATCATTCAGGAGCTCGCGTCCATGGTGAAGGAACTGTTGATCCAGTTTTACAAGTCCACCCGCTTCAAGCCGACGAGAATTATCTTCTACAGAGATGGTGTTAGTGAAGGACAATTTAATTCTGTAAGTTGTGTGTTTGGGTTTTACGCAGTTTAATTCTGAAAGTTATCAGTTTGGTTTTTACACAATTTAATTCTGTAAAGTATCATTTAGGGTTTTACACAATTTAATTATACCCCCTTCGAAGAAGAGCCGGTATATAGGAGTCACTGTGTCGGCTGTCGGTCGACTGGCCGGAAGCCATATTTTGTCCGGCCTATTTATTACAAACCACTGGGTGGAATTCAATAAAATTGTGCATGAAGCTTCTATACCAAAAGGAGATGTACATATCCTAAAGGTCTTACAATTGCATTTTATTTTACAGAGTTATGGCCCTTTTACTTATTAAGTTATGGTGTAGGTCAAGGTGCTGTTTTGGGGGTATTTATCATCTTCAGTGATAGTTCTAGTTTTGTAAGTTACCAGTTTGGTATTTAGAAAATTTAGGAAATTTCATTTTCAAAGTTACCAGTTTGGTTTAAGTTATCTGTATCAGTGTAACACAATTGAATTGAGTGTTAAGTTTATCAGTATAGTTTTTGTACAATTAATTTCTAAAAGTGAAAAGTTGTCTGCTGCAGAGTCATCTGAAAGCATCTGTATTTTGATAAAGGGTTTAAACATTGTTTGAGGTAAACAGTTAAGATGTTTATATCTATACTTAAAGGTTCTATCCCACGAGCTCAGAGCAGTCAGAGAAGCGTGCATGAAACTAGAGGCAGACTACCAGCCCGGTATAACATTCATCGTGGTACAGAAGCGACATCACACGCGACTGTTTTGCGCCGACAGAAAAGACCAGATTGGTCGTAGTGGGAACATTCCAGCCGGTACCACTGTGGACGTGGGCATCACTCATCCGACGGAGTTTGATTTCTATCTATGTAGTCATGCTGGTATACAGGTGGGTTGTTAGCTCCTCTGTTTTTGGAAAGAAAAAAATGTCTGGGCTATTGTGATACCCATGGCGTGGTTGTCTGCATAATCACAACACTTTATCCGTACATAATAACTCGAAAACCGTTTTACATTTAAAAAAACTTGGTACACATGTTCCTAGGAACAATATGCATGTCTATACCATGTCACAGAACTCTAGCTTTAATAATAATTAAGAAATGCCCATTTTTCAAGTTTAGGAAAAAAAAAATGAGCGTTTTGCAGGAGCTTTGTCACTTTGTCTACTCTAAGCCTTCTTAAGGAATAACCCGGCCGGGTAGCTCAATTGGTAGCGTATCTGACTCGTGATCTGGAGGTCACGGGTTCGATACCCGGTTGCGGCGACATTCTTTCGGGCGATGTTTTCCATTGCCTCTCACCTCTGATCTATGTGAGAAAGTAGTCAGTGGCTTCGAAAGAATGTTGTGTAAGTACTGGTGTGTGAAAGCCAGGAAAACATGGGTAGGTGCACTGACCGCCGTGATATGACCAAAGCTGTTGAAAGCGGTGTTAAACTCCAAACAAAATCTTAAGGAATAAGACACAATATTACACAAAAAATATTGTGTCCATCTGCATGGCACTCAAAGTAAGACAGTTAGAGACAATGTTACTTTATTTCCTTGAAAGTGACATTTATATTGTCTAACGTCAAATGGTCAGATAAAGTTTGGGCAGGGGATGTTATTTCAACGAAATTGCTCGTTATCTCTTGCAGGGTACCAGTAGACCGTCCCACTATCATGTTCTTTGGGACGATAACCGGTTCTCAGCAGACGAGTTACAAATGCTGACCTATCAACTGTGCCATACCTATGTAAGATGTACTCGAAGTGTTTCCATACCGGCGCCCGCCTACTATGCCCATCTCGTCGCATTCAGAGCCAGGTACCATCTAGTGGAGAAAGAACATGACAGGTATTTATTTAATCGCGATTCTTTTGTAATTAACTGTAAATTGCAAAGGACAGAATTGATAAGGGGGAGTAAACTTGGTCTTTTCCCCACAGTATCTCTCTTATTACTCTACCAAACCCCATGTTGTGGGTACTCAAAAGAATCGTCTTGGATTCTTTTGAGTACCTAACTAATAGGGTCAAGTAATGAGATCTCCGAAGTAAGTTTGAATTTGTTACGTCTTTTTGTATCCTCTGTTGTGGCAGGGATACACATGGGGATCAACTTCACTTACTGACATGTTGGCTATCCACACATGTGTTTCTTCAATGATTCTTGTTTAACCCTTTCCCACATACAACAAATCTGCAAATATGGAAATCTCTACTAATGAAAGATCAATTATTGTATGAAGTTGTAAAAATTGTTGCAAAAAGAAGAAATTGCTCATTATGCTTCAGAGGCGACTTTGTGAGGGAAAATGCCAACAATTTATGTTGTTTTAGCGAGAGAGGAAATCAAAATCTTGATTCTGTTTGCTCATCGGAATATTAAATGCATGTCTAATTTAACCCTTTCCCACATATGACAAATCTGCAGCAGACGACTTTGAAAACACCTGGTCAAAAATTAGTTTAACCTCTATAAATGACAGTTTAATCATTGAATAGAGTTGAAAACATTGTGGCAAACGGAGAAATTGCTCATAATGAGCGATTTCTCCTTTTGCCAAAATGTTTTCAAAAGTAGTTTGCTTCAAAGGTGTAGGCAAGCGTTTGTATATATCGGAAAGTGTTAAGAATATGGGTTTCCTATGCATCATTTTATGTTATACAAACATTTCTATTTGAATGGCATGCCCTTGTCTTATGAAACGATGGCTTTTCTCTTAACTGAATGAATATATTAACCGAAAAACAAACTTTCTATACTGAAGAGAAATTAAAGAAAATGCTGTGGGAAAAAAGATGGTCAGATGGAGTAATATCTCCTTTCCCCCCTCTATTCAATTCGGCAATATTAAACTTCATGTTTTTTTAGATATTTTAAGATTTTTCGTCGGTTGCTTTCAAAGCAAACTACACTGACAATATACCATTGTAATTGTTAACTGAAATGACCTCTGTTCTCTCTCTCTCCTAAAGCCACTCTACTTGACATACACATCTATTGGTGCTTCTACAGTGGATGGCTTTTAAAAACAATGTTGAAAAAAGAGAAATATCTCAAAAATAATGATTTCTCCTTTTCCTAGTGTTTTCTGTGCCTCAGATTTTCCAATTCAGATAACTCTAAAATTACTTTCCATACCAAGTAAACGGTAAACAGATAATTCCACCGTATTTTGTGATATGACTAAAAAGTTAATCTAATCCTGACCCTTGTACAAACATATATATTATAGTGACGTACATATATCATCATCAAACTGTGCAACATTGTCTCACTATGCATGTATTCCTAAGATGGACTCGGTGGGGTGAAAAGCCAGGAAACACATGAGTAGGTGAACTGGCCGCCGTAATAAGACTAAAATGTTGTTGAAAACGTTGTTAAACCCCCAATCAACAAACATTGTATTATAATGAAGTACATGTATCAAACTCAAACTTAAACTGGGCCCGGCCGGGTAGCTCAATTGGTAGCGTATCTGACTCGTGATCTGGAGGTCACGGGTTCGATACCCGGTTGCGGCGACATTCTTTCGGGCGATTTTACATTGCCTCTCACCTGATCTATGTGAGAAAGTAGTCAGTGGCTTCGAAAGAATGTTGTGTAAGTACTGGTGTGGGAAAGCCAAGAAAACATGGGTAGGTGCACTGACCGCCGTGATATGACCAAAGCTGTTGAAAGCGGCGTTAAACTCCAAACAAACAAACAAAACAAAAAACAAACTTAAACTGTGCAACATTGGCTCACCATGTCTTGTCATAAGATCCCTTCGGTGGTGTAATGTTAAAGCGTCTTGTTATGGGTGCAATTCCTGGCAGGGTCATACCAAAGATTTGGAAAAATGGTAGGCTTACCCCTCATTGGCACACAGGATTGTTGGGGTTAACATTATGACTTGACTGGCTTGCTTAACCCATCCCTCATATAGACGCTTTCTGACGCCTCTGCAGCAGACGGCTATTTGAAAACATAGTGACAAAAGAACAAATTGCACAAAACATGCAATTTCTCCTTTTGCCACAATGATTTCCACTTTTAGTCATAGGTTATCCATTCAATTATGGAGATTTTCTATGTTTTGACGAAATATGTTCAAAGTCGTCTGCTGCAGAATTGTTGTATGAGGGAAAGGGTTAAGGATAAATGGACCAGTAGTACTGGTAACCTACCCAGGGAATGCCCGGACATGACTGACACATTGGTGAAAGTGCGGTTAAAACACCATCCAAACTAACTCTACATGTTTTCATGAAATAGTATACATCTTCGCACAAGGGTCAGGTTGAGGTCCGTGTTATTAAGTTTTAAGTTTTGCAACAAATGAAAATACCAAGACAGAACCATACTTTTTGAATGTTCTTCTTTGCATGATATATCAGAGGCCTAGATGTGTTTACTGGTCTACACAGTATCTATGTCATTTCTTTAACCATTTTGCAGCAATCAACTTTGATAACATCTTTGCACAAATCTAGAAAATCACTTAAACTGAATTTAATATTATGAGATTGAGCTGAAATGACTGTGCCAAAAGGAGAGAAATTGCTCATTTTGAGCAATTTCGCCTTGCATCACATTGTTTTCAGTAGTTGTCTGCTTGAGGTGTATGGTAAAGTGTTATTAAACGTGTTGTTTTGGCACTCAAAAGATTCATCTCATCGAGACCAGTCTTTTGATTACCTACAACATATGATTGTTACATGAAATAAGGATTTAAGTAGAACACAAAATATGCCCCTTATCTAGAGCTTTGTCTATACTCAATGCTTTAATCTCTATGCGAATGTTCTCACTTTCTAACTTTACAGCGGGGAAGGCAGTCGGTATTCGGACAATAGTGATGAGCGAACGCCGTCGGTGATGGCACGAGCGGTGACAGTTCATCCAGACACAGTGAAGTTTATGTACTTTGCATAAAAAAACAAACACATGCCATGGCAATGTCTGCTACCTGTATGTAAGAACAGACCTTAATAACATTAATGAGATGTGTTAAGTGTTTTACTTACAATGCAGGACAAAGGCGAAACAGTTATAGAAAACAGATCTAATTAACACAGCTGAGTTAGAGAAAGTGTTTGATATATGAAGAAGAAATGCAAGGAAGTTACAGTGTGTCCGGTGTGTGTTTTAAGAAGTTGCATTAAGGCACTTGTTGTAGTGTCTGAAGTTGTGAAGAAAGAAGGGTGGGCACATCTACTACATGCATAAACAGGGAACAACTGCTATGTGAAGTAGACAATGACAGGGAGCAAGATTCAAACAAGCAAACAATCATCTAAAATGTTAACCTGTTGTGGTATTCATAAAGACGGCTTCTTTGGAAACATCTTCAGAACTGAACCTTTCGATATATAGTTGAACACATTGTTTTACGCAACTTCCTTTTTCCACAATGTTTAAAAAGTATTTTGTATTAAGGAAAAGGTCAAACATGTCGCAGCTACCGCTGTTGTTTTGATTCATTGACATCTGTCAACATCTGAAAACATTATGGGGAAAGATCAATTGCCTATAATGGGTGACTTCTTCTTTTCCAAAATGCTTTAAAAGCAGCCTCAAAATAATGCTTAACCCTTGTGTATCATTTGTGTAATAATTAATTGATCTAAAATAGAAGCCTATGACATAGGTAATAATGGAATTAAATATCCATAAATAAGGGTTTGATTATTGAAAAGAGTTGAAAACATTGTGGCAAAAGGAGAAATTGCTTGTTTTGAGCAATTTCATCTTTTGTCACTATGCTTTCAAAAGTCGGCTGCTGCAGAGGCTTAAGAAAGTGTCTATATTCATGAGGGAAAGGGTTAATAGTTCCTAGACCAAAAACCATGATAGAGTTCCTTTAGATAGCGAATTTAACATTTGACAAGCAAGGATGGAATACCTATTTCTGTACATGTATTTCTGTTTTCTGTGCTGTGTGTATTCATCGACCTATCTGAACTCGGGTCACTTGTCCTATCATGATATGCTATAACTTATTTCTAAGCTGTAATCTTGCGGAAACTTGTCAAGTTAAGAACATGGACATCTTTTTCTATCTTTACCTTCACTACAAAAAAGTACGGAAGCCTGTATTCACCGACCTTTCTTAACGACATTCTAATTTAACATTTAAATGTTATCATGTTTTCTGTTTGAATATATACTGTATGATTTAGCTAAACAGGAATTACTTAAGATTTAGAATGTTACTCAGAAATTGTTACTCAGAAATGGTTAACTCTTTCCCACTTGAAGGCTTCTGGGCTTAATTGTGAGGAATTTATATAATGAAAAGTGGAGTTGAAAAAAAAATGTGTGGCTCATTATGAGTAATTTCCTCTTTAGTCACAAAATGTTTAATTCAATAATCTACTGTGATAGATATTCTTATGTTATGGTTGTCTTTAAACCCTTTTCCACATATCAATACTGTCTGACGCCTCTGCAGCAGACGACTTTGAATATATCTTGCTAAGTGAAAATAAAAATTACTGAATAAAGCTGAAAACAGTGTTGCAAAGGGAGAAATTGTTCATTATGAGCATTTCCTCCGTTTGCCATAGTATTTTCAGTTCTTCGGTAATAACACTTTTACGTTTAGATGTTTACCATATTTTTTCTTTTGGCACAATGTCGTTAAAATGCGTCTGCCATTGGAAAAAGGGTTGAGAGTTTTGAGTACTAGTTTACCCAACAGCGTTCACTAACATCTGGAATCTTCACTGTAAGCACAAACAACATAAAGGTGATATATTTTGTTTTTGGTGTGTTTCTCTTATAGCGGAGATGGGAGTAGCAGTCGTCATTCCTCGGATCACAGTGACGAGAGGAACCAGTGTGTCATTGCACGCGCGGTCACACTGCATCCAGACATGGTGAAAGTCATGTATTTCGCTTGAACAGACGAGAGTAACCAGTGCGTCATTGCACGCGCGGTCACACTGCATCCAGACATGGTGAAAGTCATGTATTTCACAGCAGCAGCTGGCTTTGGTACTTTCTAGAAAGCTTCCATATCAAAAAGGAGTTGCAAGATGTTTTCAGCATGTCTTTGACTGAGTTACGGCCCTTTGATATTTAACAATCTATTTTGGGGAGAGTTCATCAGTTGTGTACTGATTTCCTTGTTTTAATTATGTACAATAATGTAAAGGCTCTTTTAAAGCGTTGGCGGGCTTAAGTTTCTGTGTATATAATAATGAACTTGTTTTTATTTTTTTTAATTTATTGATGTTGAATATTTTATATCTTTTAAAGATTGTTACTTTTTTATTTTTGGCTCTTTTCCTTCCCCATTCTTATGCCAAGTCCATGTATACAACATGAGGAAATATTATTAGAAAAGTTGCATCTCCTAAACCCTTTTCCCTATAAAGATTTAAGTTTTTGAAAATATCCTGGGAAAAATGGATAGAAATTGGTTATTTTTTAGCAAATATCCTTTTCCCAAGATGTTTTCAACACTGTATAAAAGTTTTGCTCTTCAATTTTTTAGATATAATTTATTTTTGTACAGACATTTCAAAGCTTGTGACTTAAAAAAACATTGGGTAACTGGTGAAACACCACCACATGTGATGGATGCAAGAATAATGATCAAATATTCTCTACAAAACAACGAATAGATATGAGAACAAATTAAGGGATGGTTTTGTTTTTAAACCCCATTTTCCCACATACAGCAAATCTGCAGCAGACAACTTTGAAAGCGTCTTGGCACAAATGAGACGTTCAAAAGCGTCTGTCTGTATGTGGGAAAGGATAAAGCTTAAATGTTAAAGTGGCATATGAAAACCAAATCTGTATGGCCAAAGAACATGTGGATCAAATGACAAACCATACAACCCTCAATATGTGAATATATTGACCCTTTCCCATGATATACATGTGCTTTTCTGATGCCTCTTCAGCAGGCGGCTTTCTGAAAACATTGGGGCAAAAGGAGAAATTGCTCATGAGCAATTTCCTCTTTTACCGCAAATGTTTTCAAGACTTCTCAAAGTTAAACTTTCATTTATAAAGGTTTACCATTTGCTTAACCCGATGTTTAACCCTTTCCTTCATGTAGACGCTTTCTGACGCCTTTGCAGCAGCAGATCCGAGGTATGAGGGAAAGGGCTAAGAATTGGTTTGCTGAAGATTTGTTGTATGTGTGAAAGGGTTAATGTAGTTTATTTCAGTGGGTTATTGAAAAGTAGCAGTGGATTATATCCTGATATAGTCATTGTTTGAACTGTATAAATTTATGAAGTAATCATTTTATTGTGGCACTCTTGTCTTTAGCCCCATCTGAAGATCTCTCCATGTCAACAGTATGTTCAAGTGTGTAATAAACAGACAAGATTGATTATTTAGATTTAAGAATATCTTAAGATATGTTTCCAAGTACAAACACCAAACAACAAAGCCAAAGTTCAATTGCGAAAACAACCCTGTTGGTTTTTTCACACAGTGAAACAAACAATTATCCAACAAAGTCGTCTAAAAACACAAACCAAATAGGATCAAATATGGAATGATGAAAAACCATAATATTTAATTTTGTGAAAGCCTTATTAGTTCAAAGGTCAAACGAATGAATTCCATTTTTTAAAACCAATTTTATTTTTTATTTTTTTGGTGTTTTGATTCGAGTTTTTTGTTCAAAGCTTAAATGTGTACAAGAAAAGAGACGGATTCCCCATATGTAGGCCCATGTGCTGTAGTCAATTTTTGCAAACAGTGTGGCTCATAAAGAAAAAAAAATTGTCACAATGTTTACATCTCCAATCACTTAGTTTACTTCATTTCTAAAATAGTCCTGGTATTGCCTAGATACTTTCAAATTCGTCTACTGTAGATTTGCCTTTTGTTGGGACAGAGGGGGTAATTTTTTCACCATTAATATTCCATGGACCTTGACCATGTTATAGTGATACCAGTAAATATAAAGGGCCTTTTTAACGCTGTCTCGATAATTACTAAGTAAAATCTTGTAACATAATATTGAAATGTTTAATTTTTGATACAAGAGTTTAAAACAGTGTGGGGAATGTTTGGTTTTAGCAGTTTCCCTTTTTACCAAAATGATTTCAAACATCATTTTCAGAGACATCTTAACCCTTTCCCTCATACGACCATTCTGCAGCAGACGACTTTAAACATATTTTGTCAAAACATAGAAAATCTCCATAATTGAATGGATAACCTATGACTAAAAGTGGAAAACATTGTGGCAAAAGGAGAAATTGCACGTTTTGTGCAATTTCTTCTTTGGACACTATGTTTTCAAAAAGCTGTCTGCTGCAGAGGCGTCAAAAAGCGTCTATATGAGGGAAAGGGTTAAGTCATCTTGTACATGGTAAGGAGTTTTAGACTTGCTCAAGCAAGCCCATAGTGTCTGGTGTAAATTGATCACAGTCACAAGTTGAGTCAGAAGTTTTATTAAAATATATTTTTTGGGGGTAAAATATATATAGTTTGGGGGCCTTTTAACCCTTTCCATTATTTAACATCTTTTGGTTTTTTTCATGGAGAAAACATGAAAACTTATAAAAAAAGACAACATAAGAAATTATTCATCATTGGCAATTGTTGCTCCTTTTCTGACCACATTTTTCAACTCTATTTCCATGGTCACTTGGGATTTCGAAACCGGGTGTCCCGGGTTCGATCCCCAGTCGCGGCACTACGGTCATGGTGGGGTGCCCTTGGGCAAGGCACATTTTCTAGCCTAGTACTGGTTTGTTTACCCAGGGATCATGAATAATTAAATTTAATTGCGCGCTAAATGACCTTAGCTGTCGATGCGCCATAAAACAATATACATTCATTCATTCCATGGTCACTTACTCAGTTTGAAACATTTTTCCCACATGCGGATGACTTTTGAAACTATTGTGGAAATGGGAGAACATTGCTCATGATGTGCAATTTCTCCTTTTTCTACAATGTTTTTTAATCTATTCTGAAATTCAAATTTTCATGTACAGAAATCTCTCTTACTCTTCTCCAAAGTCGTCTGCTGCAGATTGTTTGTATGATGGGAAGTTTTATAAGGCTGAAATGAGATCATGTTAATAGAAGTGTTGACACTTCAGTGTGAGAAAAAGTGTGATGTGAAAGCCTTGTTGGTAACTATTATTATTATTGTATTTGTAAATTAATGTGATAAAACAAGAGGAGTACAATGAAAATCCTAGTCTATATGTGTGTGTAAGATAAACAACAATGTATAGCTCATTTAATGTGGTTAGGGACAGACACTCAATGTATAGCTCGTTTAATATGGTAGGGACAATCAGGAATTATCACTGGCAGTAGTGTTATATTTAAATTTTGCATTGGATACAATGAAATTTTTTTGTTTCCTATTAGTAAATTTTAGTAAATGTTTGCTCCAGCTGTGGTAAGGGAATTTTAAAGCCAAATTTCACTGAAAATGCTCTTGCAGTTTTTAAGATGTTTTTGTTTTCTGGATGTCTAACTGATATTAATAAATTAACACTTTCCCACATGCTGTTGCCATCGGATGCCTCTACAGCAGAAGACTTTTTAAAACATTCTGAATAAAGGAGAAATTGAAAGAAGCAATTTCTGCTTTTGTCACAATACATTTAACTATATATATTCAATCATTATACTTTCAATCATAAAAAAAAAATCCATTTTTTGGCATTGATGTTTTCAAAGTCTTCTGCTGCAGATTTGATGTATGTTGGAAAGGGTTAATGGTGTCCCTGCCAAATAGAGTGAGCTGATCATGATCACTTCCATCCTGCCTAGCTGTTCCCCTGTGGTAGTTTTGATCCTGGGTCGTACAGGACCAAGGTAATGGAGAATAAATAGTACATCATGCAATAGATAGAATTGAAGCAATGAGTGGTGACAAACACATATTATTTGCTTGATTTTGAACCTTTTCCCACATGCAGATGCATTTTGACACATCTACAGTAGTGAAAACATTGCTACAAAATGGAAATTGCTCTTACTGAGCAATTTCTTGTTTTACGACAATGTTTTCAACTTAAATTCAGTATTTTTGTACTTTAATTTATTGAGATTTTGAATATTTTTGCCTTTATTTTTATTAAGTCCATCTGCTGAAGATTTGCCATTTGTGGGAAAGGGTTTATCAATTAAATTAAAGATGCCTGCTCAATGCTTACATTTCATTTGTTATGACATTAAAATCATGACCATACATTTTACTGATGGGTTTATTTTGTATGCCATACTTTTCATATGGAATCCATTTTTATCATTTTATCGAAATAAATAAAATATATGAATAAATCATGTGAATATGTACAAATTGTACTGCTTTGTTTGTATTGTTTTCTTCTATTTTATAATATGATATACCTCAGGGCGGAACCTCATAAATTTCTCTGAATATCCGTTTTGGGGTAAGACAAGTTTTTAGCTTGACTATTCGAAGAATATGGAAAGCTATTAGTCACTTGTGCGTCGTCGTTGCAACTTTAGTTTAAAGTTTTGCATCCAAGACTTTCTCACAACTCACAGATGCTATTCCTTTGAAACTTCACACACTTTTTGGACATCATCAAATGACCTTGCAGGACAAGCCCCGTAACTCTACATCAGATTTTGACACAATTATGCCCGTTTTTAGACTTAGAAATATTGGTTAAGGTTTTGCATGCAAGGCATTTTCTCACAAACCACAGATGCTATTGCTTTGAAACTTCACACACTTAGTTGACATCATCAAAGGACCTTGCAGGACAAGTCCCAAAACTCTTATCAGATTTTGATGTAATGTGTACATGTTGAGTAAATGGTTAACCCTTTCCCACATACAACAACTCTGCAGACGACTTTAAAAACATACTGGAATTTTTTTAATTAAAGTACACTGATTAAAAAGAGTTGAAAACATTGTGACAAAAGGTGAAATTGTTTGTTTTGAGCAATTTCTTCTTTTGTCGACATGTTAACAAAAGGCCGTCTGCATCTCAAAGCGTCTATATAAGAGAAAGGGTCTTATTAAGATTGCAAGTATAAAATCTGTCAAAGAAATGCGAGTCAAGCTACCTACAGACATGCTAAATAATAAGGACAATGAAATTATGGATGAAGTGGATAGATCCCAGTTTGGTACATACCAAAGACTTGTCATAGCATAATTATGTAGATCCAAATTAGGCTGGATATACATAAATTATGTATGTACTGACTAATCTGGATCAACTCTGATACCTAATGCCTAACAGTTGTCTTTTTTCAAAAAGAGCTTTAACCCTTTCCCAGATATGACAATTCTGCAGCAGACGACTTTGAACATATTTTGTCAAAACATACAAAATCTCCATAATTGAATGGATAACCTATGACAAAAAGTGGAAAACATTGTGGCAAAAGGAGAAATTGCACGTTTTTGTGCAATTTCTTCTTTTGTCACTGTTTTCAAAAAGCTGTCTGCGGCAGAGGCATCAGAAAGAGTCTATATGAGGGAAAGGGTTAAAAAAAAAATGAAATTGGAAAAAGGAATATTTCCTTGAAATTGAAGACACTCTGGGACTACTCGTGAAATCATACAAGCCATGCAACATGAAACATAAACTTATGTGAGGTATCCCTAATGAAGATTCATTTAACCTTTTCCCACATAAAAACAAATCAGTCTGTAGCAGACTGAAAACATTTGGACACCAATGTGACAAATCTGTATATATAATTATTGAATAAAGTTGAAAATATTTTGACAAAAGGAGAAATTGCTCATGATGAGCAATTTCTCCTTTTGTCACAATGCTTTCGAAAGCCGTCTGCCTATTTGTGGAAAGGGTTAAAAATAAATGCTTGCATGGCAACTTAAGGTTAGGACACTTCCCCTGTGGCTTAACCATTTCTCTCATACAACAGATTTACAGCAGACACTTTGAAAAAATGGTGACAAAAACCAGAAAAATCTCCATAAAAGATAGCTTAATCGTTAAATAAAGTTGAAAACATTGTGGCCACAAGGTTTTCAAAAGACGTCTGCTGCTATTGCATCGAAATGCGTCTGCTGGTGGGAAAGGGTTAACCATTTCTCTCATACAACAACGACTACTTTGAAAACACCAAGAAAAAAAAAATTAGAAACTGAATGAAAGGGCAATAACTAAATTGAGATGATATTTAATTGTATAATATTATTGTATTATGGGCAGGTGGCCTAAATACTTAAAATAATATGAAATGTCTGATAAATTGCCCATAATGAGTTATTTGTTGCAATGTCTTCAAAATCTGCCTCTGCAGATGCGTCTCCAAGTGGGAAAGGGTTAAAGAATGCCAGTGACTGAACAAGGAAGCTCTGGCCCATGCTGATCTGGGTCTTCACTGATTTCAAATTCTTGAGAAGTCGGTTACCTGCACTACCACAACATTATATAGGTCGGGCGTACACCAATATTGGCAGCACCCATTGGACAAAAGGCATTACAGATAAACCTTTTAGATTGGGCATGACCCTTATTGACTTTGAGGTAACAGTGAGCACAAAAAGCTTGTCCAATTGATAACTGTAGAATACGTAGCCCTAATGTCCTCAAATTTGGCAGCGAGGTTGATTTTGAGGTCATTGAGTCAAAGGACAAGGTCACAATGACCCTGAACACAAACAGCGTGTACAATTGATTACTGGACAATGCTTGAACCTACAGTACTCAAACTTGGCAGGGAGGTAAGGCATGGCCAGTATGTATATGACCCTTATTGACTTTGAGGTCAAAGGTCATGGTGACCATCAGCCCAAAAAGCTAGTCCAATTGATAACTGACGAATGATGGGGCCTTATGTCCTCAAATTTTGCAGGGAGGTTGGGCATGACCAGTAAATAACCCCCATTGATTTTGTGGTCATGCAGTCAAAGGACATGGTCACAGTGACAAGTTAAAAATAAAAAGCTAGTCCGATTGATAACTGCAGAATGCTTGGCCTTAATGTCCTCAAATTTGGCACGCATAAGTTTTTCAATGTTCCTTATAATGTGGCGCTAAAGGGAGCATAAACATTTCATGTTTATGTATTGCTTCCAAATAAAAAATACGAAAAACGCGATGGCGATATATAAGGGGAGGTGACCAATCTAGTCAATCTTGTTGGTTCATGCAAGACATACTAATTTACTATAGTATGCTGGGTACCAGATTATATTTATAAGTGGTTGAATATGCCATTTCAAGATTTGAAGTATAGCAACATGAATATGGTGCAAAGGTAGAGCGTCGGCCTCTCGCACCAAAGGTCCCGTGATGAGCGGGTTTTGATATTGGGATTTTTCCACACAAACGGTGCGAGTTCTGGTTAAGTCTCAAGGAAGCAGACATCAAGCGTGATTAATATAAGCTGAAAGCTCTATCCCTACAGACATATTATGATTCCTCTTCTGCATATAACTGCTGAAAACATTGTAACAAAAGGACAAATTGCTCATAATGAGCAATTTCTCAATTCGTCATAATGTGTTCACTTCTATTCAATTATTATACTTTCATTTGCAGATATTTCTATTATTTTTGCCAAGATGTTTTCAAAGTCGACTGCAACATTTTTGTGATATGTGGGAAAGGGCCAACCTTTATTCTGCTAAATTCAAATGTCAGTTACTGAGAAAAAGAAAGCCCCAGCAATAAAACGGCATTGACAAACACAAGATAGTGACCCAACACTTAATCTACAGCAGACTACTTTCAAAAACATCTGTGCAAAAATCATTATGATAAATTTCTCCTTTTGTCACAAATTTGTATCAAAACAAACTAGAAATATCACTGAAGGTGATGAATACCCCCAGCTGGTGCCTGACAATATACATATGTATGAGAAATTCAAGGGGCCATAACTCATTTAAAATTAATTCGAGTGCAACACACCGACAATATGCACAACTAGGCTTGGTATCAATCATTCTTGTGAAGTTGTATTGAATTCTGACCAAGGGTTGCTGAGAAATAGTGTTCACAAGAAATGTCTACAGACCAACTATGTATGAGAAATTCAAGGGGCCATAACTCATTTAAAAATAATTCAAGTGCAACACGCCGACAATATGCACAACTAGGCTTGGTATCTATCATTCTTGTGAAATTATATTGAATGCTGACCAAGGGTTGCTGAGAAATAGTGTTCACAAGAAATGTCCAGACCAACGGACCGACCGACAAGCGTGACTCCTATATATACGTATCTAGGGGTATAATAATCAAAACAGTTAAGTGCAGAAAGCAACCACTTCTATATCTGGAGAAGATAGTGCCTTTGTCCAAAAGCCAGTTAGAACTAATTTGTGTATAATGCAATAATGGGGGTAGTTTAAAGAAAATTGGTAAAAAAATGAATGATTTCTGTTTTATTTTTTAATAAATGAAAAGACAAATTTACAAAAAATGTACAAATTCACAATAAAATGCAAAAAGTTTCGTGTAATAAATGACATTAACACAAATGACATCTGCTTCCCTAGATAAACTCACATTTGAATCTGTATGTATCAAGAGAGCTGCTACTGCATTGTTTGTTCTCTATAGTTATATCCCAATAAAAAAAAAAATGTATTCAAAAGTTGTTAGATTTTCGATCCTTAAACATACATGCTCTAGACCAATAAATTATATATATATGTTTTTTAGAAAGAACACAATAAGCTATAAAGGATCGAGATTTAATCATGAAGATTAGTTTTAAATAATTCATGTACGTATGTCCTGTTGTTTTTAAGTGGTAAATCCCTGTGTTTGTAAGTTGTTCATCAGTGAATCCTGTTTGTTAAAAGACCTTGTGCATCTTCCAATAACTTTTCTGTCCTTTCTCTCTGTAATAATACAAGAATGAAAAGTGTTTGATAACAACTGTTCTCTTGGATGAATCTGCAGCAGATATTGAGAGCTTTAACCATTTCCCTCATACAGACGCTTTCTGATGCCTCTGCAGCAGACGACTTTTGAAAACGTTATGGCAAAAGAAGAAATTGCTCAAAACGAGCAATGTCTTCTTTAGCCACAATGTTTTCAACTTCTTTAACCCTTTCCCTCATACGACAATTCTGCAGCAGACGACCTTTGGATAAATTTTGTTAAAAAATGGAAAATCTCTATAATTGAATGGATGACTAAAAGTGGAAAACCTTTGTGGCAAAAGGAGAAATTGCTCGTTTTGAGCAATTTCTTGATTGGTCACTATGTTTTAAAAATGCTGTCTGCTGCAGAGGCGTCAGAAAGCGTCTATATGAGGGAAAGGGTTAAGGAATGATACTTTCATTTGTAGAGATATTCCATACTTTTGTGTCACAAAGTCATCTGGTGCAGATTTTCTGTATGTGGGAAAGGGTTAATAAACTACATGTATTGTCATATATGGAAATCTAGCCCCATTACCTCGTAGCAATGAATGTTTGTCACAAATTACAATGGCTTGATCCTTCTAACATATAGACACTTTCTGATGCCTCTGCATCAGTTGACTTTTAAAATCATTGTGGCAAAAAATATAATTGCTCATAATGAGCAATTCCTCCATTTGCTACAATGATCACAGCTCTATTCCTTAATTTAACTTTTAATTATAGTGATTTTTCCACATTTGCCGTGATATTTTCAAAGTGGACTGCTGCAGATTTTCTGTATCTGGGAAAGGGTTAATATACTACAAGTATTGTTATATATGATAATCTAGCCCCATTACCTTGTAGAAACGAATGTTTGTCACAAATTGCAATGGCTTGATCCTTCTAACATATAGACACTTTCTGTTGCCTCTGCAGCAGTTGAGTTTTGAAATCATTGTGGCAAAAGGAGAAAATTGGTCATAATTTCTCCATTTTCTACAATGATTACAGCTCTATTCATTAATTGAACTTTTAATTATAGTGATTTTTCCACATTTGCCAGGATATTTTCAAAGTGGACTGCTGCAGATTTGCTGTATGGAAAGGGATAAAAAACAGGGTAAAGGTTCATTCAATTCACATTTTTGCGAAATTGTATTGAAATTTTGTCAGCAGTTTCTGTCAAGCAGATTTTTTATATAATTTTCCTTTTCATTGCCCTAGCAATCGAAGATGAGAAAGTGAAATGATTTGAACAGATTTAAAAGGGGTTTATGCAAGTAATATCTTTGTTAAGTTTTATCCAATTTCCAGCCAATGGTTTTTAAGATATTGTTTTTAAATAAATGGTTAACCCTTTCCATCATACAGCAGATCTGTAGCAGAAGACTCTGAAAATATCAAGGCAAGAATGTGAAATAATCATGTTTATACCAGAAAGGTTGATTATTGAATGAAAAGAGTTCAAAAACATTGTGGCAAAAGGAGAAATTGCTCATTATAAGCAATTTCTTCTTCTTGCCACAATGTTTTCAAAAGTCGTCTACTACAGCATTGTTAGAAAGCGTTTGTATGAGGGAAAGGGATAACATGTTTGTTTTGTTTTGTTGGGGTTTCACGCCGTTTTCAACATAATTTCAGTTATGTCACGGTGACCGTTCACTTATTCATGATCCCTGGGTAAACAAACCAGTACTAGGCTAGGAAATGTGCCTTGCTCAAGAGCAATCCACCATGACCACAACACCGCATGGGGATCGAACCTGGGACGTCTGGTTCCAAATCCCTGCCACTTACCATGATGGATTACTGAAAGGGTGAACAACCGAATAGAGATGAGATCCTTATGTGTCGCCCTGTATAGTTAAGCAACATGAAAAATGATGTGAAAATTTAATACATATACTCACATCTAGTTTTTCCAAAGCGTCGCCTTTATCTTTAATATCTGCATAGGCAGGCAAAAGAGCTTGTAATCGGACAGCTTTTAGTGCTGTTGGCTGACAAGCTATAAGATGACTAATTTCTTGGGCCTGCAATTGATACATTTAAATAGTTTTAGTATACATGTAATTCTTAAACCATATGCCCCATACAACAAATCTGAAGCAGAGAATTTTGAAAATTCTTTGCAAATACATGTTTAAGGAAAATATTTCTAAAAAAACATTGCGAGGAATCGCTCATTTATAATATAAGTAAGTTAGAGCAATTTCTTCTTTAGCCATAATGTTTTTGTTATAATTTCTGCTGCAGATGCATCATAATAAAAGGGCTATAAAATGTCCCTTTAAGAAAAATCTGCTGTGAACATATGCTATAATTTGAAAATAAATATGTCTATTGCAGATGCCTCAGAACTTATCTGTATATGAGGGAAAGAGATCATTTAGATGTCAGTTTACTGGTTATATCAGACGTGTCCTGTCATTCTTATGTGCATGATGATTAATTGACAGTTTAACGTCATTTTCAGCAGTACTTCAGCTTTATCACAGCTGCCAGTTTGTTTCCTGGCTCTCTGACATCTAGGTAATCCACATAACATAATTCCTGGATCTTAATTTGGAAACCAGTAAAATGTTGAATACTGTACACCGACACTTTCAGGTTGGGTCTCATTTCGCTTACTAAAAATAGCAGTGTTTCATTTAGCTGCACATCCTGAGTCCTAGGCTCATTAAATTTTGCCAGGACTCATTAAAATGTAAAGATCTTTTTTTTTTGCACTGTAGGACTCATTGACTTATGACAAACATTTGGTACGACTCATTGAAAGAAATTTCAAAATGAAACGCTGAAATGGTGATTGGTATTAAATGTCGACCCTTTCCCACATACAACAAATTTTGAAAACCTTTAAGCAAGAATGTAGAAAACCTATGGAAATTAAATTTCAACTAGAACTATCACTGAAGATGATAAATACCCCCTAAACAGCACCTTGACCTACACCATAACTTAATAAGTAAAAGGGCCATAACTCTGTAAAATAACATGCAACCTGTTACCCCTTTAGGATATGCACATCTCCTCTTGGTATAGAAGCTTAAGGTTAAATTTATTGAATTCCACTTAGTGGTTTGTAAGAAATAGGCCGGACAAAATATGGCTTCCGATCGACAGACAGACAGCCCGACACAGTGACTCCTATATACACCCGCTTCTTCGAAGTGGGTATAATTATTGAATAGAGTTGAAAACATTGTGGCAAAAGGAGAAATTGCTCCTAATTAGCAGTTTCTCCTTTTGTCACAATGTTTTCAAACGCCGTCTGCTGCAGAGGCATTAGAAAGTATGTAGGAAAGGTTTAACCAAATAAGATATGACTTACGCGACTTGATTGATATCGTAATCTCATGATTCGGAGTCTGTTTCGGGCTTCTGCAGCTCTGTAAAGACAAGGACATTATTCTATAAATATTCACAAATTATTTCAACCCTTTTTTCCCCAACATGCAGACAGTTTTGAAAGCATAGTGGCAAAAGGATAAATTGCTGCTAATTAGTAGTTTCTTCTTTCTGTTGATTTTTGAACTATTTTAAATAATTATGTATTTTATTTATTTGAATTTTTCAATTTTTTGCTCTGATGTTTTAAAAGTCGTCTTCTGCAGATTATGTTGTATGGAAAAATTTCATTACAGTTAAATGGTAAGTTATCAAAAAATATTCACAATTTCATGCAAATTCAGAGGACGTACAATCTAAGTTGTTTTCCTGATTTTATCTTTAAATAGAATCACATTGAAAACATCTTAGAGCAAGGTGTTAAATCTGGTAAATTTCAGACAAAGAAATTAAAATATAGAGGGGAAAAGAAACAACTGCTTGTTTTCTAGCAAATTCTCCTTTTACCACATTGTTTAAAAAGTTGTATGTTGCGCAGGCATCAGAAGTAGTTATCTACATCAAGGAATGGGTTACCCGATTGATTGATTGATTGATTGATGTTTAATGCCGTTTTCAACAATTTTTCAGTCATATCTCACCTATCAATGTGTTTCCGGGCTTTCTCACACCAGTACTCCACACAACATTCTTTCCAAGCAACTGGCTGCTTTTCTACATAGACCGTTAGCCAATTGGTGTAAGACAAATGACACTGGTCACAGTGACTTTTGTCAAATGTCAGACAGAATATTGGCCAAGCTGGGGTTCAAACTCATAACCCCTGGATTGACAGC